>JAMPIV010000678.1:0-600000 GCA_024509875.1 Oreohelix idahoensis
ATTATAATTAATTTTTTTTTTTTTTTTATTTTTTTTATTATTTTATAATTCTTTTTTATCCCCCCCCCCCCCCCCCTTATTTCTATTCCCTTATTTCCACTTTTCCCCCCCCCCAATTTAACTTTTTCATTAAAACCATATAACTCTTATTCATATTGTGTTAGTAGTTTTTTAGTCCCTTGGTATTCATACCCCCCCCCCTAAGTTTCCCGTTTCAGTATAAGTTATGTTGTGCAGGACCGCCAAGAGCGCACTTTGAGGACATCGTATCAAATTAGTTAATAAGTTCCTTAACCGGAAAACAGAGGTCGTGAACCACTAAGTGAGGAGTAGTCAGGTGGCGGAGGACTCCACAGGTGTGTTTTAGTAAGTAGTAACAATTAGAGTAGTCCTAACAAAGTGGGCTACTTAAACCTAGGAGACCCCCGCCCGATATATTTCTTTAACCTTAGTTGTTTTCGTGTAGGTGTGGGAGAGAGCGTGGTAATTTGATAATGGTGTCTTTTATTGATTGTTCTTTTTTCAGGTTGTGTGAACTCGCAAGTTATTGGTGTGGTTTTTTATTTTTATTTTTTGCTGTAGTATAGATTTGTTTCAATAAACTATAAAATGTGCACTGGATCAGTTTGTCTTTCACTATACTGTACCTGTATTCTTTAACTGTACAATTGTGTCTGTGGTTAGAAATTAGTGCATACCTTATCTCAGCTTAGCGAGAGGTGGTGAGCTAAATAAAACAAGTCACAGGTGGCGAGGGAGAGTAAATCTAGGTTCTCACCCTTGAAGCTATAAGTCTCATCCTCCACAGTCACTTTAATCCTCATCTTCATCTATCTTCTCAGACTTTCCTACAAATTGGTGTCTTGTCTCTTTACTCACACAGACTCTTAATTAAGCCACCGTGTGGCAGTTGACACGGGGCAAGGAAGCTTGGCAGAAGTTTGTTGAAGGCTTGTGCTCCTTGGGAAGCTGAATGCTGATAATGATGATGATGATGATGGTGATGATGATGATGGTGATGATGGTGATGATGATGATGGTGATGATGATGATGGTGATGATGATGATGGTGATGATGGTGATAATGATGATGGTGATGATGATGATGGTGATGATGATGATGGTGATGATGGTGATGATGGTGATGATGATGATGGTGATAATGATGATGGTGATGATGATGATGGTGATGATGATGATGGTGATAATGATGATGGTGATGATGGTGATAATGATGATGGTGATGATGATGATGGTGATGATGGTGATAATGATGATGGTGATGATGATAATTATGAAGATGATGACGATAATAATATACCTCCACTAGGAAACATGTGTGTTATCAGCACTATAGAAATACAAACTTTCACATTTAAGGTAGGCCTACTCACATTTCTTGTTGCACAGAATAGTTGAACAGGTATGTTCAAATCTGACCACAGGTATATAAAGCTCACAGTTAATCCTCGTCTTGATATTCTAACGAGCTCGTGTTAAATTAATGTCCTGTATCTACATGCTAGTGTTAGTTGGCTTCAACCACAACTTTACCTGAGCAGTTTATGCCTAAAACCTACTGCTGTCATACCTGAAAGGTGTGGCGGGTTTTTCTTTGTTGAGTCAGGCAAATTAAGTGACGCGCGCGGGGCTATGTATCCAGGTCCTGGGTCGATTTCAATATAAGAGAGGACAAATGTGAGTCAGATTATGGTGATCGATGCGCGACATATGGGCATGGTCAGTGAATATGAGGGAACTATGTCCTGAGAAAGATATTGGAGAGATTGTTCGTGGAGACGTAGGTACTGGACTTCAAAGGTGAGGGGGGAGGGGAGAGAGAGAGAGAGAAAAAAAAGAGGGGGGGGGGGGGGCAATCAGATTAGATAGATATGATAGGAGTTCATGTGGGAAGTTAAGTAGGTAGGTAGATAGGCAGATGAATATGTGAAAGAATGTCTCAAGAACGACACTGAAGGGAATATTCGTATAAAAGTAGTTAGAGGCTTCACACACGCACACACACATAAATAAGGTGGGGGAATTGGGGGGGGGGGAAGGGGGGGGGGGGGGACACGAGAGAGAGAGAGAGAGATCAGAGTAAACAGATGAGATAGATAGGCGTATGGATGGGAAGCAACGTAGATAGGCAAATAGGCAGATGGATTGATAGACATTAAGAATAACAGAATGAAAAAGGCAGATAGACAGACAAGCAGGTAGACAGGCGGACAGAAGATAGATGGATGGGTGGGTAGGTTCGTGAATGGGTGGATAGATAGGACAGATATATATAGCAATTTGACCGGTAGGAAGGCAGACAGACAGGACGGACGGACAGACAGACAGACAGACAGAGACAGACAGACAGACAGAGACAGACAGACAGACAGATAGATAGATAGATAGATAGATAGATAGATAGATAGATAGATAGATAGATAGATAGATAGATAGATAGATAATAGTTACGCCGAGCAAGCAATACTGCGAAACAATCAGGATTAATTACTAGGCCTAAAATAAAACAAAAGCTATTCAGAAACATTCGACAGAAATGGTCGTGTAAGCAAAATGGATCTAGATCCGTTCAATACAGCGCTACAGCTATAACACATATTAAAAAAAAAACGCTATCTACACAAGGACAACAGAGGTTCTTATCGAATTAACCATGGGTTCTCAACCTGTTTTTGCTCGTGGTCCCTTTCTGAGCCTCATTTATCTCTGTGGACCCCTCCCCCCTAGTCGCTATTAGCTGGAAAAAATGCACTTTACGATTTGCACTGATTACACTGGCTAACAAAAAAAAAATTTTTTTTTCTTTCTCTAACATTTCTATGTTTTTCTGGTCAATTTTAATGCGCTGTTTTTAAATCTGCAAACCGTTTTTCTCTATCAGGTCGGGATCTCTAGAAATACGCAATTGAAGTTTTTTAACAACGCATACAGTATTACAACATCATTTGTACAAGAAGTATAACAGTTATGTAGGCTTGAATTTCTTTGCAGTCGACTTTCGTCGGTGAATGGCATGTGGTACATCGCGATGAAGCATCTAACAATAATCGGCAAGCATGGTCACACTCCACCGTCCTTGATAACGTGACTCCATTACGGCGATATCTTGATGGAATCGTTCTCCATGTTCATCGCTGACTTCGCCAAGGTTGTCAGGGAAAAAGTCAAGATGCGAATCGAGAAAATGGATTTTGAGGGACATGTTACAGCCCATAATTCTGTATGCATCTATGCACTGCTTAACAATATGCACATAGTCGACAGATTTGTGATTTCCCAGAAAGTTATCGACGATCGATTTGAATGCCATCCATGCACGAAGTTCACTACCATGTAACAAGTTCTCGAATTGTTTGTCTGCAATAACTTTCCTAATCTGAGGTCCTACAAAGATACCTTCCTTTATCTTTTCATCGCTAATTTGCGGAAACTTTTCTCGAAGATAAGTGAAAGCTTTGCTCGTTTTATCTAACGCTTTTACGAAATTCTTCATGAGCCCCAACTTTATATGTCACGGTGGTAAAATGATGCTGTCTTTGTTAACTAATGGCTCGTATATTACATTTTTATGCCCGAGCTGCATACGATCCCTGATAGGCCACACCTTTCTTGCATAATGTTCCTGTCTGTTGCGGCTGTCCCATTCACATAGGAAGCAACAAAATTTAGTATACCCAGTCTGCATGCCGTGAGAATTGCAATGACCTTTAGGTCTCCACAAATCCGCCATTGGTAGTCATTGTACTTTATTTTTGCCAAAAGTATAGCCATATTGTCATAAGTTTCTTTCATATGAACAGAGTAGGCGACTGGAATTGATGAAAATAAATTTCCATTATGCAATAACACCGCTTTTAGACTAGTCTTGGAAGAGTCGATGAAAAGGCGCCATTCGTTGACTATGTGCTCATGACCGAGGTGCACCATTAGACCTTTTACATCTTTGCAATAGCAAATGTCATCATCCATCTCAAAGTATTGAACAAGTTCTCTGTGTCTATGATGAAATTTAGATATCGGAGTATTGGGCGCTAAAAGATTCCATTCCTTGAGTCGCAAACCGAGTAATTCCGCTTGTCCTTTGGTGAGAGCGAGATCACGTATTAGATCTGAAAGTTCTGAATGGTTAATTAAGTGAACACCATCATTCACCGGTATATAATCCGAGTCAGAATTAGTTTCTAAAGCAGGTAAACTATCACTTTCTGATGGTTCATTCACGTCCAACGGATATTGTTCTGGTGGAACTGGGATCGGACACGTGATTGGAATCATGAGGCACTGGTTTCGAAACCGATTCAATATTTGGATAAACCACAGACTTTCTAGTTTTAAAAGTGAAACCATAGATATTTGTCAAGCAGAAGTAACAATCAGTAGCGTGATTTGTCGGTTCACGCAATATTACTGGCACTCCAAAAGGCATCGACTTATGCTTCGGCGATTTTCGTAACCAACCTGCCAATGTATTTGCACAAGTCGAACAAACTGCATTTGGCTTCCAAGATTTATTTGCATCATCAACTTTCGAATCGAAATAAAGTTCATATGCTTTCTTTAGCAATGGTGTAAAGTTTTTCTGGTGAACACGATCGGTAAAATATCCGCACACGTAACAGAACAGATCAGCCGAATTTCTACAACTTCTAGAAGCCATATTTCACTCAGAATTATTTCAAAATACAGTAACTATTTGAAATATAACGTAACATATGTCATGCATCTTTTAGCAGTATAAATAGTAGAATTATTTTGCATTTTATTAATTTTTATAAAGTTATATAGTAAAAATGAAACGGAGCAAATAACGGTTTCCCAAAAATATATTTATTCACAAATATCTTAAGAACCCGACGTGATAGAGATAAACGGATTTCAAATTTGAAATCAGCGCAAGAAACTGACCTAAGAACACTTATTCTTATATAAGAAAGAAAAATGTTGTTTGTCAGTGTTATTAATCTAAACTGTATCACATAAAGACAAAGTGTTTGTAGTAGCTAACAAAAACGATTAATTCTATGCAGACACAATTGTGTAAATTCTTAACGACATAAAATGTCTTGCAGCCGCAAAAGGCCTGTAAGCAGAAAAGATTCTAACAATCGGCACTTTAAGTTGAGTTTGGGTTAGTAACACCAGACGGCGGAACAAGCAAGGACATCAACAACAGAATGAATAAAGCGAGAACTGCCTTTGCTAGTCTCAATAACATCTGGAAGTCTTCCCAGTACAGCACAAACACCAAATTAAGATTATATAACAGCTGTGTATTTTCTGTGCTTCTCTATGGTGCGGAATGCTGGAAAGTAACAGAGAAGGTAATGTCGAAACTGTTCTCTTTCCACACAATGTGCCTAAGGAAAATTCACCGAATCTTTTGGCCGAATACCATCAGCAACCAAGAACTACTTATTCGGAGTAACAAAGAGGACATGCACACCATAATAGCTGGCAGACGCTGGAGTTGGGTTGGTCACGTCCTCAGAAGGGACCCTGATGCCATCACAAGAACAGCTGTGCTTGGACCCCAGAAGGAAAGCGAAAGAGAGGCCGGCCAAAAACAACTTGGCGGAGAACTGTAGAGGCTGAAATGCAAAGAATGAACCAGAGTTGGGGCACTGTACGAAGGATGACCGCCGACCGAACAAAGTAGAAGCTACTTACTGTGGCCCCCTAGAAATATGGCATGGCTCCCCCTGGTGGCCATATATGGCCCACGTTGAGAATCACCGGAATCAACTATAGCTTCTTCTTCTTCTTCTTCTTCTTCTTCTTCTTGCGATCGCATCTTTGATGATTACACCGTCAGACGAGTTCTCATGATGAATTCGACTGTTGTTTGAAGTTCCTCTTTAACTCCATATAGCTTTGAGTTTAGTGTTGAGTCATTGGGCCAGTATATCTTTCTTAACTGGTCATACAGAGGACAGTCCTGTAGAAAATGCTCAGCAGTTTGTTCGTTTAATCCACATGTGCACAGTGGTGAAGCAGACAATCGTAGCTTGTGCATGTGTTTATTCAGTTTGTTATGCCCTGTCCTGAGTCGAAAAATAGTTATCTGTCCCTGCCGGTCGAGAGTGTGATAGTCGTCTTTGGGTTGGTTCTGTTCTCTTCTGATAGTCTGGATAGCTCTCTTTTTCTCAAAGTATGTGACTTTCATTATCTTCTTGTTCACATTCTCCTCCCTTTTTTGCAAGTTTATCTGCCTTTTTTCATTTCCGGGGTACACCACAATGAGATGGTACCCACTGAAGTATGGTTCTCTTTTTGGCAGCTACCTTGTTTAGTTCATTTCTCAGATGCGGGAGTTTACCACCCTTGAGAGCTTGCAGGACAGACAGTGCATCTGTGAGGATGACTACCCTGGTGGCAGTCAGAGTTGGTGTTATAAATCATATTTGCAGCTTGCTCTAGAGCTTGAACCTCAGCTGTATAGTTGGAACAGAATTTACCAGTGGGAATGTGCCTAGTCTCATAGTTGTTGTCAGGATATGAGATAAAGATACCGGCACCTCCATTCCTAACAGCATTAGTTGCTGATCCATCTGTATAGGCATGTATCCATGATTGATCGGGATAGCTTTCTTGGATCATACTCAATGTAGCAGTTCGTTTTTGCAGATCATTATACTCACATCCACTTGTGAGACCACTGACTGATGTATTAATTTGGAGGGCACTGCTGGCCTGCTCCCATGGTACAGGGTATAGGGTGGGCTTCAGTGGTGTTGTCTTCATGGATAGGTCTTCTTGATGCTGTCTTACAAGTCTTTTCCCCCGATGCACAAAGCTGCTACGCTTTAGACGTCCCAATGCCAGATCATCTAGTCTTGCCTTCATTGGGTGCATTGGCATACTGTTGTACTTTTCCATCTGGATCATGGTTTTTTGTGTCTCTTCTATGGGACAATGTCTGTAATCCAGCAACCTTCTGCATCTCTGTTATTGGTGTAGTTTTCATGGCTCCTGTAATGAGCCTGAGAGCTTGATTTTGCACCTTGTTTAAAGACTGCAGATGCGAGTTAGCAGCTGATGACCATGCTGCTGAGCTAAACTCTAAGTGTGGTCTTATTACTCCATTATAAATCTTCTTTAGATTTCGTTCATTTGCCCCCAGTTGGTACCTGCTAATTTTCTGAGTATGCCTAGTCGTCTTCGGGCCTTTCCTTCTGCATTTTCAATATGCTTATTCCATGTAAGCCTTTGGTCAAATGTCACCCCAAGATAGGTGGGGTAGCTTTCTTCCTTGATCTCGGTTGTCCCTAGGTGTATGTTAGCTGATTTGTCCTTGGGGGCGAGGGAGAACAGTGTTGTGGAGGTTTTGTCTGTGTTTATTGTGATAAGCCATTTCTCTGCCCATGACACTAGCATGTCTGCTGCCCGCTGCATTCTATAATATGCTGTGGTGACATTTTCATCAGCGCACCAGAGTACTAGGTCATCTGCATATAAGGGAGCTTTAACTCCTGCAGGGAGATCTTTCACCAGGTCATTGATGTAAACAAGGAAGAGTGTTGGGGAAATTACTCCTCCTTGAGGTACCCCCTGATGGAGCAACACTTTTCTGCTCTGCAGACCGTCAAGAGTGACTCTAGTTCTCCTGTTATGCATGTATGACTGGATCCATTTCATCATGTTGCCTTGGATTCCACTTCTCCTAAGTTTTGCAATGAGGCCATCTTTCCACACCTTGTCAAAGGCCTGCTTGAAGTCGACCCAGATCGTTAGGACCTTTTTCTTCTCCTGGAAGGCATCTTCTATTGCTTGAGACAAGTAAGTAACTTGGTCTTCTATACTGTAGCATTCTCTAAATCCAGCTTGTTCCGGCTCCAGGATCTGCTCAGACTCTAAATACCATTTCAATCTGTGGTTGACTATTCGCTCCATAGTCTTCCCAACACAGCTTGTGAGACTGATTGGCCGGTAACTTGCAGCCTCGGTCTTACATTTCCCTTTCTTTAGTATGGGTATTGTGATGGCTTCTCTCCATACTTGGGGTACCGTTCCTTTCAACCAGCTGTGGTTGAATATCTCAAGCAGTTTTGTCTTTGCTGCTGAGCTCAGATTTACTAGCATTTCGTTGCTGATTTTGTCTGGGCTGGGTGACTTTTGAAACTTAAGCTTGGAAATAGCCTTCTGTAGTTCTCCTAGTGTGATTGATGGGTTCCCTCATTGGGGCAGGAGTATCTGTCTGTCCCATGGTTGCCAGTATTTCTTTTCTTATCTCTCTCTGATGATCTATGTTAATGGGTAAGTTGCTTTCTGAACTGTATCTTCTAGCAAACAAGTCTGCAGCTTGTTTTCCTCTGAAAAGTTTGCCACCTTCATCCAATGTGATAGTCTGCCTAGGTGAGGAACGCTCTTCATTTAGAGACTTGACTAATCTCCAAAGTTTCCTGCCGTCTTTCTCAAGGTTCAGCGATGCCGTTTTAGTTCCCCAGCTTTTCCGTTTTTCTTCTAGCTTTGTTCTCTGAAACTCTGCTACAGCCTTTTTCCATTTGTTGTGAGTTTCAAGTGAAGGCTGAGACTCTGCGTCCTTTCTAGCCCTGTCCATAGCTTCCTGACGTTCTTGGAGTGTGCTGGACCAGTATGGTATGTAGTTACGCCGGCATCCTTTGGGAATGGTTTCTTTTGCAGCTTGTAGTATGCATCTGTTGAAGTCTTTTACCACTTCATTAATGTCTCTGTTCTGTACCTTGAGGGTAGACAGCAGCATGTTCACCTGATGCCTGAATAAACCCCAGTTGGCTTTTTTGTAGTTCCATCTTGTAATGGCTGGGCCTGTACTGAGAGTTGCACTCTGGACAGTAAGAAAGATTGGGCGATGGTCGCTTCCCCCTAGTTGGTCTCCTACTTCTCTACTAATAGATCCAGCTATATCTGGTGTGGAGAAGGCAAGATCTGGTGTTGAGGTTGTGTGCCATCCTCTGGAGTAGAAGGTAGGAGTATCTGTGGCATTATTGACTAGGATTAGGGAGTGATCATCTTGCCAAGTTTCAACCTCTTCACCTCTGTGATCCAGATGGTTATAGCCCCAGCTCTGGGAGTGGCTATTAAAGTCTCCAACTGCTATAAGTTGGTGGCTGGTACCTGTATAGAGCTGAGACTCAGGGGTTTGTTGTTCGGACAGTAATAGTTCAGGAGTTCTATTTCCATCTTGTCTACCTTTATCTGCAACAGCTGATATTCTGCTCCATCCATGAAGGTTTTCCTTTCGTGTGCAGGAATGTTATTCCTTACAAGAGTAAGTACTCCTCCTTTTCGTCTATCTTTTCTGTCGGATCTGAAGCATTGATATCCCCTTATTTTAAAGGTTTGATCTGCTTTCAAGTGAGTCTCTTGGATACAGCAAACACTGACTTGCTTCTCATACAAGACGTTTTCCAGCTCTGTCTTTTTGCTGTATCCAGCCTGCTTGCTGTTCACTCCCTCTGCATTCCAGTGCATCATGACAAGTGGCACTCTGGGTTTCTCTTTTTCTGTTTTGTTTTGGTCAGTAGTTCTCCTCCGCCGTCTGCTGACTCCACAAGACGGTCTAGAGGGTCCTCCAGTAGCTGAGGGTGGGCTCTGTCGAGGCTCAGAGCCCGGCACTGCACCTGCCTGGTGGAGCTCCACAGGGCGAGCACCAGTACGAGATTTATTTGACGGTGTACTCTCCATAGAAAAAAAAAGCGAGTTGCGTGATACTGTGGTTTCCGGTGCGCCTTCTGGCCCAGTATCTATGACTTTAGCACCTGTTCAACGGGAGAGTGGGCTCATCCCTAATCTGTTTATGTTCCCAGTAGTAGACTATTCGCAAGCAGCCTGGGGGTGTCACTGCTCTGCGCGGACCTTGTTTACCGAGGCGGCGTCCGAGCTCGTATGGTGAAAATATGGTTGCGTTATCTTCAAAATAGCCCTGTCTTTCCCATGGCTTTTCTGCCATCCTGCAACTTTGAGTTAGGGAGTTCTGAGATCCAGTCTCTTTCCCAGGCATTTTATCCTGGCCTGGCACGCATACAGAGGACCCCACTTCTGGTTCTAAGTTAGCAGTTGGGGATAGGTGGGGTAGCACACTGTGCATTCCCCGTCATCCAGGGGGCTCTCCAACTATGCAGAGCTTGCACAATGCTGTGCTCTGGTTCTGGGCTCACCCAAGGAATCCTCACGTCCTGCACAGAGCCACTTCCAGATACCCACCACCTGCCAACCCTCCATTGTAGAAATCTCCTGCATGCGGCCATCCAGTCAAGAGCCAGTATTAAGTCTGGTGCCCAAGTGATCCCCCCAAGCTTAGTGTGCAATGCTGGGTTCTCATCATGCTGCAACACAGGGGGGATTGTGATGCTCAGCCATCTCTCTCAACTCTGCACTGATAAGTGACATGGGGGACTTAACTGTGCCTCAGTACTGGGAGGCCCCGTTTCCGGGTACACCACACACAGCCAATTGAGGCAACGGTCGCCGTGGGCGTTCAACTATAGCAGAACGTACAATAATAATCAATCATTCAGGCTTTAGGCCTCGGGTTCGCAGTGTCTCTACATTCAAGTCTATATTTACTCCTCTCGCTTTTGTTTTGCCTTTGTCAAGTTTTGTATCCCAGGTTCTTTTCCGTGAATCCTTGTTCTATCTTTCCTCAATATTCTGCTATAAATAGTCTGGACGGTGTTGGGGAGAGAGAGAGAAAAAATAGAGTATATGAAAATCAAATATAATTTACCTTTTATGTAACTTTGTTGTATAATAAAGGACGTATTATGCAGGAGGTGGTGCAACAGATTGCTGATGCTTTCCAGGAAAAAAAAAACCATGTGGCCGCAGTTTTCGTAGACCTCAAGCAGGCATACGACCGAGTATGGAGAGATGGTCTATACTTCAAGATGTAGAAAATGGGCATAGAAGGAAAAAAAGAACAATCCAAGAAGGCCTCCCACAAGGCTAGGCCCTAAGCCGCACCCTTTTTCTCATACACATAAACGACCTGGCAGACCACCTTGAATTACCCAGCGCCCTGTTTGCTGATGACCTAGTCTTATGGACAGAAGGGAAGTCACCTTTGCATCTGCAAAAGAAACTAAACCGTGCACTGGCTGCTCTAACAACCTACTGCAGCTTGTATAAAATGGTGATCAACACGAGTAAGAAAGTCTACACTATATTCACACTCAGCAACAAAACAGTAAGCAGAGAACTGGATTTAAAAATCTTGACATATATATATATATATATATATATATATATATATATATATATATATATATATATATATATATATATATATATATATATATATATATATATATATATATATATATTTTTTTTTTTTTTTTTTTCCCCTAGCGATTCCTTACAAAGGTCTTTACAATTTTGTGCTAGATTTGCAATTAATACCTTGAAGATCTCATCTGAACATGTCAATATCATATATGTTCCATAATAATATGATTTCAAACGTTGAGTTACGGACAGAAACATTTTGAGAACCACTGTACTAATCTTTACAAATCTCTCTCTGTAAGGAGTTATTCAAAGTAGCTACTGGACTATTGTAGAACATTCGAAAGTCGAATCACTTTCATCCAGTCTTCGACAAGTTCGGCTGTGAACTGGAAAGTATGTTAATGAATCAGTCACCTTGAGTAACCGATTAAATATTTAAACCCCTTCAAAATATTACAATCCTCGTGGGCTATTAACGACTTGCCAGATCTAAATATAAATATTCTCTGGTTACAGACACGCCCACATAAAAACAGAGATTTCAGCTGAACCTCGTCGGTTCAGTAGGTACTGGGTGATTAAAAAGTTACTTCTTATTTTTAAATACTGGGTGATTAAAAAGTTACTTCTTATTTTTAAATACTGGGTGATTAAAAAGTTACTTCTTATTTTTAAACTCTTATGTCTTCATAACTACTTATTAATTTAAATGAAATAAACGTCAAAATAACGACTATTAATTGCCATTTTATTATATAAAATGCGGTGTCACACTAACTTTACAGTTAAGCATGAGATCCGGTATGTTCAACACATTATTTCATAGTAGGCAACAGTTTTTTGCTGCCCTTTGTAACGCTAGATTAGTCGCGCTTATTCATTTTATTTTGCTTGATTTCTGCGAAAACAAAATAAAACATTAAACTTATTAGTCAAATGGCAGTTATTGCCCCTTGTTTTAACTCTCGTTTCAGGTACCGAGTATAAGCCAATACATGTAAGTAAGGTTTTACAAGTTTAAAAATAGAAAGTGAATTTACAATCACCCTATGGACATCGACGCCGAATCATTTAACCAGTAATTTAAGAACAAGTAAACCAGGATCATAGAAGCTTGATAATATAAAATAAAGAACTACTAATGGAACAAGGAGACGGATTTAATCTTCCATGAAAGATAGTACTTGGTTTTTTATATTATCTTAAGCTCGACTGTTCGTTCTAAATTATTTATTAGTTGGTGGGGGAAATGGGAGCGGGGTCAGTATCCTAGGGGAACCACCTTGTCCAGTTAGGAGCATTCTGTGCTACAGGTGATACCCTACCGTCAACAAGCTACTGTATGCAAAATTAAAGGCACCCTGACCATAGGAATTTCTAATAGCAGGGCACTTATGCAGAATGAACAATTAGAAAACAATTAGACGCCTGAGAGTGTACGAAGAAGACGAAGAAGCAGAAAACATTAAAATGGAAATAATGAATGTAAATCTATTCGGATTATGTGAAATGCGATATTATCAGAGCAGGCGAAGTGTATTATGACAACTACGCAATCATATATTCCGGAGAAAATAAATATGGAAGAGGTATATGTTTACATTTTCGAAGCACGAAGAGAAAAAAATAGTACAAGGGTTATTAGCAATATCAGATCGAGTACTATTAGTTACGTTTAACTGCGGACCATTCGAAATAAATAGTGTACAAATATATTTACCAACAGCAGATATTACAGAAGACGTTGACACTGGACATGCATATAATTATCATCATCATCATTTGCCTTTACATAGAGCTTAACAGAATATGGTGCATGAGAAATACCTCTGGAATATCCGTTTTACACAAAAACAAAGAAAATCTGGCTCGCTTTCCAGCGACTCACATCCTCGAGCATAGAGAATAAATGGGAAAATACAGCAGTGAACAATATATATATATATATATATATATATATATATATATATATATATATATATATATATAGATATATATATATATATATAGAGAGAGAGAGAGAGAGAGAGAGAGAGAGAGAGAGAGAGGGGAAGAGAGAGAGAGAGAGAGAGAGAGAGAGAGAGAGAGAGTTAATGTAACACCAGAAGATTTGATTTCCTTTTACCCCAGTATCGATTTTCATTGTGTAGTAGATAGCGTTTTTACTGTTATCCATCACCTAGGCCATTTGGCAGATAATTGATCTGAATACAGTGTCTCGACACAGACGCCTCTTTGTGGGTTTATACATATTGTATACTTCCTGCATGAGGGTACTGGATATAAATCCAGCAACCTGTGAGGATGAAGCTGCCGATCGCACCAAGTGAAGTATCTACGGCGTCACTTCAAACTGGGCGAAAAGAAGCTCTCACGGCAAGCAGAAGAGAGGAGAAAACGTCAGAAGGAACACCAGGAAAATAAGCAGCTGAGGGCTGTCACCTCAGGGGCGCATTCCCATAGTCGGTTATGACTGAAAGGGCTATAATTATTACTTCCTGCACCAAACATGAAGAGTCCTGGAAATTTCTAGGAGCGATTCAAACAATTTAGCGTTTACTCTACAGTGCGTCTGGTTGTCTAATCGGTTACAGCGATTTTCTCTGGAGGCACAGTTACCGGGATCGATACCTGGAAGTGTCACGCTCCCGTTTACCTTGCTCTTGAGAAAGGGAAGGCAATGGCAGTGATGACAGAAACTGGTCATCGCACACAAAAAAGCTGAAACTAGCATCTCACTCTCCTATGGCAGTTTCTGTTAAGAGACTACCTTGACCTTACCCTCAGAATAACGTGTTTTTTTGTTTTTTTTCCTAAAGGCATAAATAACCAAGCAAGGGGTGAAACTCTTCGCATACAGTTTCAAGTGAAGTTCTTATATCAATGAAACATTAATGAAGAATAACACTAAAACTACAAGAATTAAAAATATGAACAATAACAACAACAACAACAAAACCCAGAGAAATCAATAAACAAAATAATCTTTCACCACGAAATCTATCAATATGTAAATGTACAGGTTTAGACCATTGTAATATGGGTTGATAAAATTGCGCTGTAAAACAGAAACGTCAGAAGCAAAATGAAACAAATAATAAGAGATATACAAAAATAAACAAAGTGAGAAAACAATAATAATGAACCAAACGTTTTTCTTACCCATATTTTTCGTCTGCTAAATTCCAACTGTTTCTGGATTTGGTTGTGTAGTATAGTCCTTGGTAAATGTTCAACTTTGGCCTCGTGAAGTAATTAATGTCCAAGACACCTCACAAATACAGCAGACTATATACTGTAACAAAGTATTCAGTCCACAGTGCGCTAGTTTCCTCTACTTTTTTTTTTTTTTTTTTAAGCGAGGTAATGAGTCAAACACACGCAGTTTAGACACTCAGTCGTGAATTAATCAGGTGAGTTTGCACAGTTCTGTGTGAGTTACACGGATTTAGTTTATCCAGTAAGTTCTTAATTAAACAAAGTTTTGGCAATCAGTTGGTTTTTATACAGACATGCAAAGAAAACATCAGCTGTGAGTTAAACGAACCTCATTGATCCAATCAGTTATGCGTTTAACAGACCTAGTGTAGGCAATAATTTGTAAGTAAACATATGTAGACAAGCCTATTAGTTGCGAGTTAAACGGACAGAGCTCAATCAATCATCTGGCAGTAAACGGACGTAGTTCAATCAATCACTAACATGTTCACAACACATTAGACTCGTTAAAATTAACTCTCAGCAATTTTAGTTTGTCTGAGCCGTTTGTTTGTTTGTTAATCCCAGGGAGCGAGTTATGTACTCTTATGCTCTTCAGGGTGCGAGTTATTCACTCATACCCTTTAGCCAGTTCTGGGAGGTGATTTGTGGGCTTTACTTCAACCCCAAGGGAGCATCCTAGACTCAGCGGCATGTTGCACCAGGCCCACTTTGGCGTGTGTGCGATGCCAAGAGGTTTGACAGCTCTCTATCCGGTGCATGGGTTATATCTCCGAGACAAGACTGACACGAGCAGCCAGTCACCGGCCGTGGCACGAGCAGCCAGACAGCATAGTGTCGCAGTGGTGGAGCCACCGCCTTCACCAGGCTGCCGAAGGTGGGCTTTCTTGCAACCCCAGAGAGCATCCTAGTCTCGGAGGCATTATCAATAGCTTGTAAAGAAATGTGCCAGTTCTCTTCTTTAAACTGACAAAATGTTTGCAGGAAAATTCATAACTATCATAGTTTGGCGAAATGCTTACGTGACAGCAATACTGCAGTTCCACATTCAAAAAAAAAAAAAAAAAAAAAGCTATTGCAAAAAAACTGGTGCCTTTGCCCTAAAACATTGTACGTCTCCAGACAAATGGAAGCTTACGTCATTGAAAAAAATAAGCACTGTCACTCACAGCGAGGCGATGGCGTCATTCGGATGAACCTATACCTTCAAAGTTCCTAATTCTTCTCTCTTGTTTGTGCTGTCTGGTGTGCTTCTTTCTTTCTGTTTTACGAGTGCCTAACATTTACACATTTTCAGTATTTGTGTAAGGGGTTAAGGTCCAGCCTTACGGTAAATTTACAGATCCGGCGCAAATACACACACAAAAGATATTGGAATCATACAACTTGTTCAGTTATATCGTTTATGCTCCAAACAATGTCAGTAAACGTAACAAGTAAGTAGTGTGATGGGAAAACAACTCCAGTGAATAGTTTCAGAAGTGATATGAATTTTCCTTCTGGGGCCTTAAACACAGGCTTACAGTATTAGCTTGCTGTATTGTGTAATGAATTATGTCCCTTTAATTAACATCGGTATCCATTGCCGTGCGTAGTCACTGTCAATGTTGCTGTTAACACTGAATTCCAAGACCACGCGGTTTTTTAGAACATTATTTATATAACCAACGTACCTTGTGTCTAGGATAAAAGAGCGCGCCTTGGCCTGTTTATCATAGCATTTCTCATACTGTCTTTGTAATCATTCTTCAAACTTTGATTTTACTAACTGTGACCAGGGTTTTTCTTTTTTGCTTATTTTCTCACGACCTCCACAGAAATTTGATTGTCTGTTTTTTTCCCTTGATGATTAGGTGGTGTATTTCGTTAGCTTCTCTGGGGACTTTCTCTTTTGATTTTTATTTGGCGAGCCAAACATCACATGCATTCTTTTGTTAAAAACACACCACGAAGCCTTGAATTTCTTTCAGTTTGTGTGTTTACTGCTAAGGGATCATATCTCATTCAATCTTCCCCTTTCAACTGTTGAAAATCTGGAAAAAGTTCCTATTGTTTAGGTTAAATCTTTTTTAATAGTTGATTTATGAATATAAAAAAAACAGGCCTAGCGGCCTAATTGTTGAAATAGCATTCAAATTCACCCATCTGTTCATTCATTATCCTCCAGCTCCAAGCGGAGTTAGACCTTTAATCAGCTCAAACAAAGCATTCTTGTCCCGTGTCATTCGCTCAAGTTCTTTTCATTGCTTCTTAATCCTTGTTAAATCTATTTCCAACTCTCGCCTCCATGGTTTTTTTTTTTTTTTTTTTGTTCTGTTTGAAATCTCGCTTTTGCTTCTTCTACCTTGGAAGTTCCAGAACAAGGACTCCATTGTAATTCTATCGGCTTGTTGTTTCAGTTTGTATCCTACCCAACGCCAACGTTTTCTTTGTCATTGTCTCTTGCTCTGTCAGTATTCGTTTAGTTCTTTTTTTCAGTTCCACATTGGTGATCTTGCCAAATGGTTTTAACCTTTCTATCAGTTCCACATTGGTGATCTTGTCAAACGGTTTTATGGGACCAAAAGATGCAGCAATAAAGAATGCAGTCAGCGACCCATAGCTTGACTGCTTGCATCAGGGTCAGCGAACCAGAGCTGACCAAGACCCTACTCCACCTCCATGTGGTGGTCCTGGAAACAGGCTGCATCACTGCAGTCTGGCTGAGAGAGTAGGGATCGCAGAGGGAAGGCAAACCCGGTCCCAAAAAATGCCGTGCTGAAGTCGGATGTGTCGACCGAAAGGTGCATATATCACAGCTCCGGAGTAAACAGAAATCTCGTCTCCATGTGTTTTTTAAAGTCTCGGTTTTATTTATTTTACCTTGGAGATTTCAGAACAGGCACTGCCTTGTAGCACTTTTAGCAAGTTGTTTCATTGTGTATCCTATTCAATGCCAAGATCTTGTCCTGACCTCTTGGTCTGTTAATATTTGTTACGATCTTACTATCAGTTCCATATTGGTGATCTTGACATATGGTTTTAATCTTACCATCAGTTCCTTATTGGTGATCTTGACATATGGTTTTAATCTTACCATCAGTTCCATATTGGTGATCTTGACATATGGTTTTAATCTTACCATCAGTTTCATATTGGTGATCTTGACATATGGTTTTAATCTTACCATCAGTTCCATATTGGTGATCTTGACATATGGTTTTAATCTTACCATCAGTTCCATATTGGTGATCTTGACAGATGGTTTTAATCTTATCATCAGTTCCATTTGACATATGGTTTTAATCTTACCATCAGTTCCATATTGGTTATCTAGCCATACGGCTTTCATCTTTCTATTCTGCGTGAGCACCCATTTATAAATGTCTGCAGTATCTTCGTTTTTGTTGTTACTGTTATCTCTATTTAAGAGCCATACAACGGGACTGCCTTGTCATTTGATTTTACAATTACTACATTTTGAGATGAGCTTTAATTTGGGCTTCACATATTTTCAAAGACAAGAAAATCTCATCTTGTTTTCTGTATTTTTATTTTGGTATTCATGACTCGCATCCATAAGTCAAGACTAGGAGATGGGTGAAACAGTCTACAGCTATCTACGTCTTCTTGCCAACCTCTCCAAGATACATATATAAATCCAAATCTTATAAGAGTCTTTTTTTTTTAAATTGTAATCATTCCATAATTGCCCATTTATTTCTCACATCGCTCATCTCTTCTCTGTGGGTTTTCAGTATCACCGACTTATAACAGTAATTTTACGTGTTTACTAGCAGATCTATTTCTGCATGCACTTTCTTTTTGCGCCGACAGCTTTAGTAGTTTGGTTCCTAGTGATTTGTATGCGCGTTTCTTTTTTGTCAATTTCTGTCACTTTGATGTTTCATATGTTGGTTTTGTTGACAGGTTTCCCAATGGTATACTTAGCTGCATCATTTCATTGGCTTGAGTGGTTCAATTTTTTTATTTTTTTTGGGGGGGAGGGGGGGGGGGGGGGTTTGTTTGGGTAATCCTTACCTTTAGTGCCGTCGAGTATTATAATATGTGTAGTTTCGTTCCATTTAGAGCTAGGGTTGGGGTTAGGTTAACCCTAAACCTAACCCCACCCCTAACCCTAACTCAGTACACATATTATACATACTCGACGGCACTAAAGGTAAAGATTACCCACCGCTACTTCAATATAATTACGGATACTTAACGTGGGTAAACCAGGACCCCCCACCCCATGTAGTTCTCGTGGGTCTCTGATGAGACAAAGGAAGAATGGGACAACTTCTCCCACAAGCATAATGTAAGACAGTGGTTCTCAACGTAGACCATATGGCCCCATGCCAAATTTCGAGGGGGCCACAGTAAGATTGTAAAGTACCTTTTTTTCCAGCTAACAGCGACAATGAGGGGGACTACAGAAAATAAAAATAAAAAAAATAAAAACCTCAGACCTAAGGGTCTTTTATATTTGGACATGCGCCCTGATATAACCGACTAGGTTGAACGGGACACGCCTCGACAAAACGAGGCAAAACTTTATAAAAACAAATTTACTTTATGAAAGTAAATGAGACTCAAAAGGAGGGCCATGAGCAAAAACAGGTTGAGAAACCCTGGTGTAAGAGACGACTAATAAGAGGTTATGCATGGGGGCTGGCAACCTCATCACACACAACAACCTGCTACATAACCCCCCCCCCCCCCCCCCCCCGGAAAAACACAAGAATACTTTTATGTTAGATTCCTCCAGACCCAAGTAGAACAGTCCGCAACCAGACGATACGTCAAGGCCTAAAATGCCACCCCCTGCAGACCCAAGTAGAACAGTCCCAACTAAGATGGTTTGGCCATGTCTGCAGAATGGGAGAAGATCAGCTACCACGACAAGCATGGGAAACAAAGAGCCAGGGATCCAGATCTCCAGGACGACCCAGAGTCCGCTGGGAGGACAACATTAGACAATCTTTGAAGGACCGAGGACTAGAATGGAACCAGGCCAGGAGGGAGACAGCCGATAGGGTGGTCTGGCGCTCTCTCTTCCAAACCTCTACAACTCACGGTAGAAGGGGAACGACTAAGTGAGTAGATTCCTCCAAGGGGACCAGCTAATAGTAGTAGCTCCATAATGAGCGAGGGGTGAAAAGAAAGAAGAAACGAGAACCTCAAAAATTGTGACTGTCATCAACTCAATGGCAAGGGCACGATAACCAACAAGCCAACACATTTCAACAAATAAAAAATAACTACAAAAAACGTATGTGCTTGAATGGCGGGCGCCTAATCCTGGGTTTACACTGTTCCCTATGCCGTGAACTTGCTTGTCAACATTCTTCTGTCTGCACTACGGCACATAATGGTATTTCGCCTAATCTATTCATAACTATGCCTCGTGTAGGTCCCGGGGGGAGGGGGTCTCTGATGAGGTACAGGTAGAATAGATCTACTGCTACTTCCTGCATGTTGTTAAAGGTGACTTATCCGAGAAGGTTAGGCATTCGATCTGTCCATCCAGGAGAACAGAGTATGATATCATTAGGAACCACTTGTTATGACAAAAATTTCTATCAATTATATTCCCTGTACTGGGAGCGAAAACGATACCTTTAGAATTAGAGGAGTACACCATACCTCTTAACCAATCCGACCCCTAATAGGGAAAAAAATAGGAGGTCCCGTGTGCAAGTTGCGCACGCTAAAAATCCCTCAGCAGTTGGAAATCGTAAAGAGTAGGCCATACGGCCGCTGCCCTGGCAGAATTTAAAAACGAGGAAACCTACCCAGAACAAAAATATTTACAGAATGTGTAATTCCTGTATCCACACATTGGGATCCTCGCCGGTGCTACGGAGTTCGTGCACTGTGCTGAGATCCTCCTTGTGTAATTTAAGGGAGGAGATCGGATCACTGATGGAGTTGTGCAATGAAGATGGTCCTTAAAACCCAACCAAAAGATGACTAATATGTGTTTGTGCACACGGTTCACAACTTCATGACAAGCACATTGCTACAGACACCACCTCCGCAAGAGGTGTGCTTTAGCGTAGGTTTATTTCTTACGAGTGCCTGAAACACACCTATTAAGTGTATTAATCTCTTCATAATTATACCATAAGTAGTTCCCGGGGGGGGGGGTCTCTAGGGAGACAATCATAGACCATGAATACTGCTCCCTCAAGCATGTCGTAAAAGGTGACTAATATGACGACGTGCATGGGGCAGGCAATCTCATTATGTAAAACACAATGTTACAGTGACCACTACTGCAACAGATTGCGCTTTGACTTAGGCTTCCCAAAGAGGGCCTTCTGCAATGGTGACTCCATGATCCACAAAAGGAGGTGATGGTGATTCATAAAACACCCACTTAAAAATAAAATAAAAAAATATATTAAAAACAGAACAGGAAAGACGGTTAAAGTTTGTGAGGTCTGGCGATAAGAAACGGTTAAGTGAGGTTAAGCTGTACAACCATAAATCTAAAATAGTTTAGCTTCCCAAGACAGGATCAGAAAACAAAATTTAAATAATGCAGAAAGTAGGAGCAGAACATGCCTTTATCAGCTGGCAAAAAATACAAGAATGGCGATTACTGAAAATACAACAAAATAACAATAGTAATAGTACGTATACTATGCTGTCTTGATTATCAGTTTTATTAGTTCGTTATTTTAGTTCTAGTATTTTAGTCTGCTGATGTAGGCATTGGTGCCGATATAATCTTATTTGTGTGTGTGTGTCTGTGTCTCTCGGTGTCTGTGTGTCTGAGTGAGACTATGCCTCTATAAAGCTGATGCTTGGTTTTCCATCGCGTATAAGTAGGCCCTACATACAATAAAGATCCAGCCACAACAGTATTATCCTACTTCGATCAAAAAGCGATTTCTTGCCAGGCACGACGGGATCATACATGGAAAAGACGCGGTTGGGGGTGGCCACGGACTGACGAAACGGAGCTTAAAGAGGTGAGAAGGTTTGAACTGCTTATCTTAGCTCTGATACTGTGCATACGAACTAATATCGTAAATCAGAAATCTCTCACTGAGTGCAAACAATGAAAACATGGAGATGTGGGCGAGGACGACAAAATGGCTGTTATCGTACAGTGTATGGTCCCAGGACCTAAAGTAAAGGCTAGTTCTAGAGTGATCCCCTACTGCTGTTTGTTACAGGCCTGGAAGTGCAAACAAAACTGATAAATATATTGACTTGTCTTTTGTTTTGTTTTTTTTAAACAACTTGGGAGTAGGTGGTTATCTATAATAACAATTTAAATAAAATGTTGCATCCTATTGGCGAGACGTTTGTTGAAGGTTTATGCTCCTCGGGGAGCTAAAGGGTATTGATTGATTGGCGAGACGTGCTACGTTCAACCTATAATCTGTCGGTTATATTAAGACACGTACCTAAATATAAAAGACCTTGTGATCTCGATTCTGTACAGCTGATAGTAATAATAACAATGATAATAATCGTAACAAATAAGATTTGATAGATATTAAATGCCCCTGCGTCTGTATGTCCAGAAACAATCGCACCAGCGTTTTGTGAAAATTCTTCTCCCGTCATTGTTCTGACTTGTAAACTTGCTCGTATACCTTCCACCTACAGTGTCACATCCTCGGTATTTCGGGGAAGGGCAAAGTGGCAAACGTTGAGGTGATGTCAGGCGCTGGCGTTCAAAGCATGTATATATTGCTAAGACAACGCAAATTACGCTGGCTTGGCCATGTCCGCCGCCTGGAAGATGGTCGCGTCTTCGAAGATATTTTCTACGGATAACTGGCAGATGGCAAAAGAACAGCCAAGCGACCGCAGCTGAGCTTCAAAGATGTCTGCAAGAGAGACATGAAGGCAATGGACATAATTCCAGCAGCCTGAGAGGTCGAAGCAGCCGATCGCATCATGTAAAGATGCTTCCTACGGCGTCACCTCAGACTGGGCAAAAAGAAGCTCCTACATCAAGCAGGACAGAAAAGAGCACGCGAAAGGAACACCAATCAAAAACAGCATCTGAAGACTATCTCATCAGGGGCGCATCATCCCCATTGTCAGTTATGATTGAAGAAGGCTACTATAACATTACATGTGTGCGCGTTTGTGTATGTGTGTGCGTGTGTGTATACACACAATAAGTAAAGCTAAACTTTTTTTGTTTGTTTGCTTCTCCTTGTTAAACTTTCTAACATTAACTAAATAAATTATCTTCAACTTTTAAAAGCACAATCTAATAAGAACTCACAAGAAGGCAAAACAAAACTTGTATGTCACTATACTTATTGCACTATCTTCCATTCTCCAAGTCAGAAAATCCTAACACAATTAGCAAATAATTGACAAGCCAGTCCCTTAGTCAAATACACCACACCTTCTTGTCCTAAGGATTTCCGGCCAGGTACTGCTCTTTGGATGTTGAATGTCAAAGTTTGTGTAGCCCCTCTTCGAAAGTATTCGAAACGCGTGCAACGAAATAGTGCAACGTAAGCCGCCCTTTGAAAGACGCTACGCATAGCGAACAATATGGTGTTTGAAGTATCTTGTGTCCTAATCAACAAAATCCTTACGAGAAAAGCAATCAAAGTTTCATAAAGCATGTTATTTACAGTTTTATAGTACAGATATGTACTAATGTGCTGTGCTGAAATTTAGGAAAGGCTTTATATGTTAACGATAAAAAAAAGAATATGGTGTACAGAGTCCTTGGTCCTTAAAACCGAAACAAAACCAAATCGTTCTTCAATGATATATAGTCTTTATAATACTGCTTTATTCCATCTCCTGTTTTGGCCAAAATTGACCAAAGGTCATAAATCGACACAAAATAGTTTAATCTACCATCCTTCACAATATCTTACAGTTAACCGTTTGGATCGTCATGACAAAATTCATTTCAAAGTGATATATCCTTCTTTTCAGCTAGTTACCCAAAAACTTCGAACTCGTTTTTCTCAGAACAAGCTGAAGTGAAATCGGAATATAGCAGAACTAAGACGAAGATAAAGGCAAACTTCTGATACACGTCTGTCATCTAAATGCCTGGTATCCCAAATAGTAGCGGTAATTTTTATCATTTCTAGTGAAAACCCACGAGACAGTTTAGAAAATTTGAACTGCATTTGACAGGAACGCGGTCTTTCATTTGAAATGAAGTTAACAGTCGGTAAAATACAATTTAACTTGAACTGTCCACCTTTTGATGGAACAGCAAGAAGCAGGTTGTCAGGCACATGTATGCAGCACGTACTCCGAATACCCCGAAACTTGAACACATACACTATGTTATCAAGGTAAATCTTAAGTAGAGACGTCAGTTTTCTAAAGTAGATTCCCACCCTCCTCCTGGGTTACCTGTCGCTGTTCTAAAAAAAAAGTCGAGTGGTATTGCATCACTACTGCAGGAACAATTCTAAAGAACATAGCTATAAGCCTCTCTGCCTACGCTGCAATAAACAAAATGTACAGGGTTGGAAACAAAATACAGTGTTTTGTAACAATCTACACGTGATTGACAAGACATGACTTCATTTGTTAAGAAAACGGTAAGGTTTCAGTGCAAAGGATCGGTTACAAATTTCCATTAGCTATATCATTGATCATCATCATTTGGAGCCGTGAACCCACAATTGCAGCTGGTCTCCTGGCGGGAAGCCTACACCACGTCATCACATTGCTGGTTTATGTAGCAATTTATTATACACAATGAGACTATTAGTGGGAAGATAACATCAAGAGATGTGCAGGAAAGAGTCTGTCAGAATGCACCATCAAGACAGACAGAAGATAACATCAAGAGATGTGCGGGAAAGAGTCTGTCAGAATGCACCATCAAGACAGACAGAAGATAACATCAAGAGATGTGCAGGAAAGAGTCTGTCACAATGCACCATCAAGACAGACAGAAGACGTTGAAGATACATTGCAGACGACCTTTGATGCGGAGAAGAAAGCTGGTAATTAGTATTTACTACCGCAGTTATTAAATTTAATTCGGAGATATAAATCACAAGAAAAGTTAAATATTATAAGCAACACTGAAACTGTTATAGTGAATCGATCATAACTGCATACTTCCACTTGTTGTCTTATCCAACGATCAAGAAAAAGAAATGGTAACACAACGCCCCAATCACACAAGGGGAAATGTTAAACCATCCCTAATGTACCAGTTGAAAGTACAAGCCCTCATGACGTCAGTTGCTGGGCATGCGAGACGCTAAGGTGGCTTCATAAAAGACTAATCTACACCTGCGTCCCGCCAACCACACATCTTATCGTCGTGTCTTCTAAAAATAAGATTACCTGAACCCACATGTGGTCGCATCTTGGCGACAAAGGGCAACACCCACATAACAGAGCATTGCCAGCGGCTCACGCGTCGCTTAATAAGACTTTTCGCTTCATTTGTTTCGTTATAATCTTTCTCTCTCCTTGTCTGTGTACCAGGGGCTGGCGTAGCAGTTGAGCTATCGGGCCGTGCTTGAGGGACCCACAGCAGTAGGGAGCCCAATATGCTCTAACTAACTTAATCAACTGTCAAGTAAGCAATCCCTTTTTTTTGCCCGGGGTCCAAGATCCACTTGGTTCGTCCCTGCTTAAAGTACTGTCTTATAACACGTTTCTCTCTTTCTTAACAGCAGCTTATCAGACGGAACCTGAAGTTTGTAGATAAGGTGGTCCCATAACGCAAACTTGCCGTAGAGGAGAAAGGTGTAAGAGATATCACCATACTAAGTCCAGCTTTTTATGAGGTGGTGTGACTAGTTCCTTTCCTCGCTGCTTTTTCCTTCCCTAACTCAAGAGCAGAGACAGATACTCATTTACAGATGGGTAGGTCGGAGCATGACGCTACCAGGTTTTGATCCTGGAACCAAATACCTGTACCGCTAAAGGAAAGCGTGTGAAGTAATATTAAGATAACTTAAATCTACGAAGTAATGCATTTTAAAAAATACAAACAACAGTTAAAAGTAAACAAGGGCCCGACTGTCAGTTGCATGCAACTTTCGAACATAATATATCCTCAAACTGACAGTTATATCTCTAGTCTTGCGTTTATATCCTCAAATCAAGCACTGCCACTCTGACGTGTAAAGTATATACACACCTGTCAACGGGCTGATAGGTAGCGCGCATTAATTTAAAATATTAGGTCAAGACTATAGGTCAATATTCGGTTAAAGCAACCCGTCGGAATTGATAAGAAATATGCGTTAAAGCGAACGTAATGATCAGAACTGAGTCATGCCGCCGAATATTCTTAAATAAATAGCATCTTCAGGTGGCAGCCTTCCAATCCGGTTTCAGAGACACACACACATATACAATCACGTACACACAAGCACAAGCTATCGTTTGGCTGCTTGTTAAAGTTGTCAGCTAAATTTGCCCACGACCTGGTGATAGGGGGTAACCTTTAGTTGACTTTAATAAAACTTACAAACACTCTGGCAGGCACACAAATTATAGTTTGTTACCGCTTCCAAAGTTGTACACTTGAATCAGTAATGTTGAAAGGCAAGTCTGCTCGCCTGTAAAACTTTAACGGTTATAAATCGTACCCTTTAGCGATACGGTTATAAATGGCACCTTGTTTTCAGCCCAGTGTTTCTCAAACTTTCAGTAACAGCGACTACCTTAACTCATTCTTTCATTCACTCCTTACCCGAAACGGCTCCCTAAGGAACATTCAACAAATTCAGGTCAAGTCCTGTTGTCTTGTGCCGTCTGCTGATGGTTTTTCCATGTCCTCTTTATCCCTTTCATTTCTGTCCCCTGCAGGGGCGTCCTTAAAGTATCTAGCACCAGGGGCGTATCTTACATTTTGCACCCCCTTCCCACAAAGAAACACACTTGCAAGATTATTTTTATCAGTAAAAACTATCATAATAGTGTTTGATGGCACCCCCCTTCCTGGCTGTCCCCCGGGGAGGACCCGCCCCGTCGCACCCCCTAAGTGCGCCACTGGTCCCCAGTTTACTTCTCCATGTGTTTTTTGGTCTACCTCTACATCTCTCACTCGGGGATTCCTGAACATGGACTGCCTTAACTCTTTGACTCCGGAACAACGCTCAGAGCGTTGGTCAGATTTGACACCCGTGCCTAAACAACTCGCTGAGCGTTGTTTTTAGTCCATCACAAATTAAAATTACGGCACAGGATGGAAAATAATTTCGGAGTCAAAGAGTTAAGGAGTCCCCTGATAAATTCTTCGGGATGTAGAAAATTTTTTTCCAAAATTACATCACATGTATCATAATCATCATCATCATCATCATCATCATCATCATCATCATCATCATCATCACCCTTCAGCAAGCCAAGGAGCTTAGGCCTTCAACAAACTTATGCCAAGTCACCCTGTCACATGCCATCAGCTTAAGGCTCTTCCATGCCTTCCTTATAATTTTCATTTCTGTCTTCTGTCCTCTTCTACATGTGTCCGTATGTCTACCTTGGCTTCTGTTACCCCGGGGACTCCAGGTCAAGGACTGCCTTGTAATGCTATTAACATGTTTCCTCAAGGTGTGTCCCATCAATGTCACGGATATGACGTTAAATATTTCAGATATGAATTAACTTAACAACGTCATGGTGTGGCCCCTTAGGTTTAACTTGTAGTTAACACTACCAGTAATTAACAAAAATCCTTAACAAATCGTGTGTATCCTTTCAGGCATGCGCAGTCTAATTTCCATGTTTGATTTAAACTCGTTTAATGTGCATAATGTGTCGAAGCGTCAAGTCAACATTACGAATTTTAAAGAAGATTATGCAACACATTTTTGAACTCAACCTTTCTTCTTCCTCCTCTGGTCCTGTCCCGTTCATGACAGCCATACAGCTGTCTGACTAGCTTTCAGTTGAAACAACAAACATAGCGACTACCTCATCGAATGCAGTTTTGTAGAGAACTTGCTGCATGCAACGTCCAAAGGCGATCTCGTAATTTAAATGTGCCGTCATGACATAACCCAAGCAACGCTGGGTAATACATTCTATTACTGTTATCGATAATTTGATATCATTGTAACAGGTTATAAGATTACTGTTCGTTTATTTGTGTTTGGGTCATGTTGGTTCGTGAAGTTTTATTGTTTTTTTTTTTCTTCTGTTTTTTAAAGATTCGTTTATTTTCATGTTCGTTTGTTGATAATTTGACCTCTCCATCCCCTACTTTAAAAAAAAAAAATTATTTCGTTTCATTATTTTCGTCTCATACATTCTTTGGTCACGTGTAGCTCCCGGGGGTGTCTGAAGAGACAAAGAAAGAATAGTACTACTGCACCCTTAGACATGTCGTACAAGGCGATTAATATGGGGGTTGGTCATGCGAGTTGGTAACCTTTTTTTTTTTTCTTTGATCCTTAGCCGTCGACCGTCAAAGCAGTCAGTGGCCATCACGCCTAGTGGCGTCTTGTAGGGCAACAACAAATTGATTCCACTTTGCTCGGTCGGCGGCCATCCTTCGTACAGTGCCCCAACTCTGGTTCATTCTTTGCATCACAGCCTCCACAGTCCTCCGCCAGGTTGTTTTTGGTCGGCCTCTGTTTCGTTTTCCTTCAGGGGTCCAAAGCATAGCTGTTCTTGTGATGGCATCGGGGTCTCTTCTGAGGACATGGCCAACCCAGCTCCAGCGTCTGCCAGCTACGATGGTGTGCATGTCCTCTTGCTTGCTCCGAGTAAGCAGATCTTGGTTGGTGATGGTATTCGGCCAAAAGATTCGGTGAATTTTTCTTAGGCATGTTGTGTGAAAAGAGGACAATTTCGACATTTCCTTCTCTGTAACTCTCCAGCATTCCGCACCATAGAGAAGCACAGAAAGCACACAGCTCTGATATAATCTTAATGTTGTACTTGTGCTGTATTAAGAGAACTTCCAGATGTTGTTTAGGCTAAAAAAGGCTGTTCTTGCCTTATTCATTCTGATGTTGATGTCTTTGCCTGCCCCGCCGTCTGGTGTTACTATGCATCCTAGGTATGTGAAGGTGTCTGTCTGTACCAGTTGCTGATTCCTTACTGATATGGGCTCAGGGTTGCTCACATTGAGCGTCATGACCTCTGACTTCTTTAAATTGATGTTCAAGCCCACCTGCTGGCTAAACTTATTAAGTCTATCCGTTTTTTCCTGAATGTGTTGATGTGAATGTGCTACTAGTGCAATGTCATCTGCATATTCCAGATCTTCCAATGTAGAAAATGTAGTCCATCTTATTCCTCTTGGACTGCCCTCTGTTGTCTGGGGTTGGTAACCTCATCATGTAAAATAAACTGCCTCAGAAACCACTGCTGCAAGAGCATGTGAATGCAGGCTCCCTACAAGGGGACCGGCTACAGTGGTGGCTCCGTGCTCCATAAGGAGCACAGATGGAAATGAGATGATAAGGAGAATGAGGATTATGATGATAACAAGTTATAAGATTAGTGTTAGTTTGCAAGTTGTTTGACTCATGTTGGTTTTTGATGATAACAAGTTATAAGATTAGTGTTAGTTTGCAAGTTGTCTGACTCATGTTGGTTTTGGTGGTTATTTTATTGTTTGTTAAAAAGTTTCCCTATATTCTTGTTTGGCGTGTTGCTTGACAATTCGGTTCAACGCCGCTGTTGTTTAATTATTCCGTTTCATTAAGTTTGTTTCAAACATTCTTTGGCTAACTTTTATTTACTGGCTGTTTGTTCGGCAGCTTATCTTGATATAACCCTGACAAAGACTGGTTAACATAGCCAATTTAGTATAAAAGGTGGTTCGTTTACATGGCACGAGAATAAAAAGTAACAAAAAGAATATGACCACACTTGACCCTTAACGTGAACGATGAAATAAAATGTAAGACGTGCTTACAAAGTTGAACAAAAACCGTAATGGTTCAAAGACGCTCCCAGCGGACCAGAAATACCTTACAGATTGTATTGTCTATAGTGTGGTCATATTCAACACTGTAAATTATTTATTGTTGTTAATGTTCATCAGGGCTTCCTGCAAAGTTGGTAATGGTATTCGGCCAAAAGATTCGGAGAAAGTTCCTTAGACAGATTGTGGAAAGAAGACAATTTCGACATTTCCTTCTCTGTTACTCTCCGGCATTCCGCACCATAGAGAAACTGTCTCTTGTAACGTCAGTTTATGGGCCATTGTAGATTTTATTTCAATTTATTTTGTTTCTGCAAGTTAATCAAATAAATAAATAAAACTTATTTGTCAAATGGCAATTATTGCTCAATATTTTGATTACACCAAAGCTTTCGACTGTGTACAACATCAGTAGTTATGGACTATTATGGAAAATATGGGATTTCCAAACCGCCTTATACAACTCATCGCACTGCTGTACCAAGAACAACAGGCAGCCGTAAGAATAGAGGGGGAAACATCAGAATGGTTTGAAGTACAGAAAGGAGTAAGACAAGGCTGTACCTTTTCCCATTACCTGTTTAACATTTATGCCGAGAATATCATGAGAAACGTAAGAGATGACCAAGAACACACAGAGTTTGACTCATTTAACATCGGCGGGTACCAGATCCCGGAAACCAGATATGCTGACGACACAGTCCTCCTATCGATCAACCCAGAAGGACTTGAACAATTAATTCTGTCCACCAAAACAACACAGGGAGGCCCATAATCTATACCTAAACGCCAAGAAGACCAAAGTATTGACAACAGGCAAAGTAAAGACCAAACCAGAAATTGAAATTGATAACGAAGAACTGAAAAGTGTTAATGAATTCGAATACTTAGGATCAATCATCAACAGCTCTGGCGACTGTGCAGTAGAAATTAAAAGAAGACTTGAAATTGCTTCACATAAACGAATACAGATGAAAAACCTATGGCAAGGCACAAGCAAAGAAACAAAGTTACAACTGATCAGAGCATGTATATTCCCAGTAGCAACATACGGCTGCGAGACTTGGACACTCAATAAAACAGTTGCAAAAAAGGTTACATCATTCGAAATGAAATGCTACAGAAGGATGTTGTGAATACCCTGGACAGAAAAAAAGACCAACAGAGAAGTAAACGTTGAGTTTCCTCACTAAACGTACAGGAACATTGGCTCCTAAATACCATCGCAATAAGGAAGCTGAAATTTTTCGGTCATATAAAAAGACATAATAGTCTGGAAAAAATAATGATGGAAGGCATGGTCCCTGGAAAAAGGGGAAGGGGTCGACCTAGACGACGGTGGACCCAGGACATCACAGAGAGTCTGAACTTGTCTTTGGCTGATGCAGGTCGACTTGCCCAGAATCGTGATGCGTTCAGAGCAGCTGTAATGGAGACAACGTTCTGGACAGAATACATCACATGATGATTTTGACACTTGTTTTACGTGTGGTTATCAGGTGGATACAAGTATGGATACAAACATTAAAAAATACAAAGTGACTTTTCGATCACCTTGTACTGTCTGATTAGAACACTAGCACGCAGTGTAAATGGGCATTATAACACAGGCAATAACAAGGCTTATATTACAAGTGCGTTTAACCCCCGGGGGGGGGGGGGGGGGCGTAAAAGAACGTTTGAGAATATTTAAACAAATTGACTCCACCCAGTCTATTAAGACCCCAATGTGACGAGCTTTGTAAATGTGTTGACCTGAGCTAAGTGACAGCTTTGTTCTGGTAGATCCTGTTTACACACCAAATGTCCTCTCCTCTTTTTCTTGATGAAAAAAAAAAAAAAAAAAACAATCAACAAAATACGATTGTGTGTGAAACGAGACTGCACTGGCTAACCAATGAAAAGAAAGCAAGAGAATAATGAGACAGTTTTAGCCAAGTTTCATCTGCAAAAATACAAAAAACAAATCGAAAAACGAATTTTGCAACAAATATGTACGAGTTCACATTACTTATCAGCACGTGGTAAAAGACAGATTTCTTCTTCTTCTTCTTCTTTGATCCTTAGCCGCCGACCGTCAAAGCAGTCAGTGGCCATTACGCCTGGTGGCGTCTTGTAGGGTAACAACAAATTGATTCCACTTTGCTCGGTCGGCGGCCATCCTTCGTACAGTGCCCCAACTCTGGTTCATTCTTTGCATCTCAGCCCCCACAGTCCTCCGCCAAGTTGTTTTTGGTCGGCCTCTCTTTCGTGTTCCTTCAGGGGTCCATAGCATAGCTGTTCTTGTGATGGCATCGGGGTTAAAAACAGACGCAAGACATTAACATTTTTAAAAGCAGCACAATGCGATGATCTGAACACAGCATTTCCAAGTGACAAGTCGTTCTCTTCATCTGAAGGAAGGCGTCTTTATATAATAATAATAACATAAAGAACAGTTGGGCGACCGCAGCTTAGGTTCCAAGATGTATGCAAGAGAGACATGAAGGCACTGGACATATATTCCGCAGCCTGAGAGGATGAAGCTGCCGATTGCACCGTGGTGGTGCTCCCTACGGCGGCACTTGTGGGCGAAAAGAAGCTCTTACAACAAGCAGAAGAGAAAAGAAGCTCTCACAACAAGCAGAAGAGAAAAGAAGCTCTCAGAAGTAGAAGAGAAAAGAACGCGCCGAAAGGAACACCAGGGAAACAATCAGCTGAGGGCTATTACCTCACGGGTGCATTCCCATAGTCAGTTATGACTGATGGGGGTTGCTGCTGCTGCTGATACTACTACTACTGCTACTACTACTGCTACTGCTACAGCTACTACTACTACTACTACTACTACTACTACTACTACTACTACTACTACTACTACTACTACTACTACTACTCGTCAAATTTTAGGTGACTGCAACGTAAATCGATGACTTCTCATTGAGTTTTATTATAAAATTGTTTCAATTTACGCCGATTCCAAATTGCGTCAGTTCGTCCAGGAACGCATCCCCGACGTAAATCTAGAACTGCCTGTATGTACTATAAATAGATGGTGATTTATGTACCGTACATATACTCCATATGCACAAAACAGACACAATTTACCTTAAGAACTATAAACCCTTAGCCAAAATAACTGCGGGTTTACCGGTATAAGCAACGGTCAGTAGACCAGCGTGTTCCATGGAGTCTTTACAGAGATAAAGAAAGGATAGGCCTACTGCCCCCCCGTCATATAGTTAACGTCGACTAATGTGAGGTTTGAGCATGAGGCTGGCAACCTCATCACGTAAAAAGGTTACTACAGAAACCACCGCTGTAGCAGAATATGCTTTGAAACAGGCTTCCTGCAAGGAGGCCAGCTGGAATGTTGTCCCATGCTCCATAAAGAGCGAAAACGGAGATGGACACGTCAGAAAGAAAGTAGTCTCTGTGTACGTATGAAACAAAGGAGCAGAGTGAGAAAGAGAAAGAGAGATAGAGAGGAGGGGGGGGGGGGCGGCATAAGCAAAAGAGAAACGGATGACAGAGACGAAACAGAAAAAAACAAAGTACAGGAGTATTGAACCAGTTAACTTGTTTACTTACAAAGTTAACCCGTTAACAACTGCGTGTATGTAAACACGGTGTGTACGCGTATCTCTTGTGTTGAAGAGTACACCGAGCCAGGTGAGGCACTGAAATGCCACGTGGGATATCCTCTTCTTACACCTATTCAGGAACGTATTTACAGTATTTGGCACCCCAGGGCGGATCTTTCCTTTGGCAAAGTTTAACAAATAAAAAGTGGAAAACTTGACACAGAAATTGAAACATATGTCAAAAAGCCAATGCAGAGACTTACTAACTGTCACTACTACACAAACGTCAGAATATCAGTACGGAAACTAAACGACAGCTCATAAATAGTGTATTCTTACCAACAATTAGCTTTCATATTCAAACATGGTCACTGACCAAAGCACAGGATGGGAAAATCCCATCCTGTGAGATGAGATACTTAAGAAAATCAATTAATGTTACCAGCAGATACAGAATGAGAAATGGTGACATAAAAAAAAACTGTGGGAACTACATCGTGCATCAAATATATAGAGACACAGAAAATCAAGTGGTTTGTCGATCTCGTAAGAATGGAACCCGATCAATTACCACTACTCACCTACAACATTAGCAGATCTTGGTTCAGAGCATGGGAAACCCAAGAGGCAGATGGATAGACAACATCACAGACAGCCTACAACAACACGGGCTCACAAGCAGCCAAGGCGACACACTTGATAGATAGACAACATCACAGACAGCCTACAACAACACGGGCTCACAAGCAGCCAAGGCGACACACTTGATAGATAGACAACATCACAGACAGCTTACAACAAACAACACGGGTTCACAAGCAGCCAAGGCGACACACTTGACTCGGGAACACAAACCTCAGCTCCCCACTACGCTTCACGGCAATCGTGAAAGGATCAAGTAAGTAACAAAAAGAAAGGTAAAGGTAGTCCCAAAGCAGAAGCTGCCGTAGGGGAGTGACATGTTAGAGACTTCCCCATACTAGGTCCAGCTTTTGTTTACTAGGTGGGCTTTCCAGTTCCCTTCCTCTCTGACTTTGCGTTCCATAACTCAAGAGCAGAGTCAAGTACCCATTTACAGCTGGGTAGTCTGGAGCGTGATGCTACCAGTTTTCGATCCCGAAATCCGACATCTGTGCTGCGAAAAAAGCGCTCTAACCGCTTAACCAACCGGGCGCTATTGGCACCCCTAGTAAAACACACACACACACACACACATGCACAACTATATTATGTTTGAAACAGATTTTTTAAAGTACAGTAGTGTCAGAGTGGTTAGAGCGCTGATCTCTCACAGCAAAGATGCCGGGTTCGGTTCATTGTATCGACGGTACCTGTCTCTGTTCTTGAGTTAGGGAAGGAAAAGGCAGCGAGGAAGGGAAATGGTCACCCCCACCTCTCGATACTGAACCTAGTATAGTGAAGTCTCTAACACTAGATGATGAAGGTCTGAGAAAATTGAAGAAAACACAGAAAAGAGCCAGTGACAGATACAAAGTTGTAGAAAAAGAGAAGACGAAATGCAGATAATTGTAACAGCAAGACAATAGAAAACACAACATACAGTATCTGCTGTGGACCCATCATACTTTACTGTCGCAGTAGTGTCCGTTGGCCCCCTTCCTGGCTGTCACACGGGGGCGGACACGCCCCCTTGTTCCCCCCTCTCGTACGCCACTGCACCTACCTACTCATCTTACAAAACAAAACTATTGCAAGTTGTGTATATGCCCACAGACTTATAGAAAACATGTGTACGTGTGAAGGCTTGTCCATTTTACATAAATGAGTCATACCCATTCATCTGGATACAGAACTTAAGACATGTATTGGCATTAAATTACCTGGCTTTTATTTAGCCTGTTATAAAAGATGTCGTATTTGATTAAGGTGTAAAGGACTCCCTTGAAACTCTTCAAGCGTTCTGTTTTTTATCGCTGAATGTAGTTTCTTGTTAATGCTTGTTTTTTTTTTTTTGTTTTTTTTTTCTTGAAGTGAAAACGGTTGCAAGATTTGTGCACTAGATAAGGATCTATCTATATCTATGGTTCTTGTTTGGTTTCAAAGCAGTATTGTGTTTGTTTTTCAATAACAGGTAGTACCATAGGAGATGCTGCCGTAGGCTAGTTAGAGACTTCATCATACTTGGTCCAGCTTTATGAGGTGGGGGGGTGGTGGCTAGTTCCCTTCCTTGCTGGTTTTGCCGTCGTTACTCAAGAGCAAAATCAGGTACCTATTTACAGCTGGGTATACTGGAGCGTGACGTTACTGAGTTTCGAACTCGGAAACTTTAGAAACAAGCGTCTTGGGAGCCGTATGGTGGAGAGTCAGAAGGAAAAAGGGTGAGAAGGGCGGGGGGGGGGGGGTATGTGGAGTAGAGATGTGCCAGAAAAATAATGAGCAGGAGAACGAAGGGGGCGGGGCGGATGGGGATGAGTAGATTTAGGAAAACAAAAGAAGAGCATAAAGAGAAGAAGAGAAGCAGTTTTCAGGAGACAGAAGTTAGAGGTTTGTGGAATGACAAAAACAAGGGGATGAAAGTGGTAGGATTCATTCATTCATTCTTTCCTCTTTAGCTCGCCAAGGCTTTTAGGCCTTCAATAAACGCATGCCAAAAGGTCCTGTCCCGTGCCATCAGCTCAAGGTCTTTCCATTCAACCTCATCATTTCCAATTGTTTCCAGTTCTCTTCTCCGTGTGTTTTTTAGGTCTGCCTCTGCTTCTCTTACACTGGGGGTTTCCAGAACAAAGACTGCCAGGTAATGATGTCAGTATGTTTACCTGAACGTGTGCCTTATACGTCGACGGCGTCTTCTTCCCGCCTCTTGTTCCACTGGTACTTGTCAGGCTCTTGTCATCAGTGCCACAATGGTGTTCTTGTATCATTTCACCCGTCTGTTACCAGACCCAAAAAGGGAACAAAGAATAGGCAGACTGGAACCAACCATGCATATCGTAAAATATCGACCTAAACGTCAACTGCAGAAAATATTTCAATTCAGCCATCCAAACGAGAAGATAATCCTCTGGAAATGAGGCGCATATGACAGAACAGAGAAAACCGAAATGAGTCTGGGTTGATTCCCCTTTTTTTCTTTTATGAAATCTCCATATTTGGCACCTGGAATGTTCGTACATGAAACGAACAAGGGAAAATGTGCACAGGACGCAGGATGCAGTTGAATAAATATAGAGTAGGAAAAAAGAGGCAGACTGGGATATAGTAAAAGATCGAGGAACTGGAAAGAACGCGCAATAAAAGAAGAAGTAATTGAGACGTTAAATGAACGAAGATACCAGAAGAAAACATAGTCTGGCAAAGAAAGAAGAGGGGAATCATGAATGAGGAAATACGACGCGAAGAATTATGTAGGACTGTAGGAGGAAATAGGGCGAAAGAAAACGAAGTAGTAGTCAGGGGAAAAGGAGAAGAAAGTAGAAGATACGGCAAAAGAAGAAAAACAAGACACCCACGATTTGCTGGTTAACCCCCGAAGAAAATATCAACCGAACGGCCAGTCAGAACAAACATTTTCCCACAACAAAGCAAAGCGTAAAGAAAACAATCCTTTGCTGTCAGCCATGGAGGTGGTAGGTGGCAACCACAGACACGTCATGTCAGATTTGTCACGTATGAATCATTTTCTAAGCACACAAGGTCGAAAATATGACACGTGTGAAGCCGGTTTTACTGGCATGATTAATTAATGTAAAACAGAAGGGATAAACATATTTTTTTTTTTTGGAGCATCGCGTGCAAGGGACATACAGTTAAATATTGTGATGGATTTTCTCGTCACCTGTTTTCTAAATTCATTTCATTTCAAATTATTTTTTATGTTAACGAAAATTGGTAATGTACACTTTAGTAGGACACATGGCAAAGACGGCTCAACACCTTCCGTCTACGGTATCTGCGTCACATCTTTTATATTTCGTAGAGTGACAAAGTGACTAATGTCGCGTGCTGGCCTTCAAAGAGTCTAAACATCGCTTAGACTGTGCAGACATCGCTGGCTTGGCCATGTGACTTGTGGGGCGCATTCCTATAGTCAGTTATGAATGAAGGGGGCTACTCTACTCTACTCTACTCCATTACACTACACTCCACTACTCTACACTGTACTGTACTGTACTGTACTCTACTGCACTGTACAGTACTGTACTGCGCTGTACTGGGACATCTGACAAAGAAATTTCCTGCGTTCGGGCAGCACGATCTGTGTCAAGGACAAACTAACAAAAAAAAAGAGTTAAAAATATGCTAAATACGTTTTAAAAACATAAATGAGCGTAATAAGAACCGTAAATGGAAATTTCTGTATTCCGTGGGTCGGCAACCGGTCGGCCTTGATCTACCAGTGGATCCCAAGGCATCATGTGGTAGATCTGGAGGGAATGGTGGGACTGTCACGTAGCGTTTAAAGGATAAGAGAATTATTTAGAGGAAATAATAGATCTGATGTGGAAGATTTGGCTCAAGGAATCCCTGCTGGGTTTTCCCACTTCCGAAGGGTGACGAAGAGGGTAAATTCTCCTAACTCGACAGGTCTGGAAAAGATTGTAAGGAGATATTTGGTCTCTCGCTACCGTCGTCCCCTTCTCAGTTATCTATTATTATTATTCTTTAAATTATATTATATTTTACGAGCCCCCCCTCCCTTATAAAGGAAGATAAACATAAACAATATTCAACATCTAATGGAAGGAACAAAGCGTGGGGTACAGTATATACACCCAATTGGTTTATTGCAATAAAGTGAATAGATGGTGAATGATAGTATTGTCGATGGAATTAGTGTCTGCTGTATGTATTATGTGTCTCACAATTCAAGTGTTTTTCATCATGGATGACTAAACTAGGCATTGATGTAGTGAGGTTCCTTTTTCGTGGACTTAGCTTTTCAGCCCCTGGCTGATAGTGAAGTGTGGTTAGTTCTCCGGTCTCCTGACGTTGCCCCGGTAGGTCTTGAATGGTTCGGATTTGCCTTCTCTGTGCTCGACTCCGTATTCTGCGCTGAGATTGGACTGTCGTGCAAGGCTCCACCATAGACTACTCAAAGATGGACGCTAACCCGCAATTAGACACGTGGCTTCAGTGCTTTTAATGCGAGAATTCGCCGATCTGGCTTAGACCTAGCTTTCTTGAGGGTTCCTGGGGCGTAAGTGAAAAATGCTGGCTTTGCCGCCTTTTAGCGGGTCATTTCCGCTTGGACACGTGATCCATAGCGTGCATCATGTGACATTAGCCTCGTTTTAGACGCTCCAATCAATAGCGTTAAAAGTCACGTGATGTTTTCCTAAGTGGCCTAAACTGGTTTTATCAGCTTAAGCAGTCTTAAATTAAAACAGGTTCCTAGCTACCGAGGTCATTGGTCAACAATGACGTCGTATCTAAAAATAGCGAGGAGAAAATACTGAATGCTAGGAGAATTTCCGCCAGTGACAATTCCCGGGACTTTGCGATCATGCATTGAGGATGAGAAAAAAACGATGTCACGTAAATAATAAAAAAAATGAAGAGAAGATTGGGCAAGTTGTCACACAAGCCCCTCCTCAAGTTTGACGTTCCGTCAACTCCTCTTGTCCTGTCTTCCTCTTCTTTTCCAGTTTCTCATATCTCCTCGGTTGCGTCCGGATGTCTGCTCAAAAAATCTGCCCCTACGTTGTTCTTCCCAGGTATGTATTCTATGTGAAAGGAATATGGCTGCAACAGGAGTGACCATCTCATAAGCCGGGCATTAGGTTCTTCGACGCTGCAAGAAATATCAACGGTTGGTGATCACACTGCACCGTGAACTTTTTCCCGTATAAATATGGTTGAAACTTCTGCACAGCCCATATTAGCGACAGACATTCTCGTTCGATGGTAGAGTAGTTCTGTTCAGCAGGGTTCAATTTCCTACTAGCATATGCGATGGGGAATAGAGTTGCAGAAGGTCTATCACTAGGCTGCAGGAGAGTGGCTCCTATCCCTATATTGCTAGCATCTGTTCGCAGCGTAAAGTTCAGAGTTAAGTCAGGCAGTCGCAGAATTGGCCTAGCTGTGAGTTTCTCCTTCAGCAGCGTGTAGGCATTTTCGCACTCCGCTGTCCAGGTTACTTTGTCCGGGTTCCCATTCTTGGTTAATGCGGTCAATGGCGCACTCAGGGTATTAAAATCTTTAATATATCTCTGGTAGAAGCCACATAGAGACACAAATGACCTTACATCCTTTTTAGTCTGGGGTCGTGGGGCCCGCTGTATCTTCTCAATATTACGCGCAATCTGGGAACATGCATCCATGCGAGATAGTGTGTCCCCAGGAATTCTAGTTGCTCGCAGGCAATTTGACATTTTGTAGGGCGAGCGGTGAGTCCTGTTTCTCTAAGTCTTTCGAAGAGTAGGGAAACTGCGTCCAGGTGCTCCTCAAAGGTGTTCGTGGCAATAAGTATGTCGTCCATGAAATTACTTATCCCAGGGTGGTTCAGGGGTTCCAGTAGCTTCCTCATCATACGAGTAAAGACGCTTGGGGCGTTGCTTAGCCCAAATGGCAATACATTAAACTCGTAATGGCCTTCAGAAGTACTAAATGCTAACATATGTCGAATTTCCTCTTTTACCGGGATCTGGTAGTACCCTTTGCTAAGGTCTATCTTCGAAAAGTATCGTGCTCTACTCAGCTTGGTGAAAAGCTGATTCTGATCCGGTAAGGGCTCCGCTTGAAATTCCGTTACAGCGTTGAGCCTTCGGTAGTCTATGCAGAGGCGATGTTCTCCTGTGGATTTTCTAAGCACACTACCCTCGCACTATAGGCGACTCTGATTTTGAGATAATATTTTCCTTAAGCAGGTACTCGATTTCCTCACCCAATGCCTTTGCTTTAGCATAAGGAACAGGATAGTTCTTAACTCGTACCGGGGCGAGGTCTGTTAGCTTCATATCAAATTCTATCAGGTTGGTCATGCCAGGTTTATCCGTGAGTGTACTAGGGTGTTTTCTCAACAACTGTTGAACCCGTGCCTGCTGATCCTCCGTTAAAGTTGAACTAATCTGAACATCTTGATGAGTTTCGCACTGACGAAGAGGGTATTCACAGGAGGTCAGGGGTTCTGCCTCAGTTTCCGTCGCAATAGCCAGTGTCAGGAAATGTGCTGGTTCTGCACCTGGTCTTTCATAATATCGCTTCAGCAGGTTTATGTGGTAAATTTTCTGCTTCCCCTTTATGGCAATCTTGTAATTGGTGCGCGACATTTTCTCAACAATTTTATATGGACCTCTCCACCCGATTTGCAATTTATTATTGCTACTGGGCAGGAGTAATAATACCTGTTCTCCTACTTCTAGCTCCCTATCCTTCGCAGTGCGGTTGTAGTAACGCGCATGTTTACGACGGGCACGGCGTACATTTTCCTTTGCCAGTTCCCATCCTGTTTTAAGGCGTTGGGTCAACTCCTTCACGTATTGGGATGCAGAGGTGACCGTCTCATCAGCTTTATCATCTGTCCAAGTACGTAACAGTGCCTCTAAAGGTCCTTTTATAGGTCTACTCTACCAAACAGCAATGTGGCAGGAGGCATCCCAGTAGAATTGTGGGGTACTTCGCGGTAAGCAAATAGTGCTGCGGGTAAGTATTGATCCCAGCTCTCTGGTTTTTCCTGCGCAAGTTTCCGAAGGATGGAAATAAGGGTCCCGTTAAACCGCTCCACCTGGCCATTTGCCTGGGGGTGGTAGGGAGAGGTGTGGATATGTCGGGCCTGAAATATCCTAAACACTTCCTCGGTGAGTTTTCCTCGGAATTGGGAACCATTATCTGTCAGGATCTGTGACGGAAACCCTAGCCGAGTAAATATGGTGAGCAGAGCCTCAGCAACATGCTTAGAATCACAGGCGGGCATAGCAATTGCCTCTGCCCACATGGAGCAACAATCCACTAACGTGAGTATATAACTGTTTCTCTTTTTGCTACGAGTAAGTGGACCCACAATATCCACCGCTACTCGTTCGAAGGGTGTGCCCAAGATTGGCATTTCTCCCAGAGTGGCTGGGGCCGTCCAGTGTTTCGGCGCTGTCCTCTGGCACTGCGGGCATGATTTCACATATCTCTGGATATCGGCGTTGATACCTGGCCAATAATAATGACATGAAATACGCTGAATCGTGGCACTTATGCCCATGTGGCCACTAAACGGAAGGGCATGGCCCATTTCTAGGACCTGGGCTCGGTATGCTGATGGAACCACAAGTTGCCCATGTTCCTGTCCTCCATTTCCTGCTTTCCGATGCAACAGCCCATTTTTCTTGTAGAAGTCTCCCTTTTGGAGAGGAGTGTGCGCTCTCGGTAGTTTTTTGTAGCAGGGTGCTAGAGATTGATCCTCCGTTTGTGCCTTTTTTAATTCCTCAGGAAGGATGTTGGGTGGGGATTCCAACTCCGTATTCCGTTTGGCCTGTCCTCTAGTGGTGACAGCCGCCACAACCAGAGGGTGAATGGGTTCTCCCAAGAACACATACCTACACCCTAAGATCAAGGGATAAATAGGGTCGTCCAAGATCGCTGCACGGATTTCCCCAGTCACATATTTTGATTTGACCTTAATCTTGGCTATGGCCAAACGCATAGGTGCTGCACTTTTAGTAGGTCCTTGTATTTCTATAGTGTCTTCTGTCATCTGGTCAGGCTTGACTAGGGATGCACAGACAACTGCGTCGAATGCAAGGCCTGTATCATAAAGGCAGGTCACCTCTTGGTCATTTACGAGGACTGTCTCAACGACCGGGGGATGTCGGGGTTTGTCCAGAGGTTCTTCCGGTCCATTTCCCCTTGCGGCACTTTTACGTAAGCAGGCAGCATGATGAGGTGGGTTTTTCCGGTTGCACTCCTGCGTATTGTGGGTGATGGTTCTACAGTGCTTACACCATTTTCCCCTTGCCTCTGCTGCTGGAAATTAGATCTCTGAGTAGTCTTGTAGTCTGGCTTGTCATGCTTTTTGAAGTTAGTATACGGTGGTTTCACTTGGGGGTCCATGTGTGACTGAGCTGTCTGTCTAGGTACGTAATCTGGTTGTTTCCGTCTGGGTGGTGGATTCTCTGATAGTGCTGCCTGATATCGTTCCGCTAACTGGACTATGGATTCTAAAGTGCTGGCCCCATTCTCTGTCAGGAATCTTCTCATGTCGGAAGTCATGGTGTCCTTCAGTTGTTCGATCATGACCATTTCCTTCAGGCCTTCCCAATCATGAGTAAAATTCCCTAGGGCACCCCACTTCTCCACGTAGGAATCCAGTCTCGCAGCAAACTGAGCAAAGTTCTCTCCGACTTCCCTCCTAGAGTTACGGAACCTCTTCCTATAGGCGTCAGCATGTAGCTCATAACGAACCAATAGTGCCTTTTTCAAAGAGTCGTAGTCATCCTGTAAACCTGGAGGAAGCTTGCTATACACGTCATAAGCAGTTCCTCTAAGCCCTTGCGACAGTTTCAGGTTCCATTTGCTCTTCTCCAAACCAAACGTGGTGGCAAACTTCTCAAAATTGTCGAGATACCTATCGATCGAGTCGGCTTGTTCCGAGAAAGCTTCAAATGGAAACGTCAAAGGTCCCAAAGTTGACATGAGTGAGGATGGCAAAGGTCCGGTGCCCCCTGCGTGCAAGGAAGGCATATCATCTGACCGTGGCGATAGGTTTGCCTGAGGAGGTAGATGCGGTCGCCACCGGCTACTGGTTCAACTCTTTGAGCTTGTCCCTGCATCTCTAAACTGCTTCATCTTCAATGCATGCTCGCGTTCATCTCTCTCGCTTCTTTCTCTAGCGTCTACAGCTTTTATCCTCTCATCTATTTCTGCTAACTTTATTCGCTCTTCTCTTTCAGCTTTCGCTGTTTCTCGAGCGTAATACTTATCAGTCTCGACACTGACATAATTTGCAAGGTCCACCCCACTATAACCTAGATCTCGACCGGCCTCCCCTAGTGCTGCCTTAAGCTTAACTATTTCAGCCATCTTTTGCAGTTAAAGTCCACACTGAGTAAGCTAGTGCTACCTTCCAATAGTATTTCTAGCAACAAGTAAATACTAATTATTTATCCGACTGCTGTAGAATGAAATTACTACAGTTATGGAGACTTAAGGTCTGTAATTCAATGAAATACAAAATCAAGAACTAACTTAATTAAACACAACATATATAAAGGGATTCACCAATCAATGCCTGAATTTCTAGAAAAAATGTTTTCTGTCTTTCTAGAGCTCACTGTGTGAAAATACATGTGTTAAAATGGTATACTGTAATGACTGAATGGATGATACTATCCCAGAGGTATGATAAAATACATAAGTTCAAATCCCGGACGAGCCCCCAGTGTCACGTAGCGTTTTTTAAAGGATAAGAGAATTATTTAGAGGAAATAATAGATCTGATGTGGAAGATTTGGCTCAAGGAATCCCTGCTGGGTTTTCCCACTTCCGAAGGGTGACGAAGAGGGTAAATTCTCCTAACTCGACAGGTCTGGAAAAGATTGTAAGGAGATATTTGTTCTCTCGCTACCGTCGTCCCCTTCTCAGTTATCTATTATTATTATTCTTTAAATTATATTATATTTTACGAGCCCCCCCTCCCTTATAAAGGAAGATAAACATAGACAATATTCAACATCTAATGGAAGGAACAAAGCGTGGGGTACAGTATATACACCCAATTGGTTTATTGCAATAAAGTGAATAGATGGTGAATGATAGTATTGTCGATGGAATTAGTGTCTGCTGTATGAATTATGTGTCTCAAATTAAAGTGTTTTTGATCATGGATGACTAAACTAGGCATTGATGTAGTGAGGTTCCTTTTTCGTGGACTTAGCTTTTCAGCCCCTGGCTGATAGTGAAGTGTGGTTAGTTCTCCGGTCTCCTGACGTTGCCCCGGTAGGTCTTGAATGGTTCGGATTTGCCTTCTCTGTGCTCGACTCCGTATTCTGCGCTGAGATTGGACTGTCGTGCAAGGCTCCACCATAGACTACTCAAAGATGGACGCTAACCCGCAATTAGACACGTGGCTTCAGTGCTTTTAATGCGAGAATTCGCCGATCTGGCTTAGACCTAGCTTTCTTGAGGGTTCCTGGGGCGTAAGTGAAAAATGCTGGCTTTGCCGCCTTTTAGCGGGTCCATTTCCGCTTGGACACGTGATCCATAGCGTGCATCATGTGACATTAGCCTCGTTTTAGACGCTCCAATCAATAGCGTTAAAAGTCACGTGATGTTTTCCTAAGTGGCCTAAACTGGTTTTATCAGCTTAAGCAGTCTTAAATTAAAACAGGTTCCTAGCTACCGAGGTCATTGGTCAACAATGACGTCGTATCTAAAAATAGCGAGGAGAAAATACTGAATGCTAGGAGAATTTCCGCCAGTGACAATTCCCGGGACTTTGCGATCATGCATTGAGGATGAGAAAAAAACGATGTCACGTAAATAATAAAAAAAATGAAGAGAAGATTGGGCAAGTTGTCACAGGGACGAAAAAGGAGTTGTTATCCTAGGTAATTTTCGGACTAGCCCTCTCCCACCGGCACTTAATAGTGCTGTGTCTCCAGGTTTAAAAGTACTTTCACGGCATTCCCAGTGAAAACCCACAAGTTAGCTGACTAAAATTCACTTTATTTGTGAACTGTATAAGATAGAAAGTTATATTTTCTTTGAAGTGAGATTAACTTTCTGTAACATACAGTATTTAGTTTTAATTTTCCGCCGCTCTGATGATGGGATTACAGGAAGCAGATCGCGTGGCAGAGATTAAAGTTACATATAAGATAGATTAATTCCAAATTCCAAATAATCTGAAATCCGAAAACAGACATGATTCTATCAAGGTAGATCTTTAGATAGCTCATTATTTCTAAAGTAGATTCTCACAGCTGCTGGGCTGCCTACAAGTGCTGTATTAGTTCTTGTAGATTCCACTAGAAACAAGGTTGCCACTCAGGAAAACTAAAGTGAGAATACAACCAAGAACAATTTAAAACTAGACATGAAATTAAAGAGAAGGAGCTGGTAGTGGGACACGAGGCAACCGGCGAAACAAAAAATATTAATAGAAATCGACGGTGTCCTGCTTTACACGGTGCAGTCACAAAAAGACATGCACACCATCATTGCGGGCAGACGCTGGAGCTGGGTTGGTCATGTCCTCAGACGAGATCACGAAACCATCACAACAACTGCTATACTATGGACCCCAGAAGGAAGGCGAAAGAGAGGCAGACCAAAGACAACCTGGCTGAGAACTGTGGAGGCCGAGGTGCAAAGCATGAACCAAAGTTGGGGCACAGCACAAAGGATGGCCACCGACCGGGCAAAGCGGAGGCAGTTCGTTGCTACCCTACAAGATGATACTAGTCGTGATGGCCAAGAAGAAGAAGCACAGAAATCGACAGATAAATAACACTGAATTAAAAGTAAATGAAACAGTATGAAAAGGAAGATATATGAAAAATAACAATATAAGGAGCAATAATGAAATATGTATGAAAAACTAGAAGAGAAAATCAGAGAATATAAAAAAAAATTGCATAATGATAAAATAAATAATGCGGTGAGGTCATCTGGGGTGCTCGGTATATCGATTCTGTGATAATGCGTCTCTGTCCTCACTTGAGTGCCAGTCTAAATTCCTTTGAACACTAGAATATCCTCCCTTGATCACACTAGAATATCTTCCCTTGAACACCAGCCTACTTTTCCTTGAGCACTAAAATATCTTCCCATGAACCCAGCCTACTTTTGAACACCAGTCTGCTCTTCCGCGAATACCAATCTACTCTTTCTTGAACATCAGTTTATTCTTTGTTGAAAACCAGTCTATTAAGCGGCATGGTAGAGAGAAAGGACAAGAAGAAGGATCGAAGAGTTGACTCAAACATTACTGAAACACAACATGACATACTCCAGGCCTCACTCTGCTGTTGAATACTGTGCTTCGACCTTCCCGTTACACACAATCTACATCTCTTAATTCAAACATCGATTTTCCCGTTAATCAAAATCTAAATACTGAGTTCACACACGTCGATCTTCATTTACACAAAAACGTACGGTCGCACATCAGCATATTCTATTGAACAAAATCTAAATCTCCAACTCACACTCCGCACTTTCCCTTATTTAAAATCTAAATATTTAACTCACTGATGCAGGAGTCCTTAACCAGTGCGAAACGCTGGGGGGCGCCGCAAAATAAGGGGAGTTGTGAGGTGCCTTCTTGAAAATGTATCGCAACTGCTTTCTCATTGGATTTAAAGCGATATTTTGTAGGCATTTGGAAAATCTCATGGACTCTTTTGATAATTACTTTGTTGAAGACGGACTGCGAAGTGGACTCCGAATCCTTTCACCTTTAATTCCAACTCAGTGGACGATGCTAACGTGCAAATAGACGACCTCATCGTTTGCAGAGCACAGCTTTGCTGAATCAAGGATTCTCCAATCAAAATCTGGATAAATTTTTAATGCTGCCTACCCAAATTTGGTAGAGAAAACATTGATCGCATTTGATATAACATATCTCTGCAAATCTGAATTTTTATCATTGGCCAGTGTGAAGATTAAGGTTAAATATCAGTTGGATGCCAGGTACACAACAAGCAGAAGAGAGGAGAAAACGTCGAAAGGAGCACCAGGAAAATAAGCAGCTGAGGATTGTCAGGAGCTATTATTATTATTATGTGTGCCTAGTACTTTCCAAAACTATCTCTTGAATTTCCGCCCTTACTGACCAACAGCGGCAACAGCCATATCATTAAGGACTTTTATTAATATTTTTCTTTGTGTATGTACAGAATTGGCTAAAAATAAAATACATGTTATAACAACTTAATTTGTCTTGATTCGTTCATTGATTAATGTAGGAAAGGACGAAAAGCGTAAACATTGTCGTGAATTATTCTAATCCCCATATATAAATTAAAACGTAAATGCAAAGCCTAACAAATAAATTTAATAAAAGGAAAGAAGAATGGTAAAGAACAGTGCTGTCACAATGACTGTACTCGAAATCCCCCTTGTTTTCTACTTCGTCTGCAAATTGTAACGCTTTCACGTTGATAGTAAAAGCCTACTGTATTATTACCCGCTTTCTTCAATGAAACGTGTACTGTATTTCTTGGAAAAAAACCTTGAGATACGCAAGCTGATCAATGACCTAAATTTAATATTTCATTCATTCCATTTTATACACGGCGTAACTAAAAGACAGATGGACTAAAGGATAGAGAGAAGGGAGAGGCAGAAAGCAAGGACACATGCAACACTAAACACGCGTCGCGCGATATACAATTGCTGCCATCACGCGTGTAAGGCCACATGCACTAACTTTATTTCAAATCGACAGTGATACAATTCACTACCCATACCAGAGTTAGGTTTTAAAATCCTGAAAAACGCTTATGGGGAATTATGACATTATACCGGTTTACGTTTGAAAACATGACAGTACCCAGACACCCTCAAGTTTGGAAGTGAGAAGGTAGTAACAGCACGACTATCCTAGAAGAAAATGCATATTGGCTCCATTAAATTCGTATATTTGGGTTCCTTAGGGTTTGCTGACAAAGAATATGTAAAACGTTACGCAAATAGTCTAGGAATTACCAAGTTATGGCCAAAATAAAATAGTGGGGGTGCCTGACAGCATGAAATCATTTCTGCTCATAAATTTTTTTTATAACGTGTTTGAAAAAACATTACGTTACGGAAATAGCCCACCATGTTTACTCCTATTTGATTGGAGCGCAACAAATGTAAGACTAAACACGATTGGTCGGGCTATAAATACTATCTTGTGTTGTCAGGGGAAATCGTAAAAAGGGGTACTTTTTTGAAAAGATGTGTAGACATGGTTTGATTGGGTAGAGCTGCGAATATACTCAATTCAGAGCGTCTGTTCATTGCCACATCTTGTAATAATCCTACTAAGAAGCAGTGCGTTGAGCACCAGTGTATATTTTTTATAAAATAAAGCCTGGGACATCGGCAGATCGGAGTTGTGCTATATTCATTGCCAGTCAACGAAACTGTTTATTATTATTTCCATGAATTGTGGTAAGCTTGAAATATTCAATATTTTTAAATGAAAATTGAATGTAAATTGATAAATTATGTCTGTATATATGTGTGGTTCAGTAGCGAACATGATGTAAAGCCTATAGTGCTCCAGCCTGAACAGAAGGTGTCGGAGGAAAGTAAAACTGCATGGAATGGCCAAACAGTACACTGACACCTAGATTATTAACTAGAAAGAAATAATGCTGGAATTGCAGAGGCGTAGTAACCATTAGGGAGGGAAATACTGGTATAAAGTATTTCAGATGAAGCTGACAGTTGGCCTAACGCTCTGAACTCAATGTTTGTGATGTATTGTGCTCAGTGTAGAAATAGAGTATAAATTAGTTCTGACGTAGAAGGTACAACCTTCTTGTTTCAGGGACCGTGGTCTTAAAGTTATTGAGCAGCACCTGGTCAGAGCTTTGCTGAAGCCAGAGGTGGACAGCATACTCCTTGGTCCATATAGCAACCAGTGGGGTGGCTCCAGAACTCATTAAAGTAATCGAGCAGAGGAGTCTTTTACTGCAGTCATCACGCAAGATAAGAGAGTGTGGCCATGGAGCTCAACATTATGTACCCCCATCTTAAAATGACATTGTCAAATAAAATTAAGAGGGGAATTTAATTGTTTTAATACCAGGAACTGAGAACATCTCCAATACTAGTTCCAATAGAAACAAACTATTGAAGTCATGATGACAAATACCAACAGAGCTTGAACAAAACAAAACCAGTATTACCTCATATTACTACTACACAACTGACACACATAGGATACCATTAATAATATATGTCACTACAAGAATCATATTAATAAATTCTGTACATATAACTTGTAATTAAAATTGATTGTGATTCCTGGTTCCCTTTGTATTTGAATCAGGACACATATACATTCATGACAGCACTGAATACATATTGTTATTTGAAAAGTTATCAGTGACTCCTTTAAGATATCCTCTTAGAGTGTTTTATGTATGTGAGTGTCACAGTGTTGTCAAGTGTGGTGGAATAAATTAAATTGTTTATCTGTCTGTTGTTGTTATGACTTACACTTCATCATACACATACCCTAGACATATAACGTAGTCATCACACTATTCCAGAATAATTCTGACTGAGGTATACATATGTGGCAGCAAGTAAGGTTATCTATAATACACTACTCTTATTAGATATAGATACCTTCACAGCTGATCTCAGTCAGTACACTAAGTCCCCTATAAATATTTATAACATCCCACTTTACCACATATATTGGGGTCTCGCTCTCGGGATTTTGAATCTTTCCCTATTAAAAATATTGGGGGTAATTCACTTCAGGGAATAATAAGAATTAAAAGGTATCCTTGGGTGAAAATAAATAAGGTTGAGCTCACAGTGCCTGTGTTGTCCTGAGTTAATTAGTCATAGATAAAATTGTTTAGTTAAATATTTTAGACATTTATCTGTTAGACAATGGCCGACCTGGCAAAATTTCGATCTGCTGCTGTACAGACTGCGAAAGAGTTAGGAATGGACGGGCAAATTATGATTTCTTATGTCACTGCTGAATGTGACAAATATATTGAACGGGAAGAAAGAAGATTAGAAAAAGAGGCCGAAAGAAAATTAGAATCTGAAAGATTGGCCGAAGATAAGAGAATAGAAGCTGAAAAAGAGATTAAGAGGTTGCAGATTGAGGCTGAGGCTAAGAGGTTGCAGATTGAGGCTGAGGCTAAGAGGTTGCAGATTGAGGCTGAGGCTAAGAGGTTGCAGATTGAGGCTGAGGCTAAGAGGTTGCAGATTGAGGCTGAGGCTAAGAGGTTGCAGATTGAGGCTGACAAAGAGGCAAAAGCATTGGCTGCAGAAAGAGAAGACAAGAGATTAGCTGCAGAAAGGGAAGCCGAAGAAAGAAGATTGACTGCAGAGAGGGAAGCAGAAAAGGAGGAGAAGAGATTACAAAGGGAACATGAGTTACGACTAAGGGAGTTTGAGTTTCAGGGCCATGCTCCTGAAAATGGTGCCAGTCCCTTTGCCTCGGATGCCACTGCTAGCCAAGGAGCCTCAACCTCAGCTATGAATTTTCATTTAGATCATTTTGTTGAGAAAGACGATGATATAGAGAGCTATCTAAATAGGTATGAACTATTAGCTACCACATATGGGTTAGAGAGAGAAAGGTGGAGCTTAAAGTTATCTCAGGGACTTCGTGGGGCAGCTTATGAAGTTTTTGCAAAAATGAGCAGAAGTGATCAGGAAAATTATGACATGCTAAAGCAGGCTCTTTTGTTAAGATATGAAAAGAATGCAGAATTTTATAGGAAAAAATTTAGGAATGCTAAACTACTGTCAGGTGAAACCTATCACCAGTTCTCTGCACGAATAGAGACATACTTGGAGAAATGGACTTCTCTGGGGAAAACCCAAGATCTTAAGGAAATGGTCCTTATAGAGCAATTAAGAGAGTCCATGGCTCCAGACCTGAGAAAGTTTCTCATGGAACAAGGTGCAGAGAGGCTGGGTGAGTTGCTAAATGTTGCTGAAAGGTATCAAGCAGCTCAAGCAGAGGTAACAGGTAATAAAAAGAAACAAGTGGATAACTTTAGGGCACCACAGAACTTTAATAAATTTGATCCTAGGGATCAAAACAAAGGTAAGCACCAGTTTGATAGGCCACGGTATGAAAATAAAAATAAAACCCCACAATTCGATGAAAGGAAATATGATGAAAGAAAATCTTTCAACCAAGGAAAAAGGTGGTGTAAAAATTGTAAGATGAACAATCATGACACTGACCATTGTAGAAGGAAACCTCCTCATTGTGCTGCTATGACATCGGGGAAAAAGGAAAAGAAGGTCAAACCTGAAGAACTACAGGAACCATACCACCCCCCAGTGTGTGAAGATGTCATCTGTAATGGTGTCACTATAAGGTGTTTATATGATACCGGTTTAGATTACGATTCCGTTGTGAGTTCTCACCTGGTGCAGGCCGATCAATACACCACAGAAACAGTGGAGATTCAAACTGCAACCAAGGATGTAGCTATGTGATAAACGAGCGCAAAGGCCTTATTGCTCCATCTTTTCCTACATTCTTCATACTGTATTTTCTCCGACATTTGCTCTCTCATCTCATATTTGCGATCCACATTTGCTATTTCATTGTTGTGATTACTCGCGACCTGTGTATTCTAGACCAGAACCACATTTGTTCTAAAAATCGGGAGGAGTTGAAAAATAAAGTCCTTTGATTGAGGTCCACAGCCTGAGTCGGATCATTTGAAACCCACATTGTATCGTGATAGTCTGGTAAAATTCATATGGTCATCCTAATCAAACTGTAATTTCTGTGACACCACATTGACGCCCAGATTGGCCAGGGGAAAACGTGGTCACGGACGGCGGTTCAGACAAGCGTGGGTTGACCAATTGGACGCCTAGGGCTTGGGCAGGGTGACTTCCAGAAATCATATGGGAATCACCGCATAAGGGACAGAGGATAGCAGTCCAGGTTTTTCTGTGTGAGGAAGAGATCAAACCCAAAAACGCATAGCCTAATACACGTGTTTTATTCAGAGTGGATGATAATTAGTTCCGTGATTAATTGTGTTTCATTAAAGGATTTTGCGAAGGGAAAAGAAGTTCATCAAAGTCTGGACTACACGCAACGTGTCTGGGGGAAATAAGTTATATCACCCTTTGGACATTTTGGCTAGCAGAATCTCGTAGGACATCTTTCATTCCTCGAATTTCAAAAAGGAATATTGCTACACCCACAAGTCTAAGGTGGACGCAGCATTGTTTCGTCACCATAGGCACTGCTTGCTCATCAATTGTTCAATACAGAGTTATCACAATTTTCAATACATCGTTATCACTTTCAATACAGATCATCATAAATAATGGCTCTCACTCAAAAGATCATTATGTAAAGAATCTTCAAGTCAAGCAAAAGAGCTCAAAAGAGGAATCGCATATTTATACCACGTGCAACACACTCTTAAGCGCATTTTATGAAGCAGACTCGAAAGTATATGAATCACGACTACATACGCAAGATTATGGACCAGTCTACATATATCACTAACATTTCGTGAAGATATCCAGTCTGACCAGTACCGTCGGGAGATTAGACCACAGACCTTTTGTTCATATGACAACTATTAACTGTTGATCCACACTACAGAGATATACTCAAACAGTGAAGGAATATACATAAATATCTCGTCAGCGTTCTCCGTACGACAACAGTATTCATCAGAACGTCCTCGACTTAGAGATACCCCATTCGACATAACGTATAACAACTTGGGACATTTTATGCATACATGTGAATCCTCATATCTAGGAGAAGCATTTAGAGACACATGGACTGTGTAGAGTACTCACCATTTTGGTAACACGTATCATATCACATCATCATTTCACTCTACACCAGTTCATCCTTAATTAACTATTACTTAATTAACTGTAATTTTATTATCTCATCTGTGTGTTTTGTGTGAATCGTCTTTCACCATCATCACGTTCTAACCATTACTAACCCTATATGTGTGGATATTTCATTAATAAACCCAACGATCAGTTGATCATTATCAAGAGGTTGTTAATGTATCACTCGTGCTGTCGGTGTTACATATTCACCTATAGGAACCGTTCTCTACTCAGATGAGGTTGGGGGCTTTTTCTTTACGGGATCTAAGGGCAGAAGCTAAGGTCGTGGGGAAACAGAACTCTTTCCATAATTTATTAGAAAACACTGTCTAGTGGAAAGCATTCGCATTCCTGTCTTCTTGTCCCTATCTCGAATAGGTCTTTTTTTCTTTCTTAACGAGCCAATTTCTAGAGACCTTATATCTAATATCTCATAGACTATTCCTGGCAAAAACTACTGTCGTAGTTGCCCCAGTGACTCACCACACGACAAGCTACCATGACACTTCCCGTCGCCCGAATAAAAGTGAAAACGCGATATGTGGAAGGAATCATAAAAGCAGCAGTGATAAATGAGCCAATCTACCCTCTGATATTGGGGTGTAGATATGTCTTCTTGGGGAATCCCAAGAGACCTGTGATATTGGCAACAGTGCAGACCAGATCACAGTCTAAAAAGGAGGAGGATAATCCAATAAATACTCACCCAGATGAGATGAGGAAGGCACAGGCTGAGGACAAAACACTCAAGCCATGTTTCAAGAAGTTGCCCAAATCTCATACACCTCCAGGCAAGGGAGAGTTTTATATGAAGAACAAACTGATATATAGGAAGGCTGGATCTGAATCCAATGGTCACGGACAGCTGGTCCTTCCCACTTCATATAGGACTAAAGTGTTGGAACTAGGGCATGCGATTCCCTTCAGTGGTCATATGGGAATCAGCGCAACAGGACAGCGAATAGCTTGTCATTATTTCTGGCCAGGAATAACTGAAGATATCAAACGATATGTAAAATCCTGTCCAGAGTGCCAACGAGTAGCACCTAAACATTGGACTGCACCAGCAATTCTGGGGGAAATGCCCATAGTGGGAACACCCTTTGAGAGAGTTGCCGTGGATCTTGTGGGACCTCTCACCCGAACCAAGAGAAGGAACAGCTACATTCTGACTCTGGTGGACACTTGTTCTATGTGGGGAGAGGCAGTAGCCCTGTCATCGATTGATTCTAAACATGTGGCAAAGGCATTGCTCACAATTTTCACAAGGTTAGGCTTTCCCAATCAAATCTTGACTGATAATGGCTCTCAGTTCAAGGGGAAACTAACTGAAGAAGTTTTCAGGATCTTCCAGGCCAAACACTTCCATTGTAGTGTGTACCATCCCCAAGGGAACGGCCAAGTGGAAAGATTTAACGGCACGTTGATGTCGATCCTGAGAAAGTTGGCACACGAAAAACCAGATACATGGGACCAGTACCTGCACGCCGCCCTCTTTGCTTATCGGGAGGTACCCCATAGTTCAACCGGTATGGCCCCGGCAACATTATTGTTTGGAAGGCCAATAAAAGGTCCACTCGAAGCTTTGTTAAGAACGTGGACTGATGAAAAGGCAGAGGAAAACATTACATCTTCATACCAATATGTGAATGAGCTGACCACTCGTTTAAAAACTGGCTGGAAACTTGCCAATGAAAATTTGAAACAAGCCAGGAAGAAACATGCTGCCTATTATAACAGAAAGGCAAAAGACAGAGATTTGGCTGTGGGAGAGAAGGTACTGCTTCTTCTCCTCGGGAGTCAGAATAAGTTACAGATTGGATGGCAAGGTCCATATACAGTTTTAGAGAAGGTGTCTAGAACAAATTATAAGATAGATAAGAAGGGGAAAGAAAAAATCTATCATGTGAATCTCCTGAAGAAATATTTGGAAAGAGAACATCAGGAAGAGACACACTTGTTGACCTTGTCCATCGCCATGGAGATGAAAAAGGAACCACTTTCATCATTTGAATATCCATTACACCCCTGTGAGACAGCAGCACAGGTGAAAATCAGTACACATTTAACAAAAAACTCAGAAAGAGAGAGTGCAACAGGTTCTAAATAATCATGCAGAGGTGTTAACAGACCGACCAGGGCATACAAACCTATTGGAATATGATATGAAACTGATAGACCCCACACCTGTCTGTATGAAACCATATTCGATTCCGTTTGCTAAGGAGAAAGCTTTGAAGGAAGAGATAGACTATCTGTTGAAGGCAGGAATTATTTCACACAGTGAATCCTCATATAGTTCCGGTGTTGTACTCTTAAGGAAGCCCTCTGGAGAACATAGACTCTGTATAGATTACAGGAGACTGAATGCTATTACAGAAGGACAGGTGGATCCATTGCCGGATACAAATCAGCTGTTTGCCAGACTAAATAAAGCTAAATATTTCTCAAAAGTGGATCTGAGTAAAGGATACTATCAGATTCCAGTAAAGCCTGAGGTTAGACCATACCTAGCTTTTAGTACCTCAGAAGGACACTATGAGTTTAATAGATTGCCATTTGGATTGAAGAATGCGCCTAGTGTCTTCTCTAGAATGATGAGAAAATTATTGGACCCTCTGAATAATCCATGTATAACAAATTTCATGGATGATATCCTTATAGCAACAGAAACATTTGAGGAACACATTGACTCTCTGAAGATGCTGTTTGATCGACTTAGGGAAGCAAATTTAACAGCCCGTCCAACCAAATGTTGCGTTGGATGTAAAGAATTGGAATTTTTGGGACACACAGTTTATCAGGGAAACATGACCCCTGACCCAAAGAATTTAGAGAAACTAAAGAAAGCCCCGAGACCACAAACCAAGAAGGATGTGAGATCCTTTGTCTCATTATGTGGTTTCTACCAGAAGTATATCAAAAACTTTAATTCCATATGTGCACCGTTAACTGATTTGACACGTAAAGGACATCCAGATCGCATTACATGGACACCACAATGTGAAATGGCTTACCAAGAATTGAAGGAAAAGCTCACAAGTAAACCTATTTTGAAATTACCTGACTTAAGTCAAGAATTCATAGTAAGGACGGATGCCAGTAATATTGGGTTGGGTGCAACTCTACTACAGAAATCAGATGCATTGGATGGGGAATTAAGCCCAGTGGCATATGCTAGCAGAAAATTGAATAAAGCTGAAATCAACTACTCAACTAGCGAAAAAGAATGTCTTGCAGTAATATGGGCAATAAAGAAATTCAATATTTATCTGTATGGGAAGGCATTTAAGTTGCAAACGGATCACAAACCTTTATCGTTTCTAGCCCAGGCTAGGCATGAGAACTCTAGGTTACTCCGATGGTCCTTACTTTTGGCTCCCTATAATTTTAGCATTGAGTATATATCTGGAAAAACAAATTTGGGAGCGGATTTTTTAAGCCGCCATCCATGTGATGAGAATCACCGTAAACCCCAGAAATAATAATAAATTTCTCTATGTGTATATAGAATAAAGGACTGACATATAATGTCTGTTTTAAGAGGGGAGATGTCGTGAATTATTCTAATCCCCATATATAAATTAAAACGTAAATGCAAAGCCTAACAAATAAATTTAATAAAAGGAAAGAAGAATGGTAAAGAACAGTGCTGTCACAATGACTGTACTCGAAATCCCCCTTGTTTTCTACTTCGTCTGCAAATTGTAACGCTTTCACGTTGATAGTAAAAGCCTACTGTATTATTACCCGCTTTCTTCAATGAAACGTGTACTGTATTTCTTGGAAAAACCTTGAGATACGCAAGCTGATCAATGACCTAAATTTAATATTTCATTCATTCCATTTTATACACGGCGTAACTAAAAGACAGATGGACTAAAGGATAGAGAGAAGGGAGAGGCAGAAAGCAAGGACACATGCAACACTAAACACGCGTCACGCGATATACAATTGCTGCCATCACGCGTGTAAGGCCACATGCACTAACTTTATTTCAAATCGACAGTGATACAATTCACTACCCATACCAGAGTTAGGTTTTAAAATCCTGAAAAACGCTTATTGGGAATTATGACATTATACCGGTTTACGTTTGAAAACATGACAGTACCCAGACACCCTCAAGTTTGGAAGTGAGAAGGTAGTAACAGCACGACTATCCTAGAAGAAAATGCATATTGGCTCCATTAAATTCGTATATTTGGGTTCCTTAGGGTTTGCTGACAAAGAATATGTAAAACGTTACGCAAATAGTCTAGGAATTACCAAGTTATGGCCAAAATAAAATAGTGGGGGTGCCTGACAGCATGAAATCATTTCTGCTCATAAAATTTTTTTATAACGTGTTTGAAAAAACATTACGTTACGGAAATAGCCCACCATGTTAACTCCTATTTGATTGGAGCGCAACAAATGTAAGACTAAACATGATTGGTCGGGCTATAAATACTATCTTGTGTTGTCAGGGGAAATCGTAAAAAGGGGTACTTTTTTGAAAAGATGTGTAGACATGGTTTGATTGGGTAGAGCTGCGAATATACTCAATTCAGAGCGTCTGTTCATTGCCACATCTTGTAATAAACCTACTAAGAAGCAGTGCGTTGAGCACCAGTGTATATTTTTTTATAAAATAAAGCCTGGGACATCGGCAGATCGGAGTTGTGCTATATTCATTGCCAGTCAACGAAACTGTTTATTATTATTTCCATGAATTGTGGTAAGCTTGAAATATTCAATATTTTTAAATGAAAATTGAATGTAAATTGATAAATTATGTCTGTATATATGTGTGGTTCAGTAGCGAACATGATGTAAAGCCTATAGTGCTCCAGCCTGAACAGAAGGTGTCGGAGGAAAATAAAACTGCATGGAATGGCCAAACAGTACACTGACACCTAGATTATTAACTAGAAAGAAATAATGCTGGAATTGCAGAGGCGTAGTAACCATTAGGGAGGGAAATACTGGTATAAAGTATTTCAGATGAAGCTGACAGTTGGCCTAACGCTCTGAACTCAATGTTTGTGATGTATTGTGCTCAGTGTAGAAATAGAGTATAAATTAGTTCTGACGTAGAAGGTACAACCTTCTTGTTTCAGGGACCGTGGTCTTAAAGTTATTGAGCAGCACCTGGTCAGAGCTTTGCTGAAGCCAGAGGTGGACAGCATACTCCTTGGTCCATATAGCAACCAGTGGGGTGGCTCCAGAACTCATTAAAGTAATCGAGCAGAGGAGTCTTTTACTGCAGTCATCACGCAAGATAAGAGAGTGTGGCCATGGAGCTCAACATTATGTACCCCCATCTTAAAATGACATTGTCAAATAAAATTAAGAGGGGAATTTAATTGTTTTAATACCAGGAACTGAGAACATCTCCAATACTAGTTCCAATAGAAACAAACTATTGAAGTCATGATGACAAATACCAACAGAGCTTGAACAAAACAAAACCAGTATTACCTCATATTACCACTACACAACTGAAACACATAGGATACCATTAATAATATATGTCACTACAAGAATCATATTAATAAATTCTGTACATATAACTTGTAATTAAAATTGATTGTGATTCCTGGTTCCCTTTGTATTTGAATCAGGACACATATACATTCATGACAGCACTGAATACATATTGTTATTTGAAAAGTTATCAGTGACTCCTTTAAGATATCCTCTTAGAGTGTTTTATGTATGTGAGTGTCACAGTGTTGTCAAGTGTGGTGGAATAAATTAAATTGTTTATCTGTCTGTTGTTGTTATGACTTCACTTCATCATACACATACCCTAGACATATAACGTAGTCATCACACTATTCCAGAATAATTCTGACTGAGGTATACATATGTGGCAGCAAGTAAGGTTATCTATAATACACTACTCTTATTAGATATAGATACCTTCACAGCTGATCTCAGTCAGTACACTAAGTCCCCTATAAATATTTATAACATCCCACTTTACCACAAACATTAAGTTCACTCTCTGGTGAGATGTGAAGGCAAACAAGTTTATAATTCCTGCACTAGAGAGTAAACCGTTTTTAGTGGAGTCAGAGTTGAAGTCGGAGTCTGTTAAAAATATCGGGACTCCAATTCCTAATGTTATGCTATATGACTCGTAAAACATGTAGTCGGAGTCGGATTTCTAAAATTTCAGTAGTCGCAGACGGAGTCGGAATATGTTTTGGCTGACTCCACAATCCTGCTTATACAAAATTTACATTTCAAACTCATGTAGCAACCTACAATCGATGTTCTCGTAATTCAAAATCGAAGTAGCGAACGCGTACGTTTATATTCCCATTATACATAACCTCCGTAGAAATCAAGCATCGATCTTCCAACTAATTAAAATGTAATTATCGAATCCACATATCTTTGATTTTCCCATTTTAAACAATCTAAATTTCGAACTCACAGGCCTACATTGATGTTCCCTTATTCAAGACTTATACAGAATGTATACAATGACCTTCAATTTATTCAAAATCTATTTAAAACTCACACATATATTTTCCTGTTAAAGAAAATCGAATTCTTGAACTCAAATACTGACCTTCCCGCCAAAATCCAAATAGTTTAACTCCCACATCGATATTTGCTTTTAAAACAAAAAGTTACGGAACACAAAATTCAATCTTCATCATCTTCAATTTCCTTTTCGGGACCGAAGACGCAGCTAACGAGATGAATGCAGTCAGCGACTCATAGCTTGACTGCTTGCGTCAGGGTCAGCGAACCAGAGCTGACCAAGACCCTACTCCACCTCCAAGTGGTGGTCCTGGAAACAGGCAGCATCACTGCAGTCTGGCCGAGAGAGTAGGGATCGAAGAGGGAAGGCAAACCCGGTCCCAAAAAATGCCGTGCGGAAGTCGGATGTGTCGGGCCGAAAGGCGTAAATATCGCAGCTTCGTTGTAAACGGCGACACAACGCAACCACCGTCCTTTTAAGGACGAACGAGGAAGAAGAAGAAAGAAGAAATTTCCTTTTCCCTCCTCATGAAGCATGCAGCCACTATTGTATTTGGATTCCTTACAAGAAACCTGCACCGAAGCATCCATGTATTCAAGCATCAGTGGGTTCTGTAGCCAACTATTTTACACGATGAGGATGCCAGCTCACATAGGTCGCCTACTACGACATCTAAAGTAGTAGTAGTCCTATTACGACATCTAAAGTAGTAGTAGTCCTATTACGACATCTAAAGTAGTAGTAGTCCTATTACGACATCTAAAGTAGTAGTAGGCCTATTACGACATCTAAAGTAGTAGTAGTCCTATTCTTCCTTGTGTCCTCATAACCCCGCGGGAACTAGAGGCGTAAATTCAAACATAAAATTCCGCAAAAACTAAATCTCTGCACTCTTTGATCCATCTTCTCGTTAATAAATTAAAATCAAATCTGTGAGCAGTTCATCACACTCTGATCTTCGTATTACGCGTATTTTACATACCTATCTCCGCACCAATCTTCCGTGTATTGATCTTCATGTTGCATTAAAATCTACGTCTCTGACTCATCGATCTTCCTAAATCACCAGTGAATTCTGCAAACCAAGCACAATTACTATGGTAAATACGGTTCAGTAACCTTTTAATATCGGCGGAAGATCATAATGACATAAACCAGCACGATGGACCCTAAGGTTTAATCAATCAGCCGAGTTTAATACCATCGGGCACGATTTTTCCATTACGCACTGAACGGCAACACTGACATATTTATAGATCACGCGTGAAGGATGTACATTGAAACTAATTTGACTACGAGATTGATTTCAGACCCAGAGGTTAAATCAGTTTAGATTACATTACCATGAAATACAAATTACAGTACAGAAAAACACGAGCACAGAGACTATTGGATGTAAAGGAATTTCAGTGACTTTCTTTCAGGACATCTTCATTACTTTTAAGCTGTCCATGATATTCTTAACTTTCTGTTTTTTATTTTTAACCCAGCTCTGTGACTTCCAGGGATTTTCTAGCTCGTCCACTAAACTCCAGGGATTTTCTTGCTCGTCCACTAATTGACCATGACTTACTTCCATACATCAGGATTGGCTCTGTATAACACCGAAGAACTCTCTTTCTTACTTCTAATGACGATTTGTTGCATAATATACTGTTTATTTTATTAAAAGCTGCTTTTGCTTGGGCTATTTTAATCTTTATCTGTGAGATGCATTTTCCATGTTCGATGTTATTAGCGGGCCCAGGTATTTAAACCTATTGGCTTGTTGGAAATCTTTCCTAATTGTTATATTGTTTCATTATGAAGAAGTCATTTTCTTCAAGGAGACCACTACTGTTGTCTTTTTTGCAGTTTAGCTGAAGCCTTTTTTTTTTAACTTTCTGTCAATGTTGTATTAATATTGTATTAATAATGTCCTGTAAGGTTGATCTGAACATCAATCTGAAGAAGACAGAGGTCATGAAACTAAATGTGGGCAATCCTGAGCCAGTAACATTAAAGAACCAGAAGTTAGAACAGACCGACACATTGACTTACCTAGGAAGCATAGTAACACCTGACGGCGGAATAAGCAAGGACATTAACAACAGAATGAATAAAGCGAGAACAGCCTTTGCTAGTCTCAACAACATTTGGAAGTCTTCCCAGTACAGCACAAACACCAAATTAAGACTGTATGCGAGCTGTGTACTTTCTGTGCTTCTCTATGGTGCGGAATGTTGGAGAGTAACAGAGAAGGAAATGTCGAAACTGTCCTCCTTCCACACAATCTGCCTAAGGAAAATTCTCAGAATCTTTTGGCCGAATACCACCAGCAACCAAGAACTACTTATTCGGAGTAACCAGGAGGACATGCACACCATCATAGCTGGCAGACGCTGGAGTTGGGTTGGCCACGTCTTCAGAAGGGACCCTGATACCATCACAAGAACAGCTATGCTTTGGACCCCCGAGGGAAAGTGAAAGAGAGGCCGACCAAAAACAGCTTGGCGGAGAACTGTGGAAGCCGAGATGCAAAGAGAGAACCAGAGTTGGGGCACTGTACGAAGGATGGCCGCCGACCGAGCAAAGTGGAATCAATTTGTTGCTGCCCTACAAGACGCCACCAAGCGTGATGGCCACTGACTGCTTTGACGGTTGGCGATCTCAAATTGTTTTGATCGTGTTAAGTAAGGGTGTTCTAGGGAGGACAAACAATGACCAATATGTAAAGAAAACAGATTACTCACATTAGAGGGAAGCAATCCAGTTTCTTTGGATGTGTTATGAAAAGGAGAAACCTGGAATATATTTGGGACAACGGGAGAGATTGAAGGGAAACCAGATAGAACACGACAAAGAGAGAAGATGCTATAGTTTTATATTTTTTACATAGAAAGAAGTTAAAAACATAATTCTTAAAAAAGCAGTGGGGGATAGAAGGTTGTGAAGAGACATTTGGGGGTCGGAGTGGCTGAGAGGTATGGCGTCCGCCTCTAATTCTAAAGGTACCGAGTTCGCCTCCCAGTACAGGGAAAGTAATTTTTTTTTTCAGAACCAGTGTTTCCAAAATGATGTCATACTCCTCCCTGATCTCCTGGATAGTAAGATCGGATGCCTAGCCTTATCGGATAAGGGCGGAACAAATAAGACGTCCCGTTTGCAAGTTCTGCGAGTTAAAAATCCATCGACAGTTGGAAATCGTAAAGAGCAGGCCACGCGGCCGATGCCCTGGCAAAATTAAAAAATTTGGAAACCTACCCACTGTCGTGGAATATTCTAATCCACATATATAAATTATTAGGTAAATATAAGGCCTAATAAATACATATAATAAATAAAGGAAGAAGAATGGTAAAGAACAGTGCTGTCACAATGACAGTACTCGAAATCCCCCTTGTTTTCTGCTTCGTCTGCAAATTGTAACGCTTTCACGTTGATAGTAAAAGCTTACTGTATTATACCCGCTTTCTTCAATGAAACGTGTGCTGTATTTCTTGGAAAAACATTGAGAGGCACCCTGCGTAATGACCTAAATTAATCCTAACATTAATTATACTGCGTTACCAAAACGAACGAACAGATGGACTAAAGGATAAAGAGAGAGGGAGGGCTGAAAATCAGGAACGCATGCAACACGCGTCGCGCGATACACAAATGCTGCCATCACGCGTACATGCACTAACTTTTTTTTCAGACGGACAGTGATAAATTCACTACCCTTCCCAGAGTTAGGTTTTAAAATCATAAAAAACGCTTATTAGGAAAGATAACAATAGATGGGTTTACGGTTGAAAACATAACAGTACCCAGACAGCACATCTTCGAAACAGGAGGTAGAAAATACATATTTTGAACGCAGCCACGTAGCTCTTTTAAATTTGGATATTTGGGCTCCTTAGGGCTTGCTGACAAAGAATATGTAAAACGTTACGCAAATAGTCCAGGAATTAATAAATTATAACCAAAATAAAATAGTGGGGATGCCTGACAGCATGGAATCATTTCTGCTCATAAAATTTTTTTTATAACGTGTTTGAAAAAAATCTTACGTTACAGAATTAGCCTACCATGTAAACTCCAAATTGATTGGAGCGCAACAAATGAAAGACTAACCACGATTGGTCGGGCTATAAATACTATCTTTCGTTGTTAGGGGAGACGTGAAAAGGTAACATTTTTTCAAACACTTGTCGAAACCTGGCCTCATTGGCTAGACTCGCTGATATACTCACTTAGGAGCGTTAGTTCGAGACCACTAGTGCAAATAATCTTGATAAAGCAACAGTGCGTTGAAGCCAGCTCATATTTTGTGTTAAATAAAAGCCTGGAACATAAGCAGATGGGAATTTGTGCCAGTAATTGTGCCAGAATTCATTGCTAATCAACGTATCTGTGTTTATTTCCATGAAATTGTGGTAAGCTTGAACCATTCAGTATCTTTTAATGAAAATTGAATGTAAATTGTTAATTTATGCCTGTATATATATGTGTAGTTCAGTGGCAAACAGGAGATAAAGCCTATAATGCTCCAGCCTGAACAGAGGGTGTCGGAGGGAAGTAAAACGGCATGGAATGGCCAAATAGTACACTGACACCTGGATGATTGATTAGACAGAAATAATGCTGGAAGTGCAGAGGCGTGGTAACCATTAAGGAGGTAAATACTGGTATAAAGTATTTCAGATGAAGCTGACAGTTGGCCTAACGCTCTGAACTCAATGTTTGTGTTGTATTGTGATCAGTGTAAAAGAGAATATAAGTTAGTTATGAAGTAGAAGGTACATCCTTCTTGATTTCAGGGACCGTGGTCTTGATGGTATTGAGCAGCACCTGGTCAGAGCTTTGCTGAATCCAGAGTCGGACAGCATACTCCTTGGTCCATTTTAGCTATCAGTGAGGTGTCTCCAGAGCCCAGAGGAGAATTCGAGCAGAGGAGTCCTTCCCTGCCGCCATCACGCAAGATAAGCTGATTTGGCCAGCTGAGCTCAACATTATGTCCCCTCATCTTGAAGTGACTTTGTAAAAATAACATTCAGAGGGGAATTTAATTGTCTTAATATCAGGAACTGAAAACATCTCCAATACTAGTCCCAAAAGACAAACTATTGAAGTCATGATGACAAATACCAACAGAGCTTGAACAAAACAAAACCAGTATTACCTCATATTACCACTACACAACTGACACACATAGGATATTTTAATAATATATGTCACTACAATATTCATATTGATAAAGTCTGTACATATACTTGTAATTAAAATTGATTGTGATTCCTGGTTCCTTTGTATTTGAATCAGGACACATATACCTTTATGATAACCATGAATACATATTGTTATTTGAAAAGTTATCAGTGACTCCTTAAGATATTCTCATAGAGTGTTATATGTATGTGAGTGTCACAGTGTTGTCAAGAGTAGTGGATTAAATTAAATTGTTTATCTGTCTGTTGTTGTGACTTACACTTCATCATACACATACCCTAGACACCTAACGTAGTCATCACACTATTCCAGAATAATTCTGACTGAGATATATAGATATGTGGTAGCAAGTAAGGTTATCTATAATACACTACTCTTAATAGATATAGATACCTTCACAGCTGATCTCAGTCAGTACACTAAGTCCCCTATAAATATTTATAACATCCCACTTCACCACATATATTGGGGTCTCGCTCTTGGGATTTTGAATCTTTCCCTATTAAAAATATTGGGGGTAATTCACTTCAGGGAATATAAGAATTAAAAGGTATCCTTGGGTGGAATTAAATAAGGTTGAGCTCACGGTGCCTGTGTTGTCCATTAGATATATTTAGAGATTAAATTGTTGGTTAGACATTGTAGAAATTTACCTGATAGACAATGGCGGACCTGGCCAAGTTTCGATCTGCTGCTGTACAGACTGCAAAAGAGTTAGGATTAGATGGGCAAGTTATGGTTGCCTATGTCACTACGGAATGTGACAAATTTATTGAACGCGAAGAAAGAAGATTAGAAAAAGAGGCCGAAAGAAAGTTAGAGGCTGAGACTAAGAGGTTGCAAGCTGAGGCTGAGACTAAGAGGTTGCAGATTGAGGCTGAGGCTAAGAAATTGGAAGCAGAAGAAAGAAGATTGACTGCCGAAAGGGAAGACAAGAGATTAGCTGCAGAAAGGGAAGAGAAGAAATTAGCTGCAGAAAGGGAAGAGAAGAAATTAGCTGCAGAAAGGGAAGAGAGGAAATTAGCTGCAGAAAGGGAAGCAGAAGATAAAAGATTACAAAGGGAACATGAGTTACGACTAAGGGAGTTTGAGTTTCAAGGCCATGCTCCTGAAAATGGTGCCAGTCCTTTTGCCTCTGATGCTACGGTTACTCAAGGAGCCTCAACCTCAGCTATGAATTTTCATTTAGATCATTTTGTTGAGAAAGACGATGATATTGAGAGCTACCTAAATAGGTATGAGCTATTAGCTACCACGTATGGGTTAGAGAGAGAAAGGTGGAGCTTAAAGTTATCTCAGGGACTTCGTGGGGCAGCTTATGAAGTTTTTGCAAAAATGAGCAGAGGTGATCAGGAAAATTATGACATGCTAAAGCAGGCTCTTTTGTTAAGGTATGAAAAGAATGCAGAATTTTATAGGAAAAAATTTAGGAATGCTAAACTACTGTCAGGTGAAACCTATCACCAGTTCTCTGCACGAATAGAGACATACTTGGAGAAATGGACTTCTCTGGGGAAAACCCAAGATCTTAAGGAAATGGTCCTTATAGAGCAATTAAGAGAGTCCATGGCTCCAGACCTGAGAAAGTTTCTCATGGAACAAGGTGCAGAGAGGCGGGATGAGTTGCTAAATGTTGCTGAAAGGTATCAAGCAGCTCAAGCAGAGGTAACAGGTAATAAAAAGAAACAAGTGGATAACTTTAGGGCACCACAGAACTTTAATAAATTTGATCCTAAGGATCAAAATAAAGGTAAGCACCAATTTGATAGGCCACGGTATGAAAATAAAAATAAATTCCCACAATTCGATGAAGGAAATATGATGAAAGAAAATCTTTCAACCAAGGAAAAAGGTGGTGTAAAAATTGTAAGATGAACAATCATGACACTGACCATTGTAGAAGGAAACCTCCTCATTTTGCTGCTATGACATCGGGGAAAAAGGAAAAGAAGGGCAAACCTGAAGAATTACAGGAACCATACCACCCCCCAGTGTGTGAAGATGTCATCTGTAATGGTGTCACTATAAGATGTTTATATGATACCGGTTTAGATTACGATTCCGTTGTGAGTTCTCACCTGGTGCAGGCCGATCAATACACCACAGAAACAGTGGAGATTCAAACTGCAACCAAGGATGTAGCTACCATGACACTTCCCGTCGCCCGAATAAAAGTGAAAACGCGATATGTGGAAGGAATCATAAAAGCAGCAGTGATAAATGAGCCAATCTACCCTCTAATATTGGGGTGTAGATATGTCTTCTTGGGGAATCCCAAGAGACCTGTGATATTGGCAACAGTGCAGACCAGATCACAGTCAAAGAAGGAGGAGGATAATCCCATAAATACTCACCCAGATGAGATGAGGAAGGCACAGGCTGAGGACAAAACACTCAAGCCATGTTTCAAGAAGTTGCCCAAATCTCATACACCTCCAGGCAAGGGAGAGTTTTTTATTGAAGAACAAACTGATATATAGGAAGGCTGGATCTGAATCCAATGGTCACGGACAGCTGGTCCTTCCCACTTCATATAGGACTAAAGTGTTGGAACTAGGGCATGCGATTCCCTTCAGTGGTCATATGGGAATCAGCGCAACAGGACAGCGAATAGCTTGTCACTATTTCTGGCCAGGAATAACTGAAGATATCAAACGATATGTAAAATCCTGTCCAGAGTGCCAACGAGTAGCACCTAAACATTGGACTGCACCAGCAACTCTGGGGGAAATGCCCATAGTGGGAACACCCTTTGAGAGAGTTGCCGTGGATCTTGTGGGACCTCTCACCCGAACCAAGAGAAGGAACAGCTACATTCTGACTCTGGTGGACACTTGTTCTATGTGGGGAGAGGCAGTAGCCCTGTCATCGATTGATTCAAAACATGTGGCAGAGGCATTGCTCACAATTTTCACAAGGTTAGGCTTTCCCAATCAAATCTTGACTGATAATGGCTCTCAGTTCAAGGGGAAACTAACTGAAGAAGTTTTCAGGATCTTCCAGGCCAAACACTTCCATTGTAGTGTGTATCATCCCCAAGGGAACGGCCAAGTGGAAAGATTTAACGGCACATTGATGTCGATCCTGAGAAAGTTGGCACACGAAAAACCAGATACATGGGACCAGTACCTGCACGCCGCTCTTTTTGCTTATCGGGAGGTACCCCATAGTTCAACCGGTATGGCCCCGGCAACATTATTGTTTGGAAGGCCAATAAAAGGTCCACTCGAAGCTATGTTAAGAACGTGGACTGATGAAAAGGCAGAGGAAAACATTACATCTTCATACCAATATGTGAATGAGCTGACCACTCGATTAAAAAACTGGCTGGAAACTTGCCAATGAAAATTTGAAACAAGCCAGGAAGAAACATGCTGCCTATTATAACAGGAAGGCGAAGGACAGAAATTTGGCTGTGGGAGAGAAAGTACTGCTTCTTTTGCCTGGGAGTCAGAATAAGTTACAAATTGGATGGCAGGGTCCATATACAGTTCTAGAGAAGGTGTCTAGAACAAATTATAAGATAGATAAGAAGGGGAAAGAAAAAAATCTATCATGTGAATCTCCTGAAGAAATATTTGGAAAGAGAACATCAGGAAGAGACACACTTGTTGACCTTTCCCATCGCCATGGAGATGAAAAAGGAACCACTTTCATCATTTGAATATCCATTACACCCCTGTGAGACAGCAGCACAGGTGAAAATCAGTACACATTTAACGAAAACTCAGAAAGAGAGAGTGCAACAGGTTCTAAATAATCATGCAGAGGTGTTAACAGACCGACCAGGACATACAAACCTATTGGAATATGATATGAAACTAATAGACTCCACACCTGTCTGTATGAAACCATATTCGATTCCGTTTGCTAAGGAAAAAGCTTTGAAGGAAGAGATAGACTATCTGTTGAAGGAAGGAATTATTTCGCACAGTGAATCTTCGTATAGTTCCGGTGTGGTACTCTTAAGGAAGCCCTCTGGAGAACATAGACTCTGTATAGATTACAGGAGACTGAATGCTATTACAGAAGGACAGGTGGATCCATTGCCGGATACAAATCAGCTGTTTGCCAGACTAAATAAAGCTAAATATTTCTCCAAAGTGGATCTGAGTAAAGGATATTATCAGATTCCAGTAAAGCCTGAGGTTAGACCATACCTAGCTTTTAGTACCTCAGAAGGACACTATGAGTTTAATAGATTGCCATTTGGATTGAAGAATGCGCCTAGTGTCTTCTCTAGAATGATGAGAAAATTATTGGATCCTCTGAATAATCCCTGTATAACAAATTTTATGGATGATATCCTTATAGCAACAGAAACATTTGAGGAACACATTGACTCTCTGAACATGCTGTTTGATCGACTTAGGGAGGCAAATTTAACAGCCCGACCAACCAAATGTTGCGTTGGATGTAAAGAATTGGAATTTTTGGGCCACACAGTTTATCAGGGAAACATGACCCCTGACCCAAAGAATTTAGAGAAACTACAGAAAGCCCCGAGACCACAAACCAAGAAGGACGTGAGATCCTTTGTCTCATTATGTGGTTTCTACCAGAAGTATATCAAAAAACTTTAATTCCATATGTGCACCGTTAACTGAATTGACACGTAAAGGACATCCAGATCGCATTACATGGACACCCCAATGTGAAATGACTTACCAAGAATTGAAGGAAAAGCTCACAAGTAAACCCATTTTGAAATTACCTGACTTAAGTCAAGAATTCATAGTAAGGACGGATGCAAGTAATATTGGGTTAGGTGCAACTCTACTACAGAAATCAGATGCATTGGATGGGGAATTAAGCCCAGTGGCATATGCTAGCAGAAAGTTGAATAAAGCTGAAATCAACTACTCAACTAGCGAAAAAGAATGTCTTGCAGTAATATGGGCGATAAAGAAATTCAATATTTATCTATATGGGAAGGCATTTAAGTTGCAAACAGACCACAAACCTTTATCGTTTCTAGCACAGGCTAGGCATGAGAACTCCAGGTTACTCCGATGGTCTTTACTTTTGGCTCCATATAATTTTAGCATTGAGTATATATCTGGAAAAACCAATTTGGGAGCGGATTTTTTAAGCCGCCATCCGTGTGATGAGAATCACCGTAAACCCCAGAAATAATAATAAATTTCTCTATGTGAATATAGAATAAAGGACTGACATATAATGTCTGTTTTAAGAGGGGAGGTGTCGTGGAATATTCTAATCCACATATATAAATTATTAGGTAAATATAAGGCCTAATAAATACATATAATAAATAAAGGAAGAAGAATGGTAAAGAACAGTGCTGTCACAATGACAGTACTCGAAATCCCCCTTGTTTTCTGCTTCGTCTGCAAATTGTAACGCTTTCACGTTGATAGTAAAAGCTTACTGTATTATACCCGCTTTCTTCAATGAAACGTGTGCTGTATTTCTTGGAAAAACATTGAGAGGCACCCTGCGTAATGACCTAAATTAATCCTAACATTAATTATACTGCGTTACCAAAACGAACGAACAGATGGACTAAAGGATAAAGAGAGAGGGAGGGCTGAAAATCAGGAACGCATGCAACACGCGTCGCGCGATACACAAATGCTGCCATCACGCGTACATGCACTAACTTTTTTTCAGACGGACAGTGATAAATTCACTACCCTTCCCAGAGTTAGGTTTTAAAATCATAAAAAACGCTTATTAGGAAAGATAACAATAGATGGGTTTACGGTTGAAAACATAACAGTACCCAGACAGCACATCTTCGAAACAGGAGGTAGAAAATACATATTTTGAACGCAGCCACGTAGCTCTTTTAAATTTGGATATTTGGGTTCCTTAGGGCTTGCTGACCAAGAATATGTAAAACGTTACGCAAATAGTCCAGGAATTAATAAATTATAACCAAAATAAAATAGTGGGGATGCCTGACAGCATGGAATCATTTCTGCTCATAAAATTTTTTTTTATAACGTGTTTGAAAAAAATCTTACGTTACAGAATTAGCCTACCATGTAAACTCCAAATTGATTGGAGCGCAACAAATGAAAGACTAACCACGATTGGTCGGGCTATAAATACTATCTTTCGTTGTTAGGGGAGACGTGAAAAGGTAACATTTTTTCAAACACTTGTCGAAACCTGGCCTCATTGGCTAGACTCGCTGATATACTCACTTAGGAGCGTTAGTTCGAGACCACTAGTGCAAATAATCTTGATAAAGCAACAGTGCGTTGAAGCCAGCTCATATTTGTGTTAAATAAAAGCCTGGAACATAAGCAGATGGGAATTTGTGCCAGTAATTGTGCCAGAATTCATTGCTAATCAACGTATCTGTGTTTATTTCCATGAAATTGTGGTAAGCTTGAACCATTCAGTATCTTTTAATGAAAATTGAATGTAAATTGTTAATTTATGCCTGTATATATATGTGTAGTTCAGTGGCAAACAGGAGATAAAGCCTATAATGCTCCAGCCTGAACAGAGGGTGTCGGAGGGAAGTAAAACGGCATGGAATGGCCAAATAGTACACTGACACCTGGATGATTGATTAGACAGAAATAATGCTGGAAGTGCAGAGGCGTGGTAACCATTAAGGAGGTAAATACTGGTATAAAGTATTTCAGATGAAGCTGACAGTTGGCCTAACGCTCTGAACTCAATGTTTGTGTTGTATTGTGATCAGTGTAAAAGAGAATATAAGTTAGTTATGAAGTAGAAGGTACATCCTTCTTGATTTCAGGGACCGTGGTCTTGATGGTATTGAGCAGCACCTGGTCAGAGCTTTGCTGAATCCAGAGTCGGACAGCATACTCCTTGGTCCATTTAGCTATCAGTGAGGTGTCTCCAGAGCCCAGAGGAGAATTCGAGCAGAGGAGTCCTTCCCTGCCGCCATCACGCAAGATAAGCTGATTTGGCCAGCTGAGCTCAACATTATGTCCCCCTCATCTTGAAGTGACTTTGTAAAAATAACATTCAGAGGGGAATTTAATTGTCTTAATATCAGGAACTGAAAACATCTCCAATACTAGTCCCAAAAGACAAACTATTGAAGTCATGATGACAAATACCAACAGAGCTTGAACAAAACAAAACCAGTATTACCTCATATTACCACTACACAACTGACACACATAGGATATTTTAATAATATATGTCACTACAATATTCATATTGATAAAGTCTGTACATATACTTGTAATTAAAATTGATTGTGATTCCTGGTTCCTTTGTATTTGAATCAGGACACATATACCTTTATGATAACCATGAATACATATTGTAACATCCCACTTCACCACACCCACCACAAAAATATTGACTAAATGTGTGATTCCTGTAAACACACAGTGTGATCCTCGCTGGTGCTATGGAGTTCGTGAACTGTGCTGAGATCCCCCTTGTGTGATCTAAGGGAGGAGATCGAAGCACTGATGGAGTTGTCCGTGTGCAATGAAGATAGTTCTTCAAACCAAACCACGCGAAGAGACATGCTCACCTAGGAATAATGGCGTGGTACTTGGAGACAGAGAAACAGAGACACAGAGAGAAAGAGAGAACTAGAGAGAAGGAGTGACTTAGCTTTTATCTGAGACAAATATTACATCTGAAGTGGCGGAAGGATAGGCCTATTGGTAAACGAAATGACACCGGCAAACGAAAGGAAACCGGCAACCGAAAGGAAACCGGCAAACGAAAGGACACCGGCAAAACGAAGTTAGGAAAAGACAGTCAGAAGCATGTACTAAAACATCTTATCGTGATTAGGAAGAGCTTGACAGAGGGAACGTTGACGTGAAAACTTTTCACCTAAATATTACCGGGCAGTCGCAGGTAACACACCTGGCAGCTGCAGGTAACACACCTGCTTGTTCATTGTCCATATTTCTACACCATGCAGTAATGAAGGAAAAACATTATATATATATATATATATATATATATATATATATATATATATATATATATATATATATATATATATATATATATATATATATATATATATATATATATATATATATATATATATATATATATATATATATATATATATATATACATACATACATACATAGTTTGATTATTCTCAGTTTTAATTTGTGAGTTCATTGTTTGGATGTCAATATTTGTTTTATTTTATAAGTAGCTTTGGCTATTCCTATTCTCGTCTTGATTTCTGTTTTTCATCTGCCAACTGTTATTATATGAACAACTTACTTACTTAGTCGTTTCTCTTCTACCTGGGGGTGTACAGCTTTGCCAGAGAAAGCGTCATACTGTCCTATCGGCTGCCTTTCTCCTGGCCTAGTTCCAATCTAGTTCTCGGTCCTTTCGAGATTGTCTAATGTTGTCCTCCCAGCAAACTCTGGAGGTCTGCATCCCCAGCTCTTGGTTTCCCAGATTTATCGTGGTAGCTGATCTCCTCACATTCTGCAGACATGGCGAAACAAGCATAGTTTGGACTGTTCTACTTGGGTCTGCAGGGGCTGGGTTTTAAGGCCATGACGTATTGTCTGGTTGCGGACCATATCTCTTCTTGTTACTTCAACCCCATTCCTCAGATTATTTCTGAGGTTTGGAGCTGACTTTTGTGGGTTGTAGTTATTGTCCATGACTAGCATCCATAAGTCAAGACTGGTACATAGGTGGAGCAGTATACAGCCATCTTCGTCTTCTTGCCAATTTCTCTTTTGCTGAGGAATTTACATTGAGTATGATCCAAGAAAGCTATCCCGATCAATCATGGATACATGCCTATACAGATGGATCAGCAACTAATGCTGTTAGGAACGGAGGTGCCGGTATCTTTATCTCATATCCTGACAACCACTATGAGACTAGGCACATTCCCACTGGTAAATTCTGTTCCAACTATACAGCTGAGGTTCAAGCTCTAGAGCAAGCTGCAAATATGATTTATAACACCAACTCTGACAGCCACCAGGTAGTCATCTTCACAGATGCACTGTCTGTCCTGCAAGCTCTCAAGGGTGGTAAACTCCCGCATCTGAGAAATGAACTAAACAAGGTAGCTGCCAAAAAGAGAACCATACTTCAGTGGGTACCATCTCATTGTGGTGTACCCGGAAATGAAAAGGCAGATAAACTTGCAAAAAAGGGAGGAGAATGTGAACAAGAAGATAATGAAGTCACATACTTTGAGAAAAAGAGAGCTATCCAGACTATCAGAAGAGAACAAAACCAACCCAAAGACGACTATCACACTCTCGACCGGCAGGGACAGATAACTATTTTTCGACTCAGGACAGGGCATAACAAACTGAACAAACACATGCACAAGCTACGATTGTCTGCTTCACCACTGTGCGCATGTGGATTAAACGAACAAACTGCTGAGCATGTTCTACAGGACTGCCCTCTGTATGACCAGTTAAGAAAGATATACTGGCCCAATGACTCAACACTAAACTCAAAGCTATATGGAGTTAAAGAGGAACTTCAAACAACAGTCGAATTCATCATGAGAACTCGTCTGACGGTGTAATCATCAAAGATGCGATCGCAAGAAGAAGAAGAAGCTGAGGAATTCTCGGTTTATTGCCTGAAAAAGTCTCCCAGCTGCTGCTCTTTGGGTAGCCAACTCTTCTATGATGCCTCCCTTCCGGTCTATGACAGCTCCGAGGTATTTAAAGTCGTTATATGAACAACGTAGGAGAAACTCTTGACTTGCTCTAGGATTTTCCTATTTATTATTTTCTATAATGTTGGCTTATCGTCTGTTATGCTAATTATCTTAGTTTCCGTTTTCTCAATATTAATGTTCAATCCATTTTCATATATCATCTAAAATTATGTTACGCGCATGACATTTATTGTTGCTGTATCGCCGTGAAGTCTCTGATTGATTTTATCAGGGGAGATTAGACTGGAGCGGGGACCTGTGGTTTTTTTCCTATTGTGTGTTGCATTATGTGCCTTGATTATTACAAGCAGTATGCAGTATATTGATTATCAGCTGTATTTTATTATTTCATGTCACTGTGTTTGGTCTGATTGTATATGTTGCTTGTTGTGTGCTTTGTAATGTGTGCACTTGCGTTTTATTTGTTCATCCCGGGAGTTTCATGTGTATGTGTTCTATGTCAGGTATTATAGTTCATGCTCCCCTTAGTTCACTATGGTATTATAGTGAGTCTTCTTGTGATTTAAGTGTTATATGTTGTTTTGTGAGCGTCCGATTGGTACAGTGGTTACAGCGCTGACATCTCGCGACAAATATGCATTGTGGCATCACGCTACAGTCTACACAGCTGTAAATGTGTACCTGGCTCTGCTCTTGAGTTAGGGAAGGCAAACGCAGCAAGGAGGAAACTGGTCACTCCCATCTCTCGAAGCTGGAACTACTATAGTGAAGTCTCTAACACTTCATTCCCCTACGACAGTATCCGTGATGGGACTACCTTTACCTTTTATGTTGTTGTGTAAACTGCCTGCATGCTGTGAGTGTTTGTTGTTGTGTCTTTCTGTTGTGTTGTTTTTACTATTGGTGTTGGTTCTTTGTATGTGTGTGTTTATATGCGAGACGTGGTGCGTGTGCTGCATTGTGTGTGTGTGTGTGTGTGTGTGTGTGTGTGTGTGTGTGTGTGTTACATCTAATGTGTTGTACTACGTGTTGTGAGTGTTATGTGTTTTGAGTGGTATGGGTTGAGTGCTGCAAACTTTAAACATTTGTTATTTTTTACAACTCGAATTTATTTATCATTTTGGTTTGGTTTGGCTTTAATGACCATCTACTTTGCAATAATTCACCTGTCTACACCATTGTAAATAAGCGTATACTCACACACTCACACACATTAATATATGTATATGGTAGATCTTTAGAGGGATCAGTGTTAATCAAGTAGAACTCTAAAGCTCCTGAGTTGCCGACCCCTGGTCTAAGGGCATCAAATACCATATACGTGTACTATGTTTGCCTAGGGTGCCAAATACCTTAGCACAGGCCCTGGATACAGGTTTCTTCACATTCAGATTACAGGCGCCCAAACGATTATTAGATTACCTGCACACAAAAAGCTAGCTACCTGTAGTAAAAATCAGAGTGCAGGTTGTAAATAGTCAACTTTGTAATAAACATTTTTAAAGAGATGATGCGCGCGCACACACACACACACTCACAAAATCCCAAGCCCGGCTTGGCCTGAAAGTACTTGATCTGTTTATGACTGGATCTATAAATAAAACATCCGAGTCACAAATATGTGTTAAGGCTTTGACATCAAGGGAAATAAACGTGTTAAAATCGTTTAGGCCAGGGGTAGACAAGATTGGAGAGCGCAATGGCCGCAGCAGTTTGTGAAATCTAGAACAGCCGGCCGGCACTGACGTTCATAAACAGACTTATTTCGTGTTCTGTGTATATAGTCAGGGCCGTGTTCCGTGTATAAAATCAGGGCCGGCTCGTGGGTTGATGCGAACGATGCGCCAAAATGATTTTTTTTTTTAATTAATTAAAATTTTACAGGACCAAGTGAAACTGAATTGTTGCGGAGTTTAAAGTACAAACTATTTTTATAGAGCGTTGGCGTAGCTGGCGAGTCATTTTTAGGGCATTATGCTAGCAGATAGATAATGTTAGTCCTTTTCAGGACTTAGTATCTATCAACGCTGATCGGGTTAGCAGTCAACAGAGTTGACTTTTTTTTGGATGGTAAATGCGCTCTGATATAACCACACAGGTTGAAAGGAACGCGCCTCGACAGAAGAAGGCAAAAACCGAACCAAAAAAAAAAAAAGTTCACACTGATTTCAGTTCTTAAATGTGCGTTTTTTCGCTTAGCCCATGCCTATATTATTCCTCCTTTTTTTTTTAACAAACAGTGCACGTTTGTAATTTGACATACAAGTGTATTATGTTTTTGAACAAAGCTAGATTGAACTGAACATCACTTGCGGAAACTACAGTGGGCTCCAATTCAATAGCATGTGATATAATCCCGTTAGACTACAATACTTAACGGCGATATTGGGTGCCGCTTTTTAAAACAAGCAGATTTACCCGGCGTTGCCCGAGTAAAAAAAAAACGAACTGAACTTTTAGTATATCACCTGGTTGCGGTACTTCTGAGCCACCATTATTATCTAAGCAACAATGACCAACCCTCCACGGTTAATTCTCGGATTAACCCAATGACAACTAAACATCTCACCTTCAGCACATCTATCCAATCATGTTCTCCATTGTACCTCTCACGACCACATGCAATTCAATCATGTCCTCCAACTTACCTCTCACCTTCTGCCCATCTACTCCAATCATGTCTTCCACGATACATCTCACCCCTAGCACACCCACTCTAATCATTTCCTCCATTGTCCCTCTTACCTCCAGCACATATAATCCAGTCATGTCCTCCACTGAACTTTCCACCTCCGGTATATCTACTCCAATCATGTTCTGCACTATACCTCTCAATCCCAGGACATCTACCCAATCATGTCCTCCCTTATACCTCTCACTCCGAGCACACCTATTCCAATCATTTCCCCGAATATATTTTCACCTCCAACACATCTACTCGAATCATGTCCTCCACTATACATTTCACTTTTATCACATCTACTCAAATCGTGTCCTCTAATGTACCTCCTTCAGTTCGGTTAGTTTGAGGAAGAGCAAGAGTATGCAGTACCTCCCCTTCCATAGAAATAACCTTATCTTCTATGACAATTAAAGTTGTATTGTAAATTTCATCACTGTAACCTATTTCCATTTCAGGGCATATTAACTGAGACAGATGTTTAAAATTTTCTGTAAGATCATTTATGCTTTTCATCCTGAGTGCTAGTGGGTCACCAACTCCACAGGTTCTAAGTAGAATGTCATCTCATGTTTCTTGCTGTCTGCGATAATAAAGACTCTAAAAGTAGATGAACAAAAAAAATTGCGACCCCTGATCTTGTTGAATCCTTTAAAAAAAAAAAAAAAATGGGAGATCCACTGATATATTACTGATCCAAAATTAATGTTAAAGAAACAACACAATTAATGTCAAACTTTCATTACCAAAAAAAAAAAAAATATTGCGCATAAGAGGATGGATCCGTCGTGTACACCAGAGATTGTCAACTGTCTTTTCCTCATGACCCATTTCTTAGTCTGATTTACCTCTGTCGCCCCCCTCATAATCGTTGTTAGCTGGAAAAAAGGTACTTTACCAGAAATATGGCACTTCCTGTGGCCCCCTAAAAATATGCCACGGACCACGTTGAGAACCACTGGTGTACACAACCCGCGCGCAACAGGAACGGTTAGCATTCATAACTTTCGACATATGCTGAGGGAGAATGAGCACCTATGGGTTTGCCTGGAGTGCAGTGATATCGATTCTGTTCAACAATAACAACAACACGAGAACTCGCACCACTATGAAATATCCCTAGGGCCAACCCTGTGTTTAAAATATCCTGGTCAGTAACCGTACTACAAACTTTATTAGCGTAAAGTGTTTGCATGCGAATGCTGTCCGTCAAAGATTACGTCATCATCATTTCCCTTCGCGCTTCTTACAGAGTATGCGGCCGCCACTGTACCTGGTCCCTTTGCAAGAAGCCTGCACCAAGCAGTCACATGACTTGTAATGCTATTACAATGTGTGTCCAATTTTAATCCTTCTATTCTATGCAAGCACTCATTTGTGAAAATCTGTAGCTTTTTTTTTTTTGTTGGTTGTTCTTGTATTTTAGTCAAGTGTCAGAGCCATAAAATAGGACTGACTTGACATCTGAGTTGTAGATTCTTATTCCTGTTACACGTGCTTTTTTGCTCCGCAGTGAATATGTGTAGTTATGTGTTCTTTCGTAGCAGTTAGGGTTAGGTTTAGGATTAGGGTTAGTGCTAATCCTAATACTAACCCTAAACCTAACCCTAAGTGCTACGAAACAAGACGTAACTACACATATTCACTGCGGAGCAAAAAAGCACGAGTAATAGGAAATTACCGTAAACTGGGGCTACTTTGAACAGAGGGGGTTACTTTGAACAAAACAAAAAATCCTTTCGCTACCATATAACTATTTTTTATTTTACTTTCCTTCTTTTTGTCAGATACTTTTTAAAAAATCTTTAAGCATTTTAAAAATGCCAGTATTTTCATCGTGACGATCATTTGGTGCGGTATTACTGTGTTTCAAACGTGGAGGCTTGTTAATTCGTGATTTCAACTCCTTGCAAACTTTATCTTCGATCAAGGTAAATATATGATATGTGATGTCTAAAAGTCTTGAAAAGCTTAATAAATTTATTATCTAACACACTGCACTTATGCTTTATCTACAATAAAATTTAAAAAATGTGTTTTGAGGGTAATGTTCACCCTTAGCCCCACCGATGTCCTATTGTAACTTTTCGTTTACTTTGTACATCGACTTTAAGCAAACATTCGTACGACTTTAAGCAAACATTCGTACGATATCCATATCGACTTTTTAATCAAGATTTAATGCGTTTCTGTCGCTGCAGCATAGGCTACTTGTTTGTGCCGCGTACTTGTTGTTTAGCTAAATATTTCGCAACACCATAAATTAGTAAGTACAGTATCATAAGATTATGATCGTTATTGTACTTTCAATAGTTACACACATGAAAGGCATCTGACAGGAGGATTTGGCATGCGTTTGTTGATGGCCTATGCTCCTTGGGAGCTAAAAGGTATTTAAAATATTTCTGTATGTTTTAAAGTCAATACATGTCATTATCTTACAAACAAATTAATTATATTTATTTATTAATTTTGTAACGTTGTGATTATAATTATTTACTGTCGTGACCACCGGAGGAACATCATTTATGCTATTCGTATTTCGTACGAATGTTTCCTTACTTGTAAACTCCGATTCCAAGTACAAAGTAAACGAAAAGTTACAATAGGACATCGGTGGGGCTAAGGGTGAACATTACCCTGTTCATTGCTACACCCCTAAACTTAGTTTTACCTTCATTAAAATACCGTAGAAAATGTCTTAATACATTTAAATAAATTTTTCTGGTTTCTACATGTACATATAATGTTGTGCAGATTCTATTAGAGGTTTTGGGATGTTCATCATCATCAGTTGCCATCTCCACAACGAAGGTTGGCTGTAATGGATCTCCAACGTCTTCTGTCTCTTGTCTTGATGGTGCACTCTGATAGACTCTTTCCTGTCCATCTCTTGATGTTGTCTTCCCACTTATAGCGCTGTCTTCCCCTTGCACGTTTGCCTTCAACTCTCCCTTCTGTTATGGTCTTCTGCAAGGTGTTATGCCTTTTTATGTGGCCAAAGTATTTTAGCTGTCGAACTTTGACCTCCCTCATTAGTTCTCTTTTCATCCCTAGATTTTCTAGGACCTCCTTATTTGTTTTCATCTCTTTCCATGAGATACGCCCCATTCTTCTATATATCCACATTTCAAGAGCCTCAATTCTTTCTTCCAACTGCTTATTCATCGTCCATGTTTCTGCACCATACAGAAATGCAGAATATATATAACACTTTATGATTCTCAGTTTTAATTTGTGAGATAACTGTTTGGATGTCAGTATATGTTTCATGTTGTTGAATGTAGCTTTGGCCATTCCTATTCTCTTCTTGATTTCTGTTTCACATCTGCCATCTTCTGTTATTATATGACCGAGATATACGTAGCTCTTGACTTGTTCCAGGATTTCCCCATTTACGCTTATCTTTAATGTGGGTTTATCGTCTGTTTTGCTAATTATCATAGTTTTTGTTTTCTCAATATTAATGTCGAGTCCATATTCATGACTTATACTGTTCACTTGCTTCACTAATTCTTGTAACTCCTGTTCGCTTTCAGCTAACAACACGGTATCATCTGCATATCTAAGGTTGTTTATTGACCTTCCACTGATGTTCAGTCCTGGTATTTCCTGTATCTGTTTGAAAATTTTTTCGGTGTATAAATTAAATAGGCAGGGGGACAGCACACAACCTTGTCTGACACCTCTTTTTATGTCTATGTATGGTGAATAATTCCTTCCAGATCTTACTGTGGCAGTTTGCTCCCAATAAAGGTTACTGAGTATTCTTATATCTTTTCCATCAATACCTATGTCTTCGAGGCATTCAATTATTTTCTCATGATGGACTCTGTCAAAAGCCTTCTTATAGTCAATGAAGCACATATACATACTTTTTTGGACCTCTGTATATTTTTCTGCTAATATTCTTAGGCAAAATATTGCCTCTCTTGTTCCACTGTTCCGTCTAAAACCAAACTGTTCTTCCTGGATTTCGCTGTCTACTTTACATTTGGTTTTTTGGGCAATGTTATAAAAACTGATGTCTTCATGTCGTGTGGTATATATCCTGTATTGTATACATCGTTGCATATTTCTGTGATTGTATCTATACCAAAGCTCTCCAGAGCTTCTATCATTTCAATTTTTATGTTATCCATGCCTGCTGATTTTCCTTTTTGTATCATATGAATGGCATTCTCTACTTCTGATCTGAGAATGTTTGGGCCTTCATTAGAACCTGGTGATGGTTTTTTTACCTCTGTTGTCCTCGAATAATTCTTTTACGTATTCTGCCCATCTGTTTGATATGTCTTTCTCATCAAGTAATATTACACCATTTTTGTTCTTGATACAGCTTCCTCCTTGTGCAAACCGTGACCGATTTGATAATTTCTTTATTTCTTCATGCATATCTCTTGTCCTGTGCTTTGCTTCCAAGTCTTCTATTTCCTTGCATTTTGTTTCTATCCACCGTTCTTTTGCTTCTCTACACATAGTACGTATGTCATTGTCTATTGTTTTATATTCTGGAGTGTTTTTTGCTTTCTTTCTTTCGGTCATTTTATTCAAGATGTCATCTGTCATCCAAATTTGATTTTTCTTAGACTCCTTTTTAGGTAAATTTGCATTTGCTGATTGTATGCTTGTTTTTAAGCATTCCCATTTTGCGGTTGCTTTTTCTTCTGGGTTTTCTCTTCTATACTGCTCCATGCTTTCTGTCAATAACTGTTGATATTTATTTTTGACGTCGATTAAATATTTCTGTTTTATATCTGGTTGTTTCAGCGCTGATATTTCTATCTGGGGTTCCTCCTGTCTTCTGTTTCCTGCTCTTTTCAGCTTTATATTTACTTTGATGACGACTGGGTTGTGATCTGAATTTATGTCGGCGCCAGGATATGTCTAATTGGGATGTTAGAGTAGGCCTAATAAAAAATGTAAATAGGGAAATGTAACTGTGCCAAGACAGATTTACATTGGAATGTTATTCTTGAAGAAGAAACACATAACTACTGTATAACAGTGCCATGATTTTTTAATAATCCTCATTTATCTTTTGCATATTGCAGATCATCATCATAGTTCGCCAGTATGTACGAAGTGAATCATCACGGAAGTATGCTGTTTATACGCAGCAGCAGCTGCAAGATGCACTTGAAACATGGAACGTCAGAAGCTTATACCAAGGAAAACAGTACATAGTGAAGAACGAGATGGAAAGGCTAAACATCGATATCCTGGGCATCTCAGAGCACAGATGGTCGGGCCAGGGACACTTTTCGATTCCATCAGGAGGAACATTCATATACTCAGGCAAAGAGAGAGGAGGTCAGAGCGGCGTCGGCTTCTACCTGTCTAAAAGGACAGCTGCCTCCCTATTAGGATATAATCCCATAAATGACCGCATTGTCACAATCAGACTGAAAGGAAAAAGAAAGAACATCACAATTATACAAACATATGCGCCAACAGCGGCTGCTGAAGAACAGGAAATTGAAGATTTTTACAATGAACTACAAAATGCATTAGAGAAAGCAAATAAGCAAGATATTAGGATAATAATGGGAGATTTTAATGCCAAAGTTGGAAACGAAAGATTAGAACATGAAAAAAGAGTGAAAGGAAGTTATGGATTGGGCCAGAGAAATGAGAGAGGAGAACGCTTGACAACATTCTGCCTAGAAAACAACCTAGTCATCACGAATACTCTTTTTATGCAACACCCTAGAAGACTATATACATGGACGTCACCGGACGGAAAAAGCAAGAACCAAATAGATTATATCTTAATACAACAAAGGTGGCGATCTTGTATCTCATCCATCAAGACGTTCCCAGGAGCAGACTGTGACTCCGACCATGAACTTCTTGCTGCAAACTTCAAGATCAAATTGAAAAAAGTCGTTACAAGCGACAAAGTAATATGTTATGACACAAGCGCCATACCAGAAGAGTACAGTGTCGATATTCAGAACAAATTTGACATTCTTATGGCAGTACAGGAGGAAATGACACCAGTTGAACTTGCTAATAACATCAGAGATGTATATATTACAAATGCACAGAGGTTAATTCCTAAAAGAAGTATAAAGAGACGAGAATACATCTCAGACGAAACACTGAAGTTGGTGATAGAGAGAAGAAAAATGAAGTCCAAAAAAGATACAGAAAATCAGGAGTTGTACAAGGAATACACAAAGCAGATTAAAAAAACGAGTCAGACAAGACAAACAACAATACATAAACGACACCTGCAGGAAAATAGAGGAAATGCGCGAACAGGGATTGAGTAAGAATATGTTTTCTGAAGTAAGAACATTGAAAAACAGCAACTTTAAATCATCACCCCGAGCAATAAACGACAAGAAAGGCGACACTCTGACAGAACGTAAAGATATTCTGAACAGATGGAAGGAGTACTGTCAAGAAATGTATACGGAAATAAACAAAGCGGCAGATAACAACGTCATGAATGAAGCGGAACGTGAACCAGAACCTACCATAGAGGAAGTCCGGAATGCAATCAAACACTTAAAAAGTGGAAAATCTCCTGGTTGTGATGAAATAACAGCTGAAATGATACAGGCAGGAGGAGAAGGCAGCGCTCGTATATACCATGCATTATGCTGCAAGATCTGGCAAAGCGGAATTTGGCCCAAGGAATGGAAACGATCAATTTACATACCCTTGCCAAAAAAGGGCAACCTGAAACTGTGCACAAACTACAGAACTATAGCTCTTATAAGCCATGCCAGCAAAATACTTTTACAAATCATAATGAAAAGGATGCAACAAAAGCTAGAAACAGAAATAAATGAAGTACAGGCGGGTTTTCGACCAGGTAGAGGCACTAGAGATCATATATTCAACATGAGGATCATCATAGAAAAGTGTAGAGAATTCAACGTTGACCTACATACTTGTTTCATTGATTACACCAAAGCTTTCGATTGTGTACAACATCAGCAGTTATGGGCTATTATGAAAAATATGGGATTTCCAAACCACCTTATACAACTCATCGCACTGCTGTACCAAGAACAACAGGCAGCCGTAAGAATAGAGGGGGAAACATCAGAATGGTTTGAAGTACAGAAAGGAGTAAGACAAGGCTGTACCCTTTCCCCTTACCTGTTTAACATTTATGCCGAGAATATCATGAGAAACGTAAGAGATGACCAAGAACACACAGAGTTTGACTCATTTAACATCGGCGGGTACCAGATCCCGGAAATCAGATATGCTGACGACACAGTCCTCCTATCGACCAACCCAAAAGGACTTGAACAATTACTTCTGTCCACCAAAAAACACAGCGAGGCCCAGAATCTATACCTAAACACCAAGAAGACCAAAGTATTGACAACAGACAAAGTAAAGACCAAACCAGAAATTGAAATTGATAACGAAGAACTGGAAAGTGTCAATGAATTCGAATACTTAGGATCAATCATTAACAGCTCTGGCGACTGTGCAGTAGAAATTAAAAGAAGACTTGCAATTGCTTCACATAAGCTAATACAGATGAAAAACCTATGGCACGGCACAAGCAAAGAAACAAAGTTACAACTGATCAGAGCATGTATATTCCCAGTAGCAACATACGGCTGCGAGACTTGGACACTCAATAAAACAGTTGCAAAAAAGATTACATCATTCGAAATGAAATGCTACAGAAGGATGTTGAGAATACCCTGGACAGAAAAAAAGACCAACAGAGAAGTACTGCACTCACTAAACGTACAGGAACATTGGCTCCTAAATACCATCACAATAAGGAAGCTGAAATTTTTCGGTCATATAAAAAGACATAATAGTCTGGAAAAAACAGTGATGGAAGGCATGGTCCCTGGAAAAAGGGGAAGGGGTCGACCTAGACGACGGTGGACCCAGGACATCACAGAGAGTCTGAACTTGTCTTTGGCTGATGCAGGTCGACTTGCCCAGAATCGTGATGCGTTCAGAGCAGCTGTAATGGAGACAACGTTCTGGAAAGAATACGTCACATGATGATGACACTAAGACAGGCAAGAGATGAATTTAAAATATCCATTGGAACTTTGAGTAACAAACTCAGAAACAAACACCCAAAATGTGCTGGTCATCAAACTGTCTTCTCACCTGATGAAGAATTGTCATTCTGCAGTCATCTACAGACAGTGGCAGAGTGGGGCTTTCCACTAGACCATCTCGAACTCAGGCTGCTGGTTAAGAGCTACTTAAACATGCAAGGGAGAAATGTGGATTGCTTTAAGGACAATGTACCATCAACAGATTGGGTTTGGGCTTTCCTCAAAAGAAACAAGGAACATCTCACAACTTGTTTGTGTCAGAATATAACGGTTGCGAGGGCTGCAAAAACTGGTGAAGAATTTAAAGAGTTTTTTCACAACTTTAAAGAGTCTCTTGGTGGTTCAGATGCTACTCACATCTTCAACTATGACGAGACCAACTTATCAGATGACCCTGGGTCCAAAAAATGCATATTTAAGAGAGGAGTCAAACATCCCGACCGTGTTATGAACACAACTAAGTCATCCACATCCATCATGTTTTGTGGCTCGGCAAGTGGTGTAATGTTGCCCTCTTATGTCGTATACAAATCTGAACACATATGGAATACTTGGATGGAAGGTGGCCCTCCCAACACCAGGTACAACAGAAGCAAGAGTCGCTGGTTCGATAGTCACTGTTTTGAAGACTGGTTTGAATCCTTGTTCCTTCGTCACACACGTCACTTGGAAGGAAGAAAGATTCTTATTGGGGACAATCTATCCAGTCACTTCAACCCCCGAGTTCTACAGCTGGCAAAGGACAACAACATTGCCTTCATATGCCTGCCGAGCAATTCAACTCATCTCCTTCAGCCTCTTGATGTTGCATTTTTTCGACCTATGAAGCTACTAGAAATCTGGAAGACCTCAAACCGGTCCAAAACAGTGTCAAAAGATGCTTTTCCTGGTTTGCTTCTGCAGCTTTATAAGAGGATTTATCCCTTCAGCCAGGAGGTCAGCAGAAACATCATATCAGGGTTCGCAGCAACATGACTCTTTCCGTTTGCTCCCCAGGTTGTTCTTGACAAAATTCCTGGCACACAGACAAATACCAGCAACAGCAATGACTAACACTTCTCTGGTCTCTGAAGCTGTCATAGAGCTATTAAAGACAATGCAAGGATCAGATGAGCCTGCCCGTAAAAAAGGAGAGTGAAAGTTAATGTGACGCCAGGAAAAAGCATTTCTCCTGAAGACTTATCTGCGGCAAATTTGCCAGCAGCAAGTTCTGTGTCTGAGCCTGGACCTTCTAAAGCACCTTCAAAGAAGGGTAAGACCAGAGCAAAAAAGGTGTCATTAGGTCAGTGCACAAGCCAGTCCACCACCTTTGATTGCTTAGTGTGTAACGAGCCATATAAAAACCCTCCAGTTGAAGACTGGATTCAGTGTAAAATGTGGTGCCATGAAGCCTGTGGAGAGCTGCAGCTAGGTTCAGACACATACACATGTGACTTCTGTTCATAACTTGTTTATTCTTTCATTTTCTTTCTTTTTGTTCTTAATTTACTTCATATTATGTTCTCTGTTTTGTTTCGTGTTTGTTATTCATGTTCACTCTGTAGCCTATTTCCTTATTTAAATACAGTGCAGACCGCTTAAGGCGATCTCGGATGTGGCGAATTTCTGTTGTGAAGAACAATTTGTTTATCCCCGGCAATTTTTCTTCTTTGTCTTTGTAAAAAATGTCCGGTTAAGCGGAATCCGTTTATCACGAATTTTCGGATATGCCGAACGATTAAACGTGTCCCGACTATATAATTTGATCTGCTTAAGACGAACTTTTTTCAAATAGGCCTACAGTACCTGGACATTTGTACAACTTTTCGGCTATTTTCGGAAATTGCGCGATTCGTCGATGTTAGAATTTGAGTTATTTACCCTCTAAAAATGGCTGGAAAGTTAAAATCCATATCTTTGAAAAGAAAGATTGAGCTATTACAAGAAGTGGAAAATAGTGGCAAAAAGAAAATGGAAATAGCAAAGGAATTCGACATTCCAAAATCAACGCTTTCAGGAATCATAAAAAAATAAGGATCGGTACAGAAAAATGTTTTATGGTGGACAAGTTCATTGTCACAGAATGAAGAACCGAAAAGCGGCGTGTGATGTTGTTGACACGGCACTCCTAAAATGGTTCACCATGGCGAGATCAGCAAATGTTCCTGTAAATGGGCCTATATTAACTGCAAAGGCAGAAGAGTTAGCACTTCTGGAAGGTCGGACTGGCTGGAAATGTAGTCCTGGCTGGTTGGGTCGTTTTAAAACACGGCACATTACTTACAAAGCTTTGTGTGGGGAAAGGCATTCTATTAATGAAACGACTACTGAGTCATGGACGGAGGAGGTGCTAAAACCAGCCATGAGTAGGTATAATTCCGCTGATGTGTTTAATGCTGATGAAACTGGATTGTTTTGGAAATTGCTGCCTGACAAGACTTTTTCCTTCAGAAATGAAAAGTGTCATGGGGGGGGGGGGGGGGAAATCGAAAGAAAGAATCACAGCTGTTCTGTGTACAAATATGGATGGTTCAGAAAAATTGCCATTACTTGTAATCGGTAAATTCAAAAATCCACGCTGTTTTAAAGGTTTGAAAAAATTGTGTGTTGATTATGCAGCTAATTCAAACGCCTGGATGACATCAGACATTTTCACCAAGTGACTACATGCATTTGATCATTCTATGGAACGTCAACATCGCAAAGTTCTTTTGGTGCTTGACAACTGTTCAGCCCACCTAAATGTTCAAAAATCTAAAAGCAACAGAACTTTTATTTTTACCACCAAATGCAACATCCAAACTTCAGCCTTGTGACCAAGGTATTATTCAAAATCTGAAGGTTCATTATAAGTCAGCAATGTTGTCCAAACTTGTAGGTCACATTGATGCAGACTTGGTTGCTGAAGACTTCAAGATAACCCTTCTGGACGCTATTGTTATGTTGAAGTCTGCATGGGGTAAAGTGTTGCCTGTGACTATTGCAAACTGTTTTCGAAAAGCAGGCTTTAAAGTTGGAGATGATACAGATGATGAAAACACGGTTGTATCAAATACTTGTAATGGCAGTATTATAATTAAAACTTCTGTGGAACATTTGCTTCATCGACTATATCAGGAACTGAACATTTCAGCAGAAGATTTTGTCAACATTGACAATGATATTGTTACTACATGTAGTGCTAGCCTTGCCAGTGCTGATATTCTAGGGATGTGTATGCCAACAGTTTCATCTTCTGTCCTTTCCAGTCCTGACCTAGATGGGAGATGTTTCACAAATGTTTCAAATTGATGGATAAAATTAAAATGCATATGTGGGTTGCCAAGATGATTTAATTTCTCATTTCTTTGGATTTAAAGAGGCCATGGAAAGACATTTTATTTCAGGTACCAAGGCACAGAGGAAAATTACTCATACATCTGTCGTATTCAACGCTAATTCATTATTGCATTGTACGTTGCAGATGCATTACCATATGCTTGAACTCTTATCTGATAAGAGGAATTTCTGATAAGAAGAACTATTTCTTGGGTCCCTGGTGAGTTCTCCTTATCAGGTCTGCACTGTAATAGTGATTTTTTTCCTTTACAGTTTCCACTCAATAAAAGTTTGGACTGGCTCATTTGATTTACTTGTTTTATTTTAAATTGTCTGTGTTGTTTATTGTGGTCATTGGGTGATGTCCAAAATAAGCTAAAATGTTGTGTTCAAAGTAGCCCCTCCAATGGGGCTTCTTTGAACAGACCATAAAATGGTCTGTAACTGCTGATAAACTTATATTTAACCTGGCTTTTCTTTTTGACTGGTTACTTCCCATATGAGTGAAGAAAAAAATGGGGTGCTTTTCTGTCAAAAAAGTTCAAAATGCAAATGATATAATTTAGAACATGAAAATCAGTTTCATTTTGTTCAAAGTAGCCCCAGTTTACGGTACCCTTATTTTTGTGTGCTGGACTTTGTTTCTCTCGATTTCCAAAGAGTTCCCAATGCAATGAAAGCTCTACTTACATATAGTATTCTTATTGTGATATTATTGTTTCTTATACAGAAATACAGTTCATCTCATCCCAACCCGTAACCCGTCGGGTCGTAGGGGTGCCATGGTGGAAGCATCAGCAGACAGGGTCCTCCACTTTCTGTATGATCTTATACAGAAATACAGTTACAAAATCGCAAAAAATATGCTGCTACTTTGGTATCATCCTGCTGTTCCTTAAATGGTGAAACCCCGTACAGCGCGATTCTGTATACGCGACATGGACAACAAATGCAACTCTCACCTTTGGCAAATGTTTACTGTATTTAGCAGACAATGTACATCAATAGAAATCAGGTTCAATACAAAAATCAGAATTTTCAATTAAAATGTCAAGTCAGTCCTATTGTATGGCTCTGAAACACGGAGAACAACAAAAACAACAACCAAAAAGCTACAGACTTTCATAAATGGATGCTAGCGCAGAATAGAAGCATTGAAGTGGTATGACAAGATGACTAATGTGGAATTGGTGATTTTTCTAGATTCCCCTAATCTATAGATGTTTCTAGATTCCCATAATCTATAGATGTTTCTAGATTTCCATAATCTATAGATGTTTCTAGATTTCCATAATCCATAGATGTTTCTTGATTACCATTAGGGACCCAAAGATGCAGCAATAGAGAATGCAGTCAGCGACCCATAGCTTGACTGCTTGCATCAGGGTCAGCGAACCAGATCTGACCAAGACCCTACTCCACATCCACGTGGTGGTCCTGGAAACAGGTTGCATCACTGCAGTCTGGCTGAGTGAGTAGGGATCGCAGAGGGAAGGCAAACCCGGTCCCAAAAAATGCCGTGCTGAAGTCGGATGTGTCGACCGAAAGGTGCAGATATCACAGCTCCGGCGTAAACAGACACAACGCAACCAACGTCCTTTTCAGGACGAACGAGGAAGAAAAAGAAGAAGATTACCATTAAATTATAGACGTTTCTAGATTTCCATAATCCATAGATGTTTCTAGATCACCATTAATCTATGTATGTTTCTAGATTTTCATAATCTATAGATGTTTCTTGACTTCCATAATCTATAGATGTTTCTAAATTTTCAAAATCCATGATGTTTTTAGATTACCATTAATCTAAAGATGTTTCTAGATTGTCATAATCTACAGATGTGTCTATATTTCCATAATCTATAGATGGTTCTAGATTTCCATAATCTATAGATGTTTCTAGATTTCCATAGGAATGGCCAAAGCTACATTCAACAACATGAAACATATACTGACATCCAAACAGTTATCTCACAAATTAAAACTGAGAATCATAAAGTGTTATATATATTCTGCATTTCTGTGTGGTGCAGAAACATGGACGATGAATAAGCATTTGGAAGAAAGAATTGAGGCTCTTGAAATGTGGATATATAGAAGAATGGGGCATATCTCATGGAAAGAGATGAAAACAAATAAGGAGGTCCTAGAAAATCTAGGTATGAAAAGAGAACTAATGAGGGAGGTCAAAGTTCGGCAGCTAAAATACTTTGGCCACATAAAAAGGCATAACACCTTTCAGAAGACCATAACAGAAGGGAGAGTTGAAGGCAAACGTGCAAGGGGAAGACAGCGCTATAAGTGGGAAGATAACATCAAAAGATGGACAGGAAAGAGTCTATCAGAGTGCACCACCAAGACAAGAGACAGAAGACGTTGGAGATCCATTACAGCCAACCTTCGTTGTGGAGATGGCAACTGATGATGATGAGATTTCCATAATCTACAGATGTTTTTAGATTTTCACAATCTATACACGTTTCTAGATTTCCATAATCTACAATGGCAAACTACTGGATGTACAATGCCAAGAAATCCATAATGGCTAATCTGAATACTACACATGGAAAAAACAGTGATGGAAGGCATGGTCCCTGGAAAAAGGGGAAGGGGTCGACCTAGACGACGGTGGACCCAGGACATCACAGAGAGTCTGAACTTGTCTTTGGCTGATGCAGGTCGACTTGCCCAGAATCGTGATGCGTTCAGAGCAGCTGTAATGGAGACAACGTTCTGGAAAGAATATGTCACATGATGATGACAGATATTTCTAGATTTCCATAATCTACAGATATTTCTAGATTTCCATATTCTATAGATTTCAATATTATATGTCGGCCTAATTCGTACCTTCATATTTTTTTTTTTACTCTTTAGGTTTTTAATTTTTGTTGGCGGGCGGGAGGGGGTGTTCCCAGGCAGAAGTTGTTGCTGTAAATGTTATTCTTGTCCCACGTAGTTCCAGAAGGTCTCTGATGAGACAAAGAAAGAGTACGGCGCCTGGTCCCTCAGACATGTCGTACACGGCCACTAACATAAGGGTGTGCATTGGGCTGGCATCCTCATCTGTAAAACGAATTGCTACAAAAACCGCCGCTGCAACAGTGTATGCTTTGGTGTAGACTTCATCAAAGAGACTATTCGCACTGGTGACTTCCTATGCTCCGTAAGGAATGAAACAGGAAATGATGACTGATGATATCGATGATGATGATGATTACGACGTTGATGCTGATGATGACAACGTTGATGATGATGATGACGACTATAATGATGATTATGAATGACGATGATGATTATGAATGATGATCACGATGATTATGATAAAATTGAGGATGATGATGACGATGATGATTATGATGACGATTACGATGATGACGAAGATGATGGTTATGATGATGACGACGATGATGGATGATGATGACGATGATGATTATGATGATGACGACGATGATGATGATTATGGTGATGACGACGATGATGGATGATGATGACGATGATGATGACGACGATGATGATGATTATGATGATGACGACGATTATGGATGATGATGATGACGATGAAGATGACGACAACGATGATGACGACGATGATGATAAATGATGATGATGATAAATGATGATGAAGATGAATGATGATGAATGACGATGAAGATGACGACGATGACGACAACGATGATAGATGATGATAAATGATGACGACGATGATGAATGATGACGACGATGATGATGATGGATTATGATAAATGATGATGAAGATGGCGATGATGGATGATGATGACGACGATGATGGATGATGAATATGATGAATGATGATGCTGATGACGACGATGATGGATGATGATGAATGATGATGATGAATGATGATGACGAGGATGATGATGATGAAGATGACGACAACGATGATGATAGATGATGATAAATGATGATGACGATGATGATGACGACGATGATGATGATGGATGATGATGATGACTGATGATGAATTATGATGATGACGACGATGATGGATGATGACGATGATGAATGATGATGACGATGATGGATGATGATGATGAATGATGATGAATGATGATGACGGTGATGATGATTATGATGGATGATGATGATGATTATGATGACTGTTGATGACGATGATGATGATTATGATGAATGATGATGACGACGATGATGATGGATGATGATGAATGATGATGACGGTGATGATGATTATGATGGATGATGATGATTATGATGATGATTATGATGAATGTTGATGACGATGATAATGATGAATGATGATGACGATGATGTTGATGATTGTCACGTAGACATTTATGATCTATAAATTGCCTATATCCTCTTCTTTTTCTTTCACCCGTATCCTCTATTTTTTTATCATTTTTATCCTTTTCCTGTGTTTTTCGCATTCGTACGTTTGCGACTATATATATTACTATTTTCCCATTCTAACTTTCGCCGGGTTTAGTTTCTCATTTAGAAACGCACTAGTGAGGTTATTACGTAGATGCCAGGCTCGGGAGGTTATTGCGTTGTGGACGTAAACTGTGAATATTCGTTTTCGCCAGACTTATAGGCGAGATATCGTCGGCATTTTTCACCTGTCACAGCGTTTCTCGCACTTGCCATGAGCGCTCACGGTCCGATAGCTGGACGGAGGTGTGAATCGCGCCAGACGCATTCGCTCAGACCAGACAGTTTCTGGGATATTCCACCTGACACGTAGTTTCTCGGTTACCTTTCTCAGCGAAAAGTGTGATCTGCCACTCACTCCTCGCTCAGTAATGAGGATAGGAGGTGTCATAGACGCACTGATGGCAGTTACGGCATGCATCTATGTACAGGAGGTGTTAAGAGAAGGGGAGGCTATTGCGTAGTTTATGGAAATAGTGGACATCTTTGTCTGGTGTTTCATATATACTGGAGGGAGTTAGATTTTATTTTCATTCAGTCCTCTAAATTCGCAGTAGACGGGACGTTTCGTGCTAAGAGAATAAGCTGTATCGCGAAGTCTTAGTTTGTTCTTGGCAACAATTTTGCCGAACTTCTAGACTACCAATGAATATAAGCATATAATTCTAAGTTTGTGCGATCGCTAGTAATTCTGGTTGGAGGTAATATATTATATTAAGTATCTAATATTTTGTAAAGTGATTAAGTGTTAAATCGCTTATTTTATTTCCCGAGTTCTTGTGTGCAGAGTGAATAATTTATAAGTTGGTTAGATTTCTCTAGCTGATGAGTTACAGTGGAAAACAGAATAAAGTATAATTTCTAGCTTAAAGCCAGGTAGCCATAAGGAATTAACTTTAACTGCTAAATAATCAGACGAGAATAATTTTTCTAAACTAACTTATAAATGATAGATGCCTCATGAGTGTTGACGGAATCCATAGGTATTCGTAATTCATGATGATTGATTGTTATATATAACTTATTTCACGGGAAGTTTTAAATGATAAGTCAAGCTATACGCTTGCAGTTTAAAAATGTAAGTTATATTGAGTACATAATATGTAAAATATTTCATATGTGTTTTTCTTTATTCAGTGAATACTGTGGTACCCAAACTTTGCCAGCGTTCTAGTACGTGAACATTATCTGTGAAGAACTTAAGCACTTTCATTACATGAACTGTAACAGTTAAATGAAGTAAAAGGCCTATCGCGCCAGATTTAATTCTTCCAGAATAACACTTAAGTACAGTTCAGCCCGTTGTGGCAAGCAAAATATCAGTAACATTCCGACAGAGTTTTGACTAGTAGTGTGGTGACCAAATATAGTCATATACTGAGATACGGCACCCGACCTGAAATTCTTCATTTCTAGAAACCTACGCTAGTGACACTGTGCTCTGCTAACTTTCGTGCCTGGACAAATTTTATGTGACTTAAACAGACATCCGAAAGATAAGAACACCCAAGGAATCGTTCCCTGAAACAGATAATTCAGTACGTCTTTTTGGAACTGGGGATTTCTTGGCCAAGACTGCATTTACGGGTCTGTGTGAAGGTCCTAGAATTTATTATGTTCCCAGAGGCAGCGATCAAAGCTGTAAGTTTTTTTTTTTTTTTTTTTTTTGCGTTCGCCCGCTAATACTCAAGGCGAAATCTCAGGTTATTATTTTATGTCTAACCTGAAATTGATTTTACGTGAGTATCCCTTTATTTCTTGTACAGAGACAGGTGTCCCTCGCTATTCAGGCAAATACTCGCCGATTTCGGAGGTACCCATTGCAGCTGGGTCGGCTCAGGAGCCGCCAGTCCCTGGTCGACGACACTCCTTCAAATGTACTCGCCAGGTCTCGAGTTAATCCAGTCCAAATCCCGGTCGACGAAAAATCCTCAAATGCCGTCGCCCGGGTTTGATCCTGTATCACCCGGTCGCCAGAGCGGTGTTGTAACCACTACGCTAGCGCGGCTCCCTAAAGCTGTAAGTATAAATGTGCTGAATGAATAGAGTGAACGCAGGTCTGAGTGTTATTTTACCGTTGTATTTTGGCACCTATTTGCTGTCATAACTTTCTTCATGCAAGTTTGTTTTTGCTAACAATATTTTCCCTTAAACTAGACTATAGTATCAGGTCTGTTCATACCTTAAACGGGGAAAACTCTTAGACTCAATCATATGTATCTGGGACTCTGTGCTATCATCTTTCTCCTAACGGGACTGTGGGCTAACCATCGAGGGAAGATCATAACTGTGGGTCTATCAGTTCTTGTAGCATTCCTTGATTTGTTTATGACTTTGTGTATATGCCTTTTTGATGTAATTTTACATGTTGTGACGTAAGTTTAAAATGATAAATAAACTTAACAATAAATTAATCAGCGTATTGGTCAGCTCGTTCTAGAATATTTATATAATCATTTGTTATAGTTTCCCACGTCTGTGTGTCTACCTGTCGTCACTTGTATGTGCGTGCACGTGAGTGGTTAGATATATATTAATATATATATACGTGTTTAGACTGTCTGACTCCTCGAAAGCTGTCGTAGAAGATAGGTGAGAGAGAGAGAAGATTTCTCGATCTCAGAGACAGCCTCTACCACAATTCTACCACCTCACTCGTGGAAATCTATTGCTATTACTACTTCTCACTGTGACTATCACTCATTCTAATCTATTCAGAAGGGACCAACCCAAGTCTTAATTCTCCTATCAAAAATCTACGACAATGATTATGATGAATGTTGATGACGATGATAATGATGAGTGATGATGACGATGATGATCAATGTTGATGATGACGACGATAATTATGATGAATGTTGATGACGATGATGATGAATGTTGATAATGACGAAGATGACGATGATGATGAGTGATGATGACGATGATGATAACGACGATGATGACGATTATGATGAATGTTGATGACGATGATTATGATGATTATGCCGACGACCACGATGATGATTAATGATTTTGATGAATGATGATGATGATGACGAAGATGATACTCTTTTTTTCTAAGCGTGTGATCAATCCAAAACTATCTTGTATCTTGAATGTGCAGACCTTTAGGTTTTGCTGTGATCATAATTCATATCTAATTATCTTCACGAAAGATCAAATAGTCGAGTAAAAAACCCACCGAGACAATTCTAAGTAATTTCTTCTAGACTTGTCTGATTTAAATGTCTACGAACGCAACAGCATGACGCAGGCTGACTCCTGACTTACCGTCTTTCAGTGAATGTAACTCCAGATGCGTGCAGCTGCTGAGTACTAGTCTCGCCTGAGATGCAAACATCTGGGGAATGTCAGGGGCGTATCCATCATACTCCCCCGTCGTCCTGGGTATTTCCACAGAATTACTCAAACTATCATGTTCTTCCATTGTAAATATGTTATGATATGTCTTCTGCTGGCCTCATTAACACAGTTTGAATTTCTTGATATATGGCGTTTAACATAGAAAAGCTGGTCTGTTGAATACTTTCTGCCTCTGATATTTCACTTTTGAATAGCAATAAATTTATACGCCTACACCAGCCATTCTCAACCTTTTTTTTTTTTTATATCCTGAAGATACCCTTGAAAAAATTTTCAGGTCTCAGTGAACCCCTGCACAAAAATCATTATATATATATATATATATATATATATATATATATATATATATATATATATATATATATATATATATATATATATATATATATATATATATATATATATATATATATATATATATATATACACACACACACACACGCACATGTATACATATAGCTCATGATACGTTGACATGATCAGTAAGTTGGAAATATCAATCAATCAATGTATACTCTTTCTGCTCCCCAAGGAGCATAGGCCTTCAACAAACACATGCCAAGTCCTCCTGTCCTGTGCCATCTGCTCAAGTTCTTTCCACGTCTTCTTCCTCATTTTTACTTCTGTCTCCGTTTCTTCTCCGTGTGTGTGTGTTGTTTTTTTTTGGGGGGGGAGGGGGGGTCTACCTCTGCCTGTCTTTCCCTGGGGATTCCAGAACAAGCTTTGGTGTCAAGGACTATCTTCATTGCACACGGACAACTCCATCAGTGCTCCGATCTCCTCCCTTAGATCACACAAGGAGGATATCAGCACAGTGCACGAACTCCTTAGCACCGGCGAGAATCTCAATGTGTGTATATGTAGGAATCACACATTCTATAAATATTTTTGAGGTCGGTAGGTTTCTATTTTTTTAAATGTTGCCAGGGCAGCGGCCTGATAAGCCTACTCTTCACGATTGCCAACTGCCGTGTGATTTTTAATGTGCGGAACTTGCACACGGGACCTCCTATTTTTTCGCCCTTATCCGCGAAGGCTAGGCATCCGATATCACTACCCAGGAGACCAGGGGGGAGTATGACATCATTAGGACCACTGGTTCTGAAAAAAATTTCCATAAATTATATTCCCTCAACTGGGAATCGAACCCGGTACCTCTAGAATTCGAGGCGAACGCAAAACCTCTTAGCTACTCCAACCCCAAACCAAGAACAAGGACTGCCTTGTAATGCTATCAACAGATTTCCTCAATGTGTGTCCTATCTTCTTCTCATCTCTTGTTCCACTGGCACTTGTCTGATTCTTATCATCAGTTCCACACTGGTGATTTTGTCTTACCATTTCAATCCTTCTATTCTACGCAAGTTGTAATTATAATAATCAAATAATAATTGTCAATGCTCTGTGGAGTAGCGAATGATTTTTTCTGTAGATCTGTTTATTTTGGCCCACTTATTAGCCTACTGTTTCTACGCAGTTTCAGAATCCAGATATACCAGGTTCGAAACCTGCTGTAGGCGGTTTGGTAGCAGATCGCTTTGTGTGGATTTTTAACAATGGTATAAGCGCCGTACCGTTCAGAAAGCAATGCCAAACTACTGAATGAAAAAAATTGCCTAGAAAAATCACAAACAGCCAATAAAAGCTCGGGTTGATTGCCACGTTCTGTAAAGGATAAGCAACTAACTTTTTATTCAAATAGACCTAAAAGTCTTATCATAAATTTGTACTCTGCAAGATGCTATCAAATATGGTATGAGCAAGAGTAGTTTTCTTTCATATTTAAAACTAAAATTTATTTTTAGCCAACCCTTTAAAAAAAAAAAAAAAAAGTAGTTAAGCTTAACTTATCTTTCCTGAAATTAGTCTCTTTCTTTCCCTTTCATAAATTTTAAAAAACTCATAAGGTAAACATATTAAATTTCTGCTAAATCTGGCTTAAGCCAAAATGGGATTTAATTTTTCTAAGGTAGGCTTGGTTGATTTAATTTTAATAATGGTTTTTAATTCATTTTAATTAATTACTTACAAAATGAAAATTTATGGACAATGTTGAATAGTAAAGCTGCTAAAAATGATAGGATAAAGCAATATAAATTTAAAAAAATATAGTCCGTGCACACCACTGCGTCCGCTAACCTCGTCCGACGCGCAAAGTTAAAAATAATATTTAAAATAAAAGACGTTTAAATTTTTTAAATCCTGATCTCTCGTGGAACCCCTAGAGACCTCTCTCGGAATCATAGGGTTCCGTGGAACCCCGGTTGAGAAACAATGGCCTACATTGTCACATGTAGTTTCCCGGGGGTCTTTGAGGATAGAAATACAGAAGACTACTTCTGTTCCCTCAAGAATGTTGACAAGGCGACAACAGTGAGGTTGTGCATAAAGCTGGCAGCCTCATCATATAAACAAATACCACTGCTGACCACATCACCCCTAGTGTACTGATGGTCAAGAAAATATGGCCCTAACACCATATTCCCAATATGCCCCAAATGGGCGTGTAACGGGATCCTTGACCTTTACCCTTACTGCATGAGCACGTACACTGTAAAGCAAGCTTTCAGCAAGGGCAAGCCAGCTGCAGTAGCTGCTTCATACTTCATAAGTAGCGAAAAAGGAAATGAATGAATAAATTAATGTAGACTACACTTCTAATACGTTTTCATTGGTCTGAAGAAGAAAGAAGAAATATCTGCTGCAATTAATACATTAAATGAATAATACACATAAATAGGTATGTTGCAGGCACTCGTGAGAAAGAAAGAAAGAAGTACCTACAGACAACAAAAACAAACAGAAGTGATAGACTTACCGGGGAGTCGACCCCAGGACCACCCGAAAGGCATCACCACCTCATTACGGGAGTGATTCGTGACTAACCATCCTGCCAACTAGGCATTACAAAATAGTGCTTCGTGGACAGTGGCCATTATCACGAATATCGAACGTAACTATCGAGGAAGGATCCAGATTAATTATAGACGCAATCACTTCTATAGCTTTCCGACACACTGTACATATTTCAAGGTATCTAGACTTCGGCCTGTTTCACTCCGTAAATAATTTGAATTTTTTGAATTTTACTTCTCTTCAAATTTAACCTAGACCACAACCATGCCGAGTTGTGTATTAGGAAAACTAGAGAGAGATGGAGTGAGGCGAAGAAGTAACAACTTGAAAAAAAAAAACATTTCGAGATAACAAAATAAATAAATAAGTTCTATCTAAATTTTAATCCCAGCTCAGACACTGGGATTCAGATTTTAGCCCTTGTTAACAACGTTAAACAAATGTTAATCCCAGCTCAGACACTGGGATACATATTATAGTCCTAATTAACAACATTAAATAAATTTTAATGTCAGTTCTGACACTGGGATACATATTATAGTCCTAATTAACATCATTCGTTTTCACTCAAATACTGTTAAAACGCTAGTAATCCTAGCTCAGTTTAAACAACTTTTAGTTCTAGTTCATATAACCAGCTAGTAATCCTAGCTCAGTTTAAACAACTTTTTAGCCTCGCTCAAACACAGTCAACAGCTTGTAATCTTAGCTCACTTTTCTATAGAGTTTGATCATAGCTCAAATACTGTTAAAAAGCAAATAATCATAGCTTAGTTTAAACAACTGCTAGTTCTAGCTCAGATACCTTTAAACAGCTAGTAATCCTAGATCTGGTTAAATCACTTTTAAGTCTCGCTCAAACACAGTTAACAGCTCACTTTTAGATATTGTTTTATTCCTTGCTCAAATACTATTAGAAAGCTTGTAACTGTAGGTCATATTTAGATATCTGTTAGTTCCAGTTCAAATACTATTAGAAAGCTTGTAACTGTAGGTCATATTTAGATATGTTAGTTCCAGTTCAAATACTATTAGAAAGCTTGTAACTGTAGGTCATATTTAGATATCTGTTAGTTCCAGTTCGCCTGAAATCCCATCCGCTGCAGACCCAAATAGAACAGTCCCAACTAAGATGGTTTGGCCATGTCTGCAGAATGGGAGAAGATCGGCTACCACGACAAGCATGGGAAACAAAGAGCCAGGGATCCAGACCTCCAGGACGACCCAGAGTTCGCTGGGAGGACAACATTAGACAATCTTTGAAGGACCGAGGACTAGAATGGAACCAGGCCAGGAAGAAGACAGCTGATAGAATGGTCTGGCGCTCTCTCTTCCAAACCTCTACACCTCACGGTAGAAGGGGAACGACTAAGTAAGTAAGTAAGTAAGTAGTTCCAGTTCAAATACTATTAGAAAGCTTGTAACTGTAGGTCATATTTAGATATCTGTTAGTTCCAGTTCAAATACTATTAGAAAGCTTGTAACTGTAGGTCATATTTAGATATCTGTTTGTTCCAGTTCAAATACTATTAGAAAGCTTGTAACTGTAGGTCATATTCAGATATCTGTTTGTTCCAGTTCAAATAATGTTAAACAGCTCGTAATCCATACTTGAGATTTTAGTTAACTTTTAGTTCTATCTCAGAGTTACAAGGTTTAGAACTAAATATACTGAAGCACATTAAAAACGCACCACTATTATATATACTGATACCGAGAAGCTGGAAAGAAAAAGTGTGGAATGGATTTTCCCCGTGTTTGTCATGAGGTAGAGAGCGAATGGCTGCTGGAATGGAAAGTGCATGATTCAACCCACGGGTTTGTGTACAGACTACATGAAAACAATGAAAGTTACACGTGCAACACGATTCCCAACTGCTATGACCCTGAAAATGTGTACGCGTTGTGGCAGTATACGCGGTATAAAAAGGCCGTTGAGACAAAACACTCAGTACATGTGCTTGAAATGCCACGACTATCTGAAAACGACCGCCAACGAGCCATTGGTATGTTGGAGATCGGAATGAGCTCGCGGGCCATTGCCAGAAGGATGAATTGCCACCACAACACTATTGTACGTCATGAACGTTACGAAACCCCAGGCAGTGCCCGGGATAGACTTCGGAGTGGCCAACCACGAGTTACTACCCCTGCGCAAGATCTTCATATTGTGCTGAGTCACCTAAGGAATCGTTCTGTCCCGGCAAGTCAAACAGCAAGAGCAATAGTGGGTAGACGTGGGCAAGTCTCTCGAATGACAGTCATACGACGACTCAGAGATACAGGCCTTACTGCAAGACGACCTTATGTTGGGCCAAACTTGACTCACAGACATCGTCAGCAGCGCCTGCAATGGGCAGAGCAACATGTCAGATGGACTAGACTGCAGTGGAATGCTGTCCTATTCACAGACGAGAGCAGATTCAACATATCATTTGCCGATGGACGTATGCGGATTTGGCGACGGTGTGGAGAGCGCTTTGCAGATTGCTGTGTTCGTCAGCACAACCGATTTGGAGGTGGCAGTATTCACATTTGGGGAGGATTCAGTTTTCACCATCGCTTTGCCATTTCCGTGGAAATGTTAATGCTGTGACATATCGAGATGAGGTTCTGGATGCATTGATTGCTCCTGCGTTCACAAATTATCCAGACTTGCAGCTTCTCCAGCAGGATAACGCACGTGCGCACACCGCATGCATTACGCAGCAATATCTACAGCAGCAGAACATTGTGACGATTGATTGGCCTGCCCTATCACCAGACATGTCCCCTATAGAACATCTGTGGGACGAGCTTGGATGCAGAGTCTACAGGCAAAGGTTCTCCAGCTAATCTGCAACAGCTCGAAGCTGCTCTTACACGTGAATGGGACTTGATTCCTCGGAATTTCCTTCAGAGACTTGTGCGTTCCATGCGGAGCCGCTGCCAAGCTTGTTTGCAAGCACACGGTGGACATACCAGATACTGAGGATAGTGTGAATGAATTTTTTTTAATTGGTTGCATTTTTGGTTTTCTCTCTTGCCTGCACAGAATGCAATGAATTTCATAACAATCAAATGTACAAATTAATGACCAGCATGGATTCATAGGAAAATGAATAAAGATTCAAAATATGTAAACTTGTAAACACTTATATTTACATTTCACACTCTGTTCCTGGATTATACAGGTGGAGCGTTCTTAATGTGCTTCAGTATACATTTTAATTAAATTATTGTCCTAGTTCAAACAATACTGAAATCAGTTTTTAGGCATAACTCAAAACTGTCGAACAGATCTCAGTCCCAGCTAAGATTTACAAACCGTATCAAGAACCTCCAAATGTGAAACTTTTCGTTTGTTATAGAGTAAAACCATCAGATAAATCCAGGACTTGTACTTAATCACGTCTGCACAACTGTCTACACACTTACCTCTGCTTTCACGTTCCGCCCAATGTTCATATTAAAAAAAACACATTGTCCAACACAAAACTGAACATGATCATCAACTGTTCTGTCAACGCCAGTGGTAAACTACTCGCATGTAATGTTGAACGTAATCTTCAGCTAAATCAGAGCTTCTTAACTTGCGGTCCGCGGATATAGAAGGACCAGTGAATGAATTTAACAGGCCCGTGTACATAATTTAAAATATTAAATGTAGTTTTTTAATGTGTTTATGTAAGTTTTTTTTTCCAACAAAGAGGTCTGTAGCCTTCACCGGACAATCAAAGGGGTCCATGGCACAAACATTTTAAGAAGCTTTGAGCTAAATGGTTCTAACGTCAAATATGTCCATTGGCTATATCTTCCACGTGGTTAGTGATTAAAGATATGTCTTTCTATTTTTTGTTCAACTAGCTTAAGAGAATTAAATGAGAGAAATCTCGAAAAGAATTTAGGACGCATTTGGTATTCAAATTCACAATCGCCATTAAAATTTATTGAACGATACAAGAATTGTGCAAATGAGACAAAGATGACACATTTTAGTATATTCATTTTAACTAACATAGTGTTGATGGACTCTTTGAAATCATCTGTCAACTTAATTAAAAAGGTAATGGAAGACCCGTAGCAGAAGCTGTCGTAGGGGAGTGTGTGACAAAACGGGTCGGCTCCTATCAATCTTTGTTTCTCTCCAGCAGTATCGGTACATTTGTGGTACTGATTTTTATTATGTGCGCTCAAGTATCGCACTTTTCTTTCTTTCTTTCGTCCTTATTTTTCTGCTAAGTAGCAGATATTTGATTTTATCAAATCATTCAACACTCCTCTCTGTGATGTCATCTGTTTGTTACCCGGTCATCCTAGCTTGCGGTGAGCAACTGAGATAAGGTAGTTGCCGGCGTGTTTAGATTGAACCGCTGATAAGACGACTCGTTTGGTAACCCAGATGGGCAGACACGGAGTTTTGCGTACTCATGTAATCTCTTCCGGGCCGACTTGTTATGACATTACTTTCTAATAAAGTAATAAGTATTACAGCTTACAGAAGCTGTCATGTGTGTCTACCGATCTGCCTGTAAGTTTGTGCACAAGGGCATCGGACCTCATATTGCCATATATGGGAGACGTGACCTTTGCAAAATTTTTCCATGTCGGAAATATTTTTAAAGTACCACACCTGACCTGTTTTAATATGATTGGAGCGTTTATTTAACTCCATAACAAACGAAGGCGTGGGAAGGCAGAGAATTTATTCTGACCATTTTCGCAGTTTTATTTCACTGTGAATTTCACGCTCGCCAAGACAACACCAGACCTCGCCGGAGTGAAGATTAGATTCATAATTCATTTTTGTTAACCGGACCTTTTATTGGAGAACCAAATAAGACTTACAAAGCACAGGAAATCTCAACATTTTAATAAGGAACACCGGGAATATGAAACTGAAGAAACACACGGAGTCAGAGAGGGAATCTATTGTCAAATTAAAGACACCCCAGACGCGTGTAAGAGACCGACTCGTCTCTTTTATTCATCTGAGCAACAAGTCTGTAGCCAAGATTGGCGTAAGTAGTGCATTTTCATTATATGTTTCATTACTAACATGTGAACTAACATATATATATATATATATATATATATATATATATATATATATATATATATATATATATATATATATATATATATATATATATATATATATATATATATATATATATATATATATATATATATATATATATATATATATAATTTTTTTTTAAATTTATATTTATATATTACCATGTGATTTTTAATGTGTGAAAATTGCTACAGGGCACCCAAGTCATTTGAGGCTGGCAACCTCAGTATCTAGAATGATGATTCACGAACCACCACTGCACAGGCTGGTGACTGCTTTATTGATATAGTTTCATAAAGAGAACTAAAAGCATAAAGTAGTCCCAGGTTCCCTATGGAGCAGGGAGGGAAAGATGAAAGAAATGATACACATTCTAAGTATACTACAGTACTTATATTTTCAAAGCAGTGTAAATGTCCATATAAACATAGTCACTTTAAAATTAATGTAAGTTTTCAAGCTTTAAACCAGTGTAAATGTCTCTATGTAAAAATATTCATTAAGTTTCAAACTTTTCAATCAGTGTAAAACATAAATAAAAACATTTTCAATTTATTTTGTGAACACTTTTCAATCAGTGGAGATATATATGTAAACAGATTATCTGTATTATTAACCTTTTCATTTAAATATAAAGTAACTTTGAAAGCTATTCTATTTAAATGCAAAGAAAGTTTTATCCCGAGGGATTAAATTTAATTCTCATCGAGGGTAAAGTCTGAGTAATTGGGATGGTGGTATGGGAAGATAGGAACTCATAACTATGGGGTGGAAAGCGCCACACTCAGAAAAGCGTTTCGTTCTATTCTTTACCATAGTTACTGGTGGTACTAGGAGAACGTACTATCTCTGGAACAAGAAGGGAACCGTGGCCTAAGCTTTAAGACGAAGGATCCACGTGGTAGACTCTACTTGACGTTTCTGGGAAACGAGCTACCCCCGACAACCTTGATCAGAGACGAGCGTGAGCAGAGTGAAAAGAACCAACCCTTAAGAAGGGACAAAACCGTCATTGGCAGCTAAGTTCAGATATATGCTGCCACTTGAACTTTTTGTAATATCTCATTCCCTAAAGACTGTGATGATAACTTTTCTTGATCCATAACTATTCAAATTATTTCCAACTGTTAAAACCTAAAGTGATTATTAAATTTTGTTATTTGTAATGTTACAAATTTAACTTCTATTTAATCATTTTAAAGTTACTGCATGTTTGTCTCAGTCAAATTACTACACACACGCTAAACAGAGCTATACTAGAATAATAGAATTCCACTGAGTAAATCAGGGGTGGGGGCTTAAACGAGCTGAACTTAAGAAGTGCTTAAATCCTTCACAAAAGTTGTCGGCAGATTACAGAATTAACGTGCTCAGTAACAGCCAGCACTGTTTTCGCTTATCTGAATATCTTGTGAAGACTCCCATGTGATAGAAGCTTTACTACTCTTCTATCTACATTTCTGCCAAGAGTAATCTTGTGTAAAGATAGACTCCATTGAAGCCTATAATATACTACTGGACAAAAGTTAAGGGCCGCCATTCAGTTTAGACAAGGTTTATATAATCGATTGGCAAACTGTAAAGACAAGTGAAAATGTCATTAAAACTGAGCTCAGAGAAATGTGTATACATTTCTGTGTGCACTAGGTTAATTTTTTTTAAATGTCCAAAAACTGGGTCACTTTTACCCGCACGTGAAAATTGCCATTGTTGCTGCAAAAACTCGTGGTTTTTGCAACACGCCCCACTAGTTCAAAAGGTGAAAAAGTGAGTTGAATTTCTTTTTGTTAGTAAGTCACACATTATTATGATGATAGGAAACTCTTTACAGAGCGATACAACAGGAAGCAATCTGATCATCAGAAGGGTCCCCCCATCCGACAAGTGTTTCGGCCCGATTACTCCTTTACACTCTAAGGGGGGCGGGCCCACTTGGGTCATGACTCCCAAGCGTTTCAGCTTCCTGTTGTCTTGTATCGAAAATGAACCCATTTCACTTATGGTAGAAATTTAAATCCACAACGCCAGCCGTGGAGGCAATTGTGAAAGTAACAAAGAGAAGACAAATTATTCCGTTCGTTCCGTCGCCCTTCACAACTAAGGACACACACTGAGACACTAGCGCGCAGCCGACGAGCCTTAGCCCCTGCGCGCGTCTGTTCCTGACACCCCTATAGTATACATCGCCGGTTGCCCCAGAGTCGCAGCCCTTTCTTTCACTAGTACACCCAAAAAACTCACCGTTGTGGACTTAGAAAAATGTTGGTGTTTTCTGTACCGCAGCGTTTATTGTCACGATTCCCATTGCCCATTGCGGTTGTTCCACAGCCAGCCTGATGCATTTTCGGCAGTTTCGCTAAGCCTCTTCAGTGCCCTTGTTCTAGACTGTCCCCTCAGCCCCAACAGTTTCAATAAATCATACACTGATGCAGCCACAAGCCCTCTTGCGCCCACTTCAACCGCCATGACCCTTGCATTGAACCCATCGTGTCTCAGATCCGCGGCCAGGTCGCTATACTTGGCCGCTTTGAATGAATGTTGCCCGTCTAATCTGGATTCAAATGGCACGGTCAGTTCAATCAGTATGACCTGAAGCGATGCTGAAGAATGAAGCACTATATCCGGCCGTCTCCGCGATTTTCTGATACTCTCTGGATATGCCCCCCGTCCAGGTAGGTCTAACGCCATCTCCCAGTCGTTTGCACAGTTATTAAAAAAACTTGACTGATCTTTTTCACGGATAAATCAACTTTATTTTGTAATAAATTGTTTACACCTGGTTGCATTTATTTGGCCCATAGTGGAGTTTTTTCTTGGTGGCCCTTAACTTTTGTCCAGTAGTATATAGATACTCTTGAGTTTTGGCCACTGTTGGACCACTACTGCAAAGCAGGGGAGGCAATACCGTCACAGAGTGGTGTTAGAGACAGCATCATACTAGGTCCAGCTTTTTTATGAGCGGAGTGACGAGTTCTCTTCTTGGCTGCCTTTGCCTTCCCTAACTCAAGAGCATAGTGAGCTATCCATTTACAGCTGGGTAGACAGAAGCGTGTCGCTACAAGGTTTCTATCCCGAAACCTGGTAGCAAGCTGCGAGAGGACATCGCTACTAGTGTTATATCCTTCCTAAAACACACGTGTGTCCAGCATCTTTGGTAAAAGGTAAAGATGGTCCTATAACTGATACTGTCATAGGGGAGTGAAGTGTTAGAGATTCACTAATACCAAGCTTCAGAATAATGAGGTGAGGGTGACAGGTACCCTGACTGTGCGCCTTGCCTTCCCTAACTCACGAGTTGAGTCAGGTTCCTATTTACAGCTGCGTAGACTGGACCTCGACACTACCAGGTTTCGAACCCGGTAACTTTGTTTATCCTCCTACAAATGCTGTTATGACTTCTTGTATGCTAGTTTCTCTTGTGCTATCCGGTGGCGCCAAGTACAAGATTTTTTAAAAAGAGTGTCGATAGGTGAACACCGTTATGGAAACTAAACTACAGCTGATAAATAATATATTCTTACCAAGTCTTTTCTATCAGTGTTCCTGACCAAAGCGCTGGAGAGGAAAATCAAATTGTGTGATATGACATGCTTACAGAACTGCCATTAATGTTATCAGACGAGACAGAGCGAGAAATGGTGATATCAGAAAGATTATAGCACAGACGTTAATGTTATAAGGTGCACACGGCGTTGTTAGTGTTATAGGGAGCACAGATGTTAGTGTTATAGGGAGCACATACGTTAGTGTTATAGGGAGAACATACAATTAGTGTTATACGGAGCACAGACGTCAGTGTTATAGGGAGCACAGACGTTAGTGTTATAGGGAGCACACGGCGTTGGTGTTATATGAAGCGCACAGCGTTAGTGTTATAGGGAGCACACTGCGTTAGTGTTATAGGAAGCACAGACGTTGGCGTTATAGGGAGCACAGACGTTAGTGTTATAGGGAGCACACTGCGTTAGTGTTATAGGAAGCACAGACGTTAGTGTTATAGGGATGACAGACGTTCGTGTTATAGGGAGCACATACGTTAGTGTTAAAGGGAGCACGTACGTTTGTGTTATAGGAAACACAGATGTTATTGTTATAGAAAGCACAGACGTTAATGTTATTGGGAGCACACGGCGTTAGTGTTATAGAGAACATACGTTAGTGTTATAGAGAAAATACGTAGTGTTATAGAGAGTACATGGTGTTAGTTTTATAGGTAGCACAGACGTTGGTGTTATAGAGAACACGTATGTTAACGTTATAGAGAGCACATATGTTAACGTTATAGAGAGCACATACTGTATATTATTGTTACAGAGAGCACAGATGTTAGTGTTATAAAGAGCACAAATATTAGTGGTATAGAGAGCACATATGTTAGTGTTATAGAGAGCACATATGTTAGTGTTATAGAGAGCACATATGTTAGTGTTATAGGGAGCACATACGTAAGTGTTATAGGGAGCGCACACATTAGTGTTATAGAGATCACTGAGGTTAGTGTTACAGACAGTACAGACGTTAGTGTTATAGACAGCACATACGTTAGTGTTGAAGACATCACATACGTTAGTGTTGAAGACAGCACATACGTTAGTGTTATAGACAGCACAGACGTTAGTGTTATAGACAGCACCTACGTTAGTGTTGAAGACAGCACATACGTTAGTGTTATAGACAGCACAGACGTTAGTGTTATAGACAGCACAAACGTTAGTGTTACAGACAGCACAGACGTTAGTGTTATAGAGAGCACATACGATATTGTTATAGAGAGCACTGACGTTAGTGTTATAGTGAGCACAGACGTTAATAATATAGGTAAAGGTAAAGGATCCCGTTACACGCCCATTGAGGCATATTGGGAATATGGTTTTAGGCCCATATTTTCTTGACCATCGGCACACTAGGGCTGATATGGTCAGCATCACGCCGGCCGCCTTAACCTTCCCAGAGTAGCTCTGGTTAATGTTATAAAAGCACATATGTTATTGTTATAGAAAGAACAGACGTTAGTGTTATAGAGAGAGTGTGATAAAGTACATTGATACAGCGATAAAATTATTAATTATAAGTATAAAAGTCAAAATAATATGAATAGAAATAGTAAAGGTAACGCGTCTTCTTTCCCCGCGCCAGTCATCGCATTGAGATAAGAACGTAGTGTGAAACCTTATTGCCGCGCTAGTGGTATTGGAATTTATAACTCGCCCGTCAAGGGTTAACGGTAAAAATTTTGAAAAACGACAAGCTTAGTTGTTCCAAGAAAGATAGTAAGAATAAAACAGGGGAGGCATAAACGAACGCATAAAAGTGAGAGAGAGAGAGAGAGAGAGAGAGAGAGAGAGCGAACACCTGCTACAAATTGTCAAGCGTTAGATTCTTGGACTAGCTACCCAAGACGACAGTGCGAGACGATACAGTTAGCCTGTGTTCGGTAACGTGGCGCAAGCTTTGTAGAATTTAAAAATACCCCGCAAAACCCACTACTTTTTCGGACTATAGGCACACTGAGGAAATATATAAACACACAGACAGCGCTTTCGCTGCAAAAGGTCCATTTTATGACGTAACAGACTAGTAGTTTCAGATTTGAACGACGCGCGAACGGAGGAGAAATGGCGTAATTTATATGATAGTGGAAATTGAAACTAACTCTGGAAAAATATGGACTTCCTTATAAATAGGTTTAGGATCATAAACGTTAGTTAGTTTGAGAGCTTATCTTCTCTTGATAAATAATATGCTTTAAAATAGAAAATCCGACAGACAATAAGAAAGATATGGACAAAAGACGGTATTGGTTATGACAGACAGACCAACACATGCTCGTCTTTACTTTCACTAACGTTGATTTTTTGACGCGTCCTTGAAAAAGGCAGGAAAAGGGTACATGTATTCTATTGGAGGAGGGGTAGACAAGGCGAGAGAAATTATGGGATGGCCTAAAACTAAATATCTTTTGGTAGTGGAAATCTTGAAGTGAGTGAGAGGCAGAACTTGTTAAGTCAAAAAACAAGTCTATTTTTAACTTTTAATGCCAACATGTGACCGACGTACATCTGAAAAATTGAGATGTAATTTTGACTTTATTTTCAAATTCAAAATTGAAAAGCTTAGTCTTCCGATCTGATTGGCCAACGCATTTTTTATTAGGGAAAACTTAGATAGGTTTTTGCCATTTTGTAGAAAGCTGTCCCTGAAGCAGGTCGATGTGATCCTAGAAGTTTGACTTTTAATTGTAACTAAAACTAATAGTATTTGTCATAGTCTAGCCAGCAGCAAAGCTGAATTTGTGCCATCCATCGCACCTGTGCTTATTTCATTGAATTCTGGGTTTTATTTCCTGTTACCAGCCGGTGACAGGAAAGCTGAAGTACGAGTGAAGACAGTAACGTCTCCAGTACAGCGTATTCTGTATAATAATTGTCAAGTGGAGCTCTGAGAGCTGATGTTCTTTACAGAGCCATATCAACGATTGAATCTTCACGAAGGAAATTTCAGGTTATGTGCCACAATCTGGGCAATCTGACACTTTATCTGGAGAAAACTGTTTCCCTACCCATTAACAGAAACTCTCGGGGAAATGATGACATAACCAGTCTCTCCAATAACTGACTCACATTATTAATTATTTCTTAACAGCATGTGAAACACCTTACGGAACATTTTAATATAAATAGTATTATTGTTGGACCAAGAGTCCTTATTTTCAGTTCACTTGTTCAGTGTAACATACATTTTCTTCAGTTTTAAAAGACCTGTCCAAAAGAGATTGCAGGACAGGCACAATAAATTGTACAAAAAAATATTTCCAATTTGAAAACTAAACAACAGAGTTATTAAGATTCTATTAGAGAGTTACACTGTGTTGTTTTGATGTACCATCATTTCATTGCATCCCCTAGACACTAGCCACAAACACCATACATTAGAAGTAATTTACAGCACCGTGTGAGATCTTGAGAGGTAGCGTTAGGTCCCTTGAGAATTCATCTTCTTCAACCACTAGACTCAAGGTCTTACATAGATTGACTTCACACGGTTAACACATCTAACTCTATCATTCTTATCTTTTACCATCATAACCTCTCCAGCAAATTAAACTTTGCTACAGAGAGCACAGACGTTTGTGTTATAGAGAGCAAAGACAATATTAATGCTCCAGCATGGACCCATGCAAAAAAATGTTAAAGCAAATACAGACGCAAGTGTCAGGAAAAAAAGCACACTAGCATTATCCAATATTAAAATGTACTCACCTAGTAATCAGAAATATAGATATTAGTTATAAAAGCAGTTTTCGTTCAAACAGTGATCAACTGTAGTGCTCTCAGTTGCGCGACACTATTTATAAAGCTGCTCTTTGAGGTGTACAACAAACGTCGTACTTACCAAGTGAGGCTCGCCTGTGTTTGTTGCTTCTAAATTTGAATTCTCGAAATAACTGAACTATGAGCGTGCATGATATGTCAGAAAACCCCGCGGAATCCAGATGTGAAACGAGATAATGGAGTTACATTACTGGATTATTGATGACTTTAAAACATGAGTTAACAAACGGAATTTTTCACGTTTATTTTTAGCTTTATTGATCCATAAGTGACTGCATCATTGCAGGCCATAAGTAGGTAGAGTAAAAGGTAAAGGATCCCGTTACACGCCCATTGAGGCATATTGGGAATATGGTGCTAGGCCCATATTTTCTTGACCATCGGCACACTAGGGGTGATGTGGTCAGCATCACGCCGGCCGCCTTAACCTTCCCAGAGTTGCTCTGGTACCCATTTGGGGCTGGGTCGACCCAAAGTAGGTAGAGTGGATAACATAAAGAAACATACCGAATCTAATGGGTTAATTTGGGTTTACATGGGGAAATTCTCTCATGCCATCTCATCGATCTGCAATCTCTTAGACCAGCGGTTCCCAACCTTTTTTCACTTGCGTACCCCTTGGCAGCCCATTTCTATAAATTGTACCCCTAATATTAGCAAAACATTTGAAATTAATACGGTATAGTTGCTGTTATTCAAAATTTATAGATTATAACCAGGAATAAAGGGGCCAACCACGGGATTAAAAAACAATGTAATAAAAATGTGAACAAACAGTCCGTATATTTTTACATTAAAAAAATCAGAAGTTACAATAAAAATTAACACATTTAATTTATTAATAATAATAATAAAAGCGTTGTTATTGTTAAAAGCTGAAATCACTTTTTATAACACACATGTCACGTGACCATGACAAATGTTCAGTGCGATCCTTGAGCTTGTTTTGAGGAACATAGTTTTTTTTTAAAATCAGGTTCAAGTGATGTAAGATACAGTCTCAATTCTGGACCTGCATTCAGTTTACTACGGTATTTATTTTTTATAAAGGTATAAGAAGAGAAAGCCCTCTCCACCAGTTCAGTATTTGTAAATGGCAACAGAAACTTAAGCGCCTTGTCAGTCAGCTGTTCATATTCTCTGCTGATGTTTCCCCAAAAGTTAATAAGGAATTTTCCTTTGAATTCAGCTATTAAAGTAGTATCAGTCGAAAGTTCAATCAACTTCTCTTTTTCGTTGATTGATAATGTGGCTGCTTGGAAACATTCTTCTTCAAAGGGATTTACAATCTAGTAGTTCTCTTTTCCAGGTTTCGGAAAGTACTTCTCGAAAGATGATTTTAGCCCTTTCAAGTGTTCAATTATTTTCTCGCTCATTTCCTGGGAGAGGTGCAGCTCGTTCTCAGATAGGAAATTATGCAGAGTTTCAAATACCTCAGGCTGGCCTTTTTCAATAAACGACCTCCAAAAATCTAATTTTTTAATCATAGATTCAATTTTGTTTGAAACATTGAAGATCGTTACCGAGCTATTCTGAAGTGCCAAATTTAGTTTGTTTATTTGTAAAAAAAATATCCGATAAGTATGCAAGACTCTGAAGCCAATCACAGTCGTGTAACTTTGAAGTAAGTTGGAAAGGATGGTCTTCAAAAAAAAAGTTGGATTTCATGTCTAAGTTCGAATAGCCGGGTAAGGACTTTACCACGAGAGAGCCACCTTACTTGTGTATGAAGGAGCAGGGTAGAATGAAGACTATTCATCTCTTCACACAGTGCTTTGAAAAGCCTCGAGTTTGTGGACTTTGACTTTATAAAATTAACCACTTTCACAGCTTCATCAAGAACGACTTTTAATTCACCAGGGAGGCGGTTAGATGCAAGGCTTTGCCTGTGGATGCAGCAGTGGCTCCAGGTTATATTGGGGTAGCCTTCGTGACACGAGCGCGAAGACCGGAGTAGCAACCTGACATAGACTTGGCTCCATCAGTGCATAGTCCACAACAATTAGACCAATTAATGTCCTTTTCTTTGAAATAAGAATCAATAGCATGAAATATATCCTCACCTCTTGTAAGCCCTGACAGAGGATGACAAAGCAAAAGGCTTTCTTCAACTTCATTGCTTTACAAATACCTCACAATAATAAGCAAAACAGCAAAATTAGCGATATCTGTGCTTTCGTCAACTTGAATAGCAAAGAATTTACTATTTTTAATTCTAGTTATTATTGTCTCTTCAACATCGTCAGACATATCCTGCATTCTTCGAGAAATTGTATTATTCGAAAGAGGGATAGCGTTCATTTTGCGAACATGTTCCTCTCCGAGCATGCACAGAACGGCATCTTTTATACAAGGAGAAATTAAATTTTCAGCTATAGTATGATTTTTACCACATTTAGCAATACGATAGGAGGCTTCAACAGCATTTTCGTTATATTTGTTAGCTGACGACAAGTACGATGTCATATTCTGTTGTTTCGATAGGCGCTGAAAAAATTGCGTTCCTTGTTTTCATAACTGGGGTGTTTTGTTTGTAAATGCCGCAAGAGTAACGAAGGTTTCATGCTACCATTGGATAATACTCACCGACACACTACACAGTGGGGCTTAGCACAGTCCTTATCTCCTATAATTGTCTCACGCAGTTCATGTTGTATAGTATAGCGTTGAATTAATTTCACAACTTTTGACTTGTCTTTTACACTGTTGACATATGTATCTTTTTTTCCGCCATTACTCAATTTTTTTCGCGTACCCCTGAACGTCCTGTCGCGTACCCCCAGGGGTACGCGTACCACAGGTTGGGAACCGCTGTCTTAGACTGTGGTTTTCTTCATCCTTTAGTTGGTATGGGTTCATGTCTCTAATGATCAACCTCATGAGTTTCCACAGCTCCTCTCATGTTGGCTTTCCTCCTTGTTCCCTTACAGATGTATTCCATCATCATCATTATTATGTCCCTTTGCGCTCCGTATGAAGCTTGGAGCTACCACTGCAGTTGTTCCCCTTGCAGGACGCCTGCATCAAACATTCACATGTTCTTACAACAGCGATTTCTGTGTCTATTTGTTTTACACGATGTGGTTGCCAGATGTCATGAGCAACCTTAAATTAGTCGCCTTATATGTCAGGCCTGATTGGTGCAATAGTGATTTTCTTTCTTTGTCTATTAAGAGACCACCCCATTGAACTAGACGGTTAGATTAAACTGGTTAGTGCAGCTCGGGAAGATGAGTACCGATCAACCGGTAGCGTGTGCGTATAATTTAAAAATAGAAAATAATAAAAATGTGTACTGTGTGTTACGTACATTTATTACCTAAGGGGGTAGTCTTCGGTCCTGCCAAATGTACGCACCAGTTTTATGTAGTTATATTGTTTGTGCGTTCGATTGATTCACGCACTGACGTGCACAATGCTGTGTGAGTTGCTTTGGACGCACGTGTAACCTAGTTGAGGAGGTTGTGACGTCATGATAGGTCCAGCTCGGACGACATTTTATGTCCGCAGTGTTATTATTTGATTCCTGGCAGATTTGAAGAAGCCAGCAGTTGTATTCGTATCTATTGGTCTTCATGGCGAAGCCAATAGTGGATGTCTGAAGTAAGTGTCGCCCCATTTCGTATGGCAAGTTTAATTATGTAAATTAAAGTATCAGGCCGCTCCTATTAATGGTCTAGCGGGAATTCATCGGAGATGACATTCCTAGAATTGGACACACGGAGTCGATAGCCTTTGGAATCTTTTGTAGAGGGAGAATCCATATGTGGAATCAAGTTTATGAATATAGATATATGCTTCACATGTTTAATATGCCGTTTTACCTATGCCAAAGTCGTGGTATGGATACCGAGAGGTTAGCCAAGATGAAACACTAACTTGGTTGTATTGTTATATCTGCCTTTTGTTTGGATTGGATATGCTATCCAAGAATTTTACAACAAAGTCTGGGATGCTTACAAGTATGATATAAATTATTGCTCCGTGAGAATGAATCCGTTTGCCTTAATAAACGTCCTTGGGAGAAGGTCAATGGACGTTAATTACCAGGTCTGTTATATGAAATGGAAGTGATCCTTAGTCACTGGAATAAGAGAACTTAACTGTTAGAGAATCTACAACAACTTTTAACAGTGATATTAACATTTTAACGTATGATCTTCACATCTGTAACTATGATTGTCTTGTTCCACTTCGTTGGTGTCACGTCAATAAAATACATGTACAGTAAACACCGACTTGTGTGCTGCCAACACTTACCCAGTTCATCCAATGCAACGATACCTGTTGGAATGTTCGTTTGAAGAAGTTTATTGACATTTTGTTCATATTCAACCATTCGCGTGATAAAATCAATACCATTACCATAAACGGACTCCAACAGAAAATGGTGGCCAATGTGGTTTGAAAATAATTATTTCAAAGGAACGAACGCAAGCCAAGGAATCGTTTGAAGATGGGATTTGTTCTTTCAAGGTGAAATCATCTTAAATTTGGAACATTGTAAAAATGAATCAGAATCAACTAACCGTTACCTCAAGGTCATCAATCAACCTCCAGGTCCAGTTGTACGGTGACTAACTGCACTTGGGATCACCTATTCCTCATTACGTGCGAGCTTGTGTTGAAAAAGCAGAACGAAGTATTTTATTCCTCCAGTACATACACGGGGACGAGGCACATTGGTTGTTCTTTCCGGCACGCGAGATGAGTATAGCGTGTTGTCGTTATACACTTTATTACATTTAGCTGTGCCTTTAATGTTCATATCTATATTTTTTCTATATTATTTGTTATGTGTTGTGTATTCTTTGCGGGAGGTTGGGAGGTAGATCTGACGAACGAGATCCATCTCGAAGTCAATTCGGGCTCTTCGTCAGACGTTCTGTAGGACATTATTTTGCAGACTTCCCGCAGTGGAATGTTCCTACGCGTGAGCGTAGAAGGATTCTAGGTCCACTGTGTTTGGTGGTCTGTAACACCTATCTGTTCTAGCTGTTTCGTCAAGTTTTACTTGTTGTTCTCATAGTTCTTTTTAATCGTACCTTATTTTCATGATGTATTTTGTTTGTGATTATTGTCCATCTCACCTTTCCTGTCGTTTAGTTTTTTACAAAACCATTGTTTTTACACTGTGTTGTCTATTGTCTTGTTAACTATCTGATCGTAGTTATCGTCGTATATTTTTACGATATTCTATTTTAGTTATACATTTTATTTTTTTTTATTTCTACGATTGTGTTCACCCGTCCATTTTATCATGTCTTGTCGGTTATGTTTCTATTGTCTTTCTCGTTGTTCATTTCATGACATTTGATTACATAAATTTATTGATTAATAACATATTTAATAATTATATGATAACATTATACCGTTCTAAGGACAGGAACGAGGACCACTAGTTGTAGTAACACTTTTAAGTAGTATTATTACATAATAATATTGAAATGGCTACCTTAGACTATTTCATTAAGCAAGCAAAAGCTCTTCAGATGGCTCCTGATGAAGCTAAAGCATTTGCACTGTCAGAATATAAGAAAGCTCAAGAAATAGAAGCTGATCAGAGAAGGTTAGAAACTTTACGTTTGGAAAATTTGAAATTTGAGGCAGATCAGAAACGGATTGAGGCTGAGGAACAAGAGAAGAAGATGAAATTTGAGGCAGATCAAAAACGGATTGAAGCTGAGGAGGATGAAAAGAAGAGGAAATTTATAGCTGAGGAAGAGGAGAAAAAAATGAGATTGGCCGCTGAATTAGAAGAGAAACGATTTCAGCGAGAGGCAGAACAGAAGCAAAAGGAGTCTGAAGAAAGACTTAGAAAAGAAATGGAAGAAAAAAGAATAATAGCTGAAAAAGAAATGGAACAGAAACAAAAAGAAATAGAAGAAAGGAGATTAATAGCTGAACAAAACACAAAACGACTTCAGCTTGAGATGGAAGAGAATGAAAGAAAACGACAGCATGAACTGAAATTAGCAGAGTCAGAATATGAGAGAATTAGGTTAACTCAGGAATCTAATTCTCAGAGAACTTTTGAAAGCCACACTTCATCCAGACAGGATCATTTTAAGGAGATTCACCTTAAATTGCCAAAATTTAATCCCCCGTCTGATGACGTAATATTCTTCCTGGATAGGTTTGAGGCCACTTGTGGGTCTTATAACGTGGATAAAGCTCTATACTGTACATATTTATCCAGATTACTTACAGGAGATGCATTAGCAGTTTATCATACCACCAGCATTGGTGAGAAAAATGACTACAATGCTCTTAGAGCAGCACTTCTGCAAAAATTTCAAATGACAGAAAACGAATATCGTTTGAGATTTCACACATTACTACCCCAATCTAGCAGAAATTTTAGTGATTTTCTGTCACAGATACGACTAACATTAGAAAGATGGATCGAATTATCCAAAATTGAAAAGTCGTATGAAGGTCTCTTTGATTTACTGATGCGCGATAAGGTACTTTCGTCGGTAAATCCTACATTTCTCGCATTTTTACACGAACGGAAACCTTTATCAATGAAAAACTTAGAAGAACATGCAAAAAATTTTTGCACTGCTCACCCAAACATGGATCTAAGTAACGCGCAGATTAAGAGTGAATTGCCTGTTGCTTTTGCAGCACAACAAAACAATTTTTCACGCAATCGTTCTTTTAGTGCTGATAGGTATGTCCATAAGGGAAATAATCATAATTTCACCAATGATAACTTTTACAAAGGGAAGCAATTTCAACAATCTGCTCCATTTAATGTTTCTTGGAACCAAACTCACAGATCGCGAGATTTTGGTAACAATTATTTTAAAAATAATCAAGGACATTATAATAAACAAAACTGGAGATCAGGTCTCAGGGTCCGCAAAACAGACAATTTTTTGGAAATAAACCATTTAACCAACATCATAACGATCATTCTACTAATTATCGGACTAATCCAAATTTTAACTCTAGCAGAAACGACAATTATGGCAATTTTAATGACAAAAATCACAATCGATCGCGCCGACGAGATAGATCGTCGAATAATACAGTTAGACATTCTAATGTTGCTTTTAATGATACACAGGCTAACACTGAACAGGGTAAAGTAGCTGAAACTCACAATGCTATGTCTTGTTCTCTAGATTGTTCCCAGGTGAAAGACTGCCCAGAATGCTCGACTCTTTTCCAGCCTAAGGCGATCACGACGCTGCGTTGCGGACATACCTTGCCTAGTCTACCTGCAGTCTGCATGGCCACTCCTGCGTCAGTACACCATGGACAGGGCTCTCTTAAGTTTAACAGAGGATTTGTTAACAATATTTCATGCTCTCTTTTATTCGACTCAGGTTGTACGACAGTGGGCGTCCGGACATCGCTGATCGACCCTAGTTGTGCGACGGGCAGGGTTGTGAAATGTGTCACGTTTGGCGGAACTGTGGAAACATTCCCCACAGCCATTATAACACTTCATACTCCATTTTTTTCAGGACAGATCCAAGCATGTCTTCTTCCAAATCCAATTTGTGATTTGATTCTTGGTCGCATACATGGTATTAAAGAGTGTACACCTCAGCAAATTGCTGAATGGGAAGAGCGACATATTCAAACTGCAAATGCAGTAGTGACTAGAGCGCAAGCTATTAATATGTCGCATGATACACCTATTGAACCTACAGTTCATACCACTTGTGATGATGATGCTCCTATTTCACGGGAGTTGTTTGCAACATTGCAAAAGAATGATAATTCATTAAAAAAATTCTTTCAGTATGTTAACAAAAAGAATACAAGCAACAAACTTGCAAAATCTAGACATGACTTTATACTTAAAAATGGGATTTTGGTTAGAATAATACGGGAAAAGGATTCATCCATATGTTCTCAAATTCTAGTACCATCCTGTATGAGATCTCGGATATTACGGCATGCTCATGACTCGCAATGTGCGGGCCATATGGGTTTTTCGCGTACCAAATCCAGAGTGCTTTCGGCATTCTACTGGCCAGGCGTCCATAGAGATGTTACTCTCTATTGTCGGTCCTGTTTGATATGTCAAGAAGTTAAGGTACGGGGTCCATTTCATGCGGCTCCTATTCAAGCTGCGGACATCCCGATTAGACCATTTGATAAAATGGCCATTGACATTATTGGTCCAATGCTTCCATCTGCTAGAGGGCATACGCATATTCTTACGTGCATTGATATGTGCACTCGTTGGCCTGAGGCCATCCCTCTCAAGAACACTTCATCTGCCAGTGTAGCAGAGGCATTGATGTTAATCTTCTCACGCATTGGTTTTCCACGGAAAATCTTGTCGGATCATGGGGTTCAATTCATTTCTGAATCCATGTCTCAAGTGATGAAGACATTAGGTATAGATAGATCTCTTAGTTCTATTTATCATCCGATGTCAAATGGGTTAATTGAGCGTCTCAATAGGACACTCAAGCAGTTGTTGGGTAAGATGACTCAAGACCATCCCCAAGACTGGGATCGGGTCCTACCCGCTTGTCTCTTTGCGTATCGCGAGGTACAAAATCAAGCAACGGGTTTTTCTCCGTTCCAGCTTGTTTTTGGCATGCAACCACGCGGTCCGATGTCGTTAATCCACGACTTATTGGTGGATGAGAATATTGAAGAGGAAACTCAATCCTCTTATGAGTATGTGATCTCTCTTAGAAAGAAAATCATAGATGCTTGTAGACTAGCTACTGCATCATCCGAACATGCCAAAGAAAAAGCTCGTCTATCTGCAAACAAATATAGACGTCTTCGCCAGCTCATACCTGGTGATGAAGCTTTTGTATTACTTCCTGCGCATAACAATCGTCTTTTAATTACCTGGAGAGGTCCTTTCAGGATCATCTCAAGAATATCCGATGTCGACTACATCGTTGATGTTAATGGCAAACATAAAACCTTCCACATTAACATGTTGAAGGAGTATTACTCACGTCCTGATTACTTACAGTCAGTGTTTCAGGCAACTGACGATCCTACACCACCTATTCAACACTATTCTAGTTTGTCAGTCATCCAAGAAGAGGAATCTTCTTTTGATGATGTACAACTACCAATACCAGTTGTACCACTCCATTCCACTGAGAAATGGAATGATGTTACTATCTCATCTACTCTTACTGATGATCAACGTCAGCAAGTCTCTAATATTCTACACACGTATGAGGATGTCCTTACTGACATCCCAGGTCATACGTCAGTCATCCAACATGACATTATTCTGACTGACGATACACCTATTCGAGTTCGCCCATATCCTATTCCTTTACACTTTCGTGATAAGGTTGATAGGGAATTGGATGAGATGCTTCAATTAAATATAATTGAACCATCTTCATCACCATATTCTTCTTCTATGGTAATCATTCGGAAGAAGGACAACAATATACGTCTTTGCGTAGATTACAGGAAATTAAATAAAGTTACAAAATTCGATGCGGAACCATTACCTCTTTTAGACGACTTATTAGAGAAATTGTCTCATGCCACATTCTTTTTTCGAAATTTGACCTTTCAAAGGGTTATTGGCAAGTGCCATTAACCCCTAAAGCAAAGCCATTCACCGCTTTCTCGACGCCAAAGGGTCTTTTTCAATATAATTTTATGCCATTCGGGTTAATGAATGCGCCAGCTACCTTTGTACGCATGATGCGCCGCATATTGTCTCATCGTCCCGATGTCATTACTTATATAGATGACATCTGTCTTTTCAGTGACTCTTGGGATGAACATATTCAGGGTTTAAAATCTTTACTTTCTACCTTACGGGATTACAACTTAACAGCAAAACCTTCAAAGGCTTTTGTCGGTTTTCATGACATCTCATTTCTTGGTCACCGTATAGGTCGCGGTTTAATATATACAGAAGACAGTAACGTCTCTAAAATTTTAAACATCTCAGCACCTAAGACAAAAAAACAAGTGAGGTCACTCTTAGGACTAATACAGTTCTATTCTAAATTCATCCCTCATTTGTCTACTATAACTGCACCTCTTTCGTCTTTACTGAAGAAGGGCACACCTAATGTAATAAAGTGGTCGCAGGATCACCAAACGGCGTTAGACTATATAAAACAATTTTTTTTCAAATAAGCCTTTTTTAAGGTTGCCTAACAAAGATCTCACCTTTGTTCTTCGCAGTGATGCTTCTTCCTACGCTATCGCGGCAGTTTTGATGCAGGAATACGGAGGTACCTTATTTCCTGTTATGTACGTATCCAGAAAGCTTACGACGAGTGAAATGAAGTACTCCGTTCTCGATAAAGAGCTCCTTGCTCTTGTATGGTCAATCACAAAACTGGAACGTTACCTGCTCGGCTCACACTTTGTGGTGGAGTCTGACCAGAAAGCTCTTACGGCATTGAATACTGGAAACGTTAAGTCATCAAAGTCAGCGCGTTACGCTATAGCTCTCCAGCCATTCCACTTTGAGATACGTGCTATTCCTGGAGTGCAGAATGTATTTGCAGACTGTCTTTCAAGATGCCCTAGTGAACTTGGTGAAACTAAACTACTTTTGGATCGAGACACGTCCTCACCGAAACATGAATAACTTTGTACAGTGTCGTTAATTGTACATCTGTGAATACTATGTGTAGCTCTACAGTATTCGTATATATATAACTTTCAGAATATACTTACGTATGGATTATAACATTATTTCTTGTGAAGTAACGTTTTATTAGAACGGGAACAGTGATATTAAAGTAACATTTTTTTTTAGTATGGAAACATTGGTAAAAACGACAAATAGACATTCATTAGTGTTATGGAACATATTACACTACATATCGTGTTCGTAAACTTATTTCGTGCATGGAACATTAGGAACCTATTCTTGTTGACTCTAAATAGTTCTGAACGAATATTCACAATGACTGAAATTAGAATTACTTAGAATAAATTACTAGTTATTTATTTATGTGTAATTAAATACTAGAATTAGATTAATTCAATTTAATCAATTTGATTGTTTATAAATCACACATCTACTAACTTTATTAGTGTCTCGCAATACGTGTAGTCACGTATCCCACTACATGAGATTTTACTTTTAGATAACTAGTCAAACTTACTAGTGCTAGATATCAGTAAGTGCGTTGCTTCTTAAAGTGTTTAATTTTACATTGCTTCATTTTTGCACATTGTATTTCAAAATTTTCTGTTTCACTGATTCTTTTATCATTGATTATCATCAGTGTTGCTGTTCATTTTCATTTTTTGAAATCATATGTTTCAAATTTTGTTGAAAACTTAGTTCAATTTTATTATCATCTTTTTTGTTGATTTTTCATTTTCATTTTCATTTTTTCAACTTCTTTTTACTTCGAATATTACCACATCGTTCCAAAGTAGGTCGATGGTGGATGTGTGCTTTAATGCATACTGTCATTTAGTTCTATTAATTTCAAGTCAATATTCTTTTCTTAATATGATATAATTTTATGCATGTCATAAATCTTGTTGTAGTTTTGACTCACCTCTCTCGAGTAATTAGTTCGAAAAAAATTAATGGGATTAATTTTTTTAAGGGGAGGTAATAAGGGAGCTGTTACGTACATTTATTACCTAAGGGGGTAGTCTTCGGTCCTGCCAAATGTACGCACCAGTTTTATGTAGTTATATTGTTTGTGCGTTCGATTGATTCACGCACTGACGTGCACAATGCTGTGTGAGTTGCTTTGGACGCACGTGTAACCTAGTTGAGTAGATTGTGACGTCATGATAGGGGCAGCTCGGACGACATTTTATGTCCGCAGTGTTATTATTTGATTCCTGGCAGATTTGAAGAAGCCAGCAGTTGTATTCGTATCTATTGGGAATAAGAGAACTTAACTGTTAGAGAATCTACAACAACTTTTAACAGTGATATTAACATTTTAACGTATGATCTTCACATCTGTAACTATGATTGTCTTGTTCCACTTCGTTGGTGTCACGTCAATAAAATACATGTACAGTAAACACCGACTTGTGTGCTGCCAACACTTACCCAGTTCATCCAATGCAACGATACCTGTTGGAATGTTCGTTTGAAGAAGTTTATTGACATTTTGTTCATATTCAACCATTCGCGTGATAAAATCAATACCATTACCATAAACGGACTCCAACACTGTGTCAGTTTTACAACTGAACAATACACTCAAAATACGGGGCTTGTCTGGACGGGATTTACCCATCGTCGACAACAGTCAAAAACAGGTGATAAAAATGAGAAACGCAGATCTGGGTAACGAGAAATTACGAAGTACACTGCAAATATTTGATAACAATAGATAAATATTTTTTTAAAAACTATGACTGACACTGCATAATAAAAAACGAGCAAAGAAAACAGGTAACACAAGGAAAACAATGTAAGCTTTGAATGATCCAGTAAGAAAGAAATCTCAACGCTAAGAAGCTTAAAAAAAATGCAATTTAAAAAATAAATAAATAAATAAATACAATGAAATAACAAAACAATGAAATATTGCAATATAATGGTCCTTTATGAGATCCAAAACTGCAAGTCGCGAAGCCTCAGGCAATAGATGAAAGAAAAACTAGCGATCACGAACAGAAGAGCAACTAAGAATATGATGGATCGAGGGACAAACAACTTAAAGAAACACAGCGTGACAGTATACAAGGCCGCAGTAGGTGCAGCGGATCGGAAATCAATAATCAGTAACACCTATAACTCTTCACGGAACAAGCTGTGGATTAAAGAAGACGGGAATACAAGAACATTGGGGAATAGCACAAGATATTCAAGAAGTTACGGACTTTCATAAATAGGGACTCTGGCAGAATGACTAAAATGATAAAAAAAAGATAATCAATGTCGAACTGAACAAAAAAAACAACGAAGATTACCAGTGATTTCAAGATGAGAAAAAGCCGATGCATGTGGGTAAGGCATACATTTGGAAGGTTATCTGCTAACATCAAAAGGTAGGCCTTAAACTGGAACCTTCAGGGCAGAAGAAATAGAAGTCAGTAAAAGTCATGGGGCAATAACCAGAAACAGAAATAAGAACAATGATATCATGGACAGAACGAAGGTGGATTACCAAGGTCGTAGATACGGCGGGGAGGGGGGTTGGGGGGTTCAAACCTCCCCCAATCCCCCTCTTTAGGGTTTGGTGAAAAACATTTGTGGGGAAATTATACTGTACCAAAATAGTGCATTAAACATTTTTTTTATTAACTCCCCCCCCCCCTACCCCCATTGAGTCCTATTTACAGCACTGTGGATTACCCAGGCTTGAAGAATATAACTGACAGCACTTGCTATAGAGAACGTTGAAAAGCGACGGAGAAGATGAACACACGTGACGAACCATAAGAAGCCAAGCCAAAAGATAACAACAACAATATTTAAGACAGGGCCTGTTGATAAGACAGCATGTGCTTCGAAATGATCTGTTGACAGTATACCTGGACTCACACGATAGTACACGTGTATATAAGGGAGGGCAGAACGATAACATGTTTGATAGACACAACTCCAGGATGGGACGAGAAACAGGAGGTTTTAGTAGGAAAACATCATTGGTAATGAGGATTGAAGCATGCAGGGAGGTTGACAGAGGAAGGCGCAAATATTTTGAAGCAACGCAGAACAAAACAAACGTCCCCGACACTGGATTTTTATCGGTCTTCCTGGCTTCCGTGACAATTTTGAAAACAATACCATGGACTTTCTGTACACTTGTTCTTGCTGCCGTTTCTTCACCTTCCCTCTTTGTTTGTTTTGATTTTCTTTCCTTCTTCTTTGTCTGCTATTTCTTCACCTCCTCCTTATATCTTTTGTCTTTCTTTTTTCCCTCATTGTTATTCTGCTGTTTTCCCGTATCCTTGTTTTAACGTCTTCTGGTTCTTCTTCTTTTTTTTCCATTGATTTTTTTTACTTTCTTCGCCTACTTCCACTTCCTTCCTTTCATTTTCCTCCTCTTTCTTTTCTCTGCTTCTTTCTCTCTTCCAGTTTTTCTGACCCGTTATTTTTTTTTTCGTCTTCTTACTTCTACATTCGACATTCTGCTGTTTCTTCTTCTTCTTCTTCTTCTTCTTCTTCTTCTTCTTCTTCTTCTTCTTCTTCTTCTTCTTCTTCTTCTTCTTCTAATTCTTCTTCTACTGATCCTAATCGCCCTCTTCATTATTGTTCTTCTTATTCGCGGCCTCGCGCTCACTCACTGCCTTACTCACACGCACATGTATATATATATATATATATATATATATATATATATATATATATATATATATATATATATATAGAGAGAGAGAGAGAGAGAGAGAGAGAGAGAGAGAGAGAGAGAAGAACAGATAACGAGGTCCTGGAAGGCTTAGGTGTGAAGGGAGAATTAGTGGGAATCAAAATTGAGCAACTAAAATATTTTGGCCAAATGAAAGACATAACACCTTGTAGAAGACCATAACAGAAGGGAGAGTTGAAGGCAAACGTGCAAGGGGAAGACAACGCTATAAGTGGGAAGATAACATCAAGAGATGGACAGGAAAGAGTCTATCAGAGTGCACCACCAAGACAAGAGACAAAAGACGTTGGAGATCCATTGCAGCCGACCTTCGATGTGGAGATGGCAACTGATGATGATGTATATTTTAACAGTCTATGAATACAAGCAACATATGAGATCCAGTGATATCTGGATTAGAACAGGTCATCGAACTTTCCGGTAGAAAGCAAAGGTAAAGTAAAGGTAATCCCTTATCATACTTCCTTATAGGAGTGAGGTGTTAAAGACTACACCTATACTAGGTTTCAGCTTCATGAGGTGGATGTGACCAGGCCCGTTCCTCGCTGCCTTTGCCTTCCTCATCTCACGCACAGTCACGTACCCAATTACAGTTAGATAGATTGCAATGTTACGATACCAGGCTACAATCCCGGTAAATCTGCATCGATAAGCACAGGGCTTTAACCACTCAGCCACTCGACGCGAAGATGACTGGCTTATAGTGCAAAATACAGGACAACTGGGCTTATTGGCTGAAGATGTGCATACAATAATGTGTTTGTTTGTTTGCGAGATTCTCATTTATCTTTGTCGTTAATTACTTATCTTCAAGCCTTTGCGCTCTTCCTGAAATTCGATTCTGAGTCGTTCGTTCGCTAATTTGCATTGTAGACTCCTGATTACAAAAATAAAAAATACACCAGCACCAGAAAATAATACCAGGAACCCATTGTCGAAATGCATTCATTCGTCAGCAGAAACAACACACGAAAACAAAAGAGGCCAACGCAATATTTTCAAGAAGCCAATGATAATTTTATAGAACAGTTTTGTTCCATTTAAATTTGTTATGCAAAAATTAATTATTCGTGCTTTTATTTGGGCCATTTGTTCAGGCGTTACTAGCAGCTGTAAAAATTACACCGTCAGCCAAATTACTTTTTAATTGAACAGATAACATGGATATTCTGACCCCACTGAAGTAATCCGTTATCTTGAAATGCCCTGGGGGCATTGCCTTTCAACTAAATTTACAAGAATTAGAAAGTTATTTGTGGGAACATCTGGTAGTACGCGATAGGTATCGTATATATTATAAACATATTAAAAGCCAGGCTTTAAATAAACTGTTTGGTTTAGTTTGAAGGACTATCTTCATTGCACACGGACAACTCCATCAGTGCTCCGATCTCCTCCCTTGTGCTCCGATCTCCTCCCTTAGATCACAAAAGGAGGATCTCAGCATGGTGCACGAACTCCGTAGCACTGGCGAGAATCCTAATGTGTGTATATAGGAATCATACATTCTATAAATATTTTTATGGTGGGTAGGTTTCTAATTTTTAAATTTTGCCAGCGCAACGGCCTTACATCCTACTCTTTACGATTTCCAACTGCCGTGGGATTTTTAACGTGCGCAACTTGCACACGGGACCTCCTTTTTTCGCCATTATCCGAGAAGGCTTGGCATCCGATCTTTCTACCCAGGAAACCAAGGGGGAATATGACATCATTAGGACCACTTGTTCTGAAAAAAAATTTCCATAAATTATATTTCCTCAACTGGGAATCGAACCCGGTACCTTTAGAATTCGAGGCGGACGCCATACCTCTTAGCCACGGATTGATTTAATATGTCTTAAAGGACACAAAAAATTCATAAGTATATTATGTGGATGAAAATAATGAGGTAATATGGTCCATGAAATATGCTCCCAGAGGACTATAATCAACGAATAACAGAAAAAAACCGTATTAAACTGGAACCTGGCCTCGCTCTCACCGTCATAACCATACCATCTAGAATCTGTACACATATGTCTTTGAGAGAAGTTCTTATTGTTCACCAACAAATATGAACATGTTTAGGTCTCATCAACAAGTATGAACATTTTTTTATTCTCATTAAAAAAAAAGTGAATATTTTTTAGTTTCCATCAATAAGCCTGAACTTTTCAGTTCCCATTAGCAAGTCTGTTCCCATTAGCAAGTCTGTATGTTTTTTTTTAAATAATCAACAAATGTGAACATTTTTACTTTTCATCAACAAGTATGAACAATTTTAGTTCTCATCAACACATATGAACAATTTTAGTTCTCATCAACAAGTATGAACAATTTTAGTTCCCTTTAATAAGTATGAACATTTTTAGTTCTCTTAAACAAGTCTGAACATTTTTAGTTCCCATAAAAAATTATGAACATTCTTCGTCCCCACCAACAAATCTAATATTTTTTTTTTTAAATAATGAACAAGTATGATCATTTTAGTTCCCGTCAACAAATATGAACATGTTTAGTTTCTGCCGACAAATATTAACATTTTTAGTTTTCATTAACAAGTACGAACATTTTTTCAAAGACGGAATTACAGTACAACGGAACATAAATATAAAGGAATTAAATCTTGTAAACTGAACAAGGTTCGCATTCTAATAACACATTAATCACGTGATTCGTGTAGAATTACTAAATGTAAACTGCGCACATAGATCAAAGCCACGCCTTGTTTATCCTTTATGTTGTAGCGCCATGTACGGTTGCTATTTTTAACGCTAACGTCGTGGGCAGATCAAAACGTCTGCACCTTTAACAAACAAAACAGCAAATAATGTGTTTTACTTGTTTACGTTGATGCATTATTTCACTATTTCTTAACATATTCAACAGCAACTTAACAAGAGTTTATTTAACGAGGGATTTATGTAATGTGGTGTGTTAGTTATAAATACACCCACAGTCATTTAAGAAGACTAATAAGATTAACAAGTGTTAAAATACACTGAACTAACTCACGTGTATAAAGTTTTTGATATAATTATATTACATTTATTGGTTCTGGATCAAGTTTTATGTGACCAGAACTTGTTTTAAAAGAAGGATTGAAAATTTATGAAAAAAAATGCATGGAATGTTACATAATAAATGCAAGAGCGTACCTATTTAAGTACTAGACTAGTTAGTTTTATTAAAAAAAAGTTCGAGTAGTCATCTCTTTGGGAGGATATTTACTGTTTGTGCTGTTGGGGTGGCCTCATCACACCTGTCTATATTGACTACACAATGTCCAGAAAATGGTGGGAATTTTTACGGGGATATTAGTCACTACCAATAGTTGGTGAATGTCCAGCAGACCAGAGGCTCACTCATCTTTTTGTAGCTCTGGTGCTGAAAACTTGCGGTCCCACCTCTCCGTGCTGGCGGACAATAATGGTGGTCTCTGTCACAAGAACTGCACAGATACACTCGAGTAAAGTCACCCACCGAATAGACTCTGCTTTGTTGTCGATAGAAACTCACAGCTCTGCAATCAAAGTATGGGCTATGTGTCAAAATCTATTCTATACCCACGTCTGGACACCACACTGACACAACAACCACATTATACAGACAGGTCAGATCTCTCTGACCAAACAGCACAGTTACCATGGTGGGTTTACATCCGATAGATCCTCCCAGACTATAGATTCTGAAAAATAATTATTAGTTGTCGGCCCTAAAAGAAGATAGGTAATCTGTTTCAACGCTTGATATATCTTGCATAATCCTTGCTGTAGTTTATGTACCTTGTTGGTCCCTAGACCCTGACTTGGGCGGGGGGTCTAGAGCAAAATCCCTACTTGTTTGTAAGGCTAGATTATGATATGGCAGTATCATATCACTCGAACATGAAACAATATTCAAAATATATAAAGAAATAATTTCAATCTTACCAGATTATGAATACATAACACAGAATTGCTAGCAAAACTCAGCTGAGCTGCTGGCTATAGTATGGCGTCCCTAAATTTATTCACTGTCTTTCATATGGGAAAACTCCACACTTTAAAATCTGTGTCTAACACTGAACAATTATTGAAGAATGACCCCACTTTCGCGTCTGAGCGCTAATGATATGATTGTCTGTGGCCAATCACTGCCTAGTTGTACTTTAAATTTCAAATTTCTACACTAAAGTCATTTCAGTCATGCTTCAGTCAAGTATGGATGGTTATCTGTTAGTCTGTCCGTCTCTACTTGTGTTTCTAAAAAAAATGTGCTTGATTTTTGAAGCAACCTTTCTCTCCCCTTAAAATTTTGTCGTAAAAAGTTATATTTAGACACAGCTACCGCTCAAAAACCCTCTCCTCCATAATAAGTAACTTTGAACACCTGTTCCCAAGGTCGTGTTTTTGTGTGCAAATTGTGACACTTTTAGATTCAATATAGTCTAGCGATGATGTGAACTACACTGTCTTTTGTCATTATCTTCAATATTATCTATCCGTTTGTAAATTTAAGAACATATTAGTTCACTGCTCAGAATAGGCCATCCGGCCAGCTAATTTTTATATTCCTAACATTAATATTAAGAAAAATTACTTTTTAAATTTTTGTAATTTTCCTACCATCCGCGTTCTGCCGCTCAATTCAAATCAAAATCTTAGTATCGCAAAAGCGTCCATTCCGTACCTCGTGTCAATTTGGGGGACGTGAATTTTTTACTTTCCTCCATCCCCCCCAATTGCGTCTCCTTAGCCTTGCTACGCAATCTTTCCAGTCATATTTTTTCCTTTTTGATCCTCCGTTCCCCTCCTGTCTAGCAAGGCAAAATTTATAGAGGATGATGACCCGCGGTCTAGGCGATCATGTACATCAGCAGCTTACGCATTATGTTTTTTATCCTTAAATGTTATCTTTGGAGTATTTTACCGTTGTATCTCGGTCAGTTTCACTACACATCTCCCCACTTGAAAACATGCCTATGGCAAGTTCCAAAACCAGCGATACACATAGGTAAAATTACTCCTCACGTCTGCCATTACTCTAATTTTGATCACAGGGGTGCCGACTGAGGAAATCTGCACCGACATTCAATTTGCCTGGGATATATTGGATACTAAACTGATAAGGTTGAAGCAATAAAGACCACCTCAGCAATCTTGCGTTTTCATGCTTAGCCTGAGACAAGAACACGAGAGGCTGATGATCCGTCTCCACCACAAATGTCCTACCATACAGATAGATTTGAAACTTCTTTATTGCCCAGATTAATGCTAAACATTCTTTTTCGCTTGTGGAGTATCCTTGTTCCGCCTTATTCAATTTGCGGCTTGCATAAGCGACTGGTTTAAGTTCCCCATCAGGTGAAGATGATCTTTGCAACAAAGCCCCTCCAAGTCCTACATTACTTGCATCGGTTCTTAAGACAAAGTCCTGTGTCAAATCAGGCAGTTTGAGAATAGGCTTGCTAGTGAGTTTTTCCTTTAACTCTTGGAACGCTAATTCACATTGTGCAGTCCAAATAATTTTATCTGGAAGTCCCTTGCGAGTCAGATCAGTCAGAGGAGCACAAATGGCGTTAAAATTTTTGATGTATTTCTGATAAAATCCGCATAACGACACGAATGATCGCACGTCCTTTTTGGTTTGCGGCCTAGGTGCTCTCTGCAGTTTTTCCAAGTTCTTAGGATCAGGGGTCATATTACCCTGATATACAGTGTGCCCCAAGAATTCCAACTCTTTGCATCCAATACAACATTTTGTTGGCCTAGCAGTTAAGTTCGCCTCCCGAAGTCTATCAAACAACATCTCCAGAGCTTCAATGTGTTCTTCAAATGTCTCTGTGGCGACGAGTATATCATCCATGAAATTCGTGATACATGGGTTATTCAGGGGGTCCAACAATTTTCGCATCATCCTTGAAAACACACTCGGAGCATTTTTCAGTCCGAATGGTAGCATATTGAATTCATAATGTCCATCCGAAGTGCTAAAAGCCAAATAAGGTCTCACTTCAGGCTTCACTGGGATCTGGTAATAGCCTTTACTAAGATCCACCTTTGAAAAGTATTTTGCCTTGTTCAGTCTGGCAAATAACTGTTTTGTGTCTGGTAATGGATCCACTTGTCCTTCTGTGACAGCATTCAGTTTCCTGTAATCTATGCACAGTCTGTGTTCCCCAGACGGTTTCCTCAACAAAACGACACTAGAACTAAAAGATGATTCACTGTGCGAAATAATCCCCTCCTTCAATAAATAATCTATTTCTTCCTTTAATGCCTTCTCCTTCGCGAACGGAATAGAATAGGCTCTCATACAGATTGGGTTTGAGTCTACCAGTTTCATGTCATACTGTAGCAAATTTGTATGGCCTGGTTTATCTGTTAATACATCTGTATGTTCCTCCAGAACTTGTTGAACTCTCTCCCTCTGATTTTTAGTCAGGTGCTTACTGACTTTTACCTGTGCTGCGGTTTCACAAGGATGTAATGGGTATTCATGTGAGGTGAGTGGTTCCTTTTGCATCTGGGTTGCAATAGCTAAGGTCAATAAGGGGGTGCTTTCCTGGAGTGGTCTGTCCAGATACTTCTTTAACAGGTTTACATGATAAACTTTTTCCTTCCCCTTTTTGTCAATTTTATAGTTTGTTCTAGACACCTTCTCTAGAACCGTATATGGACCTTGCCAACCAATTTGTAATTTATTCTGGCTTCCGGGTAGTAAAAGCAGCACCTTCTCTCCGACTGCCAGTTCCCTGTCCTTTGCCTTCCTATTAAAATATGCTGCATGTTTCTTCCTGGCTTGTTTCAAATTATCATTTGCCAGTTTCCATCCAGCTTTCAAACGAGTGGTCAGTTCGTTCACGTATTGATACGATGAGGTAACAGTCTCTTCCGCCTTCTCATCTGTCCAGGTCCTTAATAGGGCTTCTAAAGGCCCTTTTATTGGCCTCCCAAATAGCAGAGTTGCGGGAGCCATCCCGGTTGAACTATGTGGTACCTCCCGGTACGCAAACAATGCGGCGGGCAGGAATTGATCCCACAGATCCGGTTTTTCGTGTGCCAGCTTTCTCAGGATAGAAATGAGAGTCCCATTGAACCTCTCTACCTGGCCGTTCCCTTGTGGATGGTACGGACTACAATGAAAGTGCCTGGCTTGAAATAGCTTAAAAACTTCTTCCGTTAGTTTCCCCTTGAACTGAGAACCATTATCCGTCAAGATTTGATGCGGGAATCCTAATCGGGTAAATATTGTAAGTAGTGCCTCTGCTACATGTTTTGAATCAATTGATGGCAGGGCTACCGCCTCTCCCCACATAGAACAAGTGTCCACCAGAGTAAGGATGTAACTGTTCCTCCTCTTGGTCCGAGTGAGAGGTCCTACAATATCCACTGCAACCCTCTCAAAAGGTGTTCCCACTATGGGCATTTCCCCTAGAGTTGCAGGGGCAGTCCAGTGCTTTGGAGCTACCCTTTGACATTCTGGGCAGGATTTGACATATCTTTTTATATCCTCCGTTATCCCTGGCCAGAAGTAATGACAAGCTATACGCTGTCCTGTGGCGCTGATCCCCATGTGACCACTGAAGGGAATCGCATGTCCGAGTTCCATCACTTTATCTCTATATGAAATGGGAAGAACCAGCTGGTTGTGACCATTTGTTCCAGTTCCGGCCTTCCTGTATAAGAGTTTGTTCTTCATGAAATATTCCCCCTTGCTCGGAGGTGTGTGGCATTTGGGTAATTTTTTAAAACAGGGCTGGAGTGTCCTATCCTCAGCCTGCGCCTTCCTCATCTCCTCTGGATGAGCGTTTATAGGTTCACCTTCTTCCTCCTTCTTCTGTGACCTGGTCTGCACTGTCGCCATGATCACAGGTTTCTCGGGATTCCCCAAGAAGACGTATCTACACCCCAATATCAGAGGGTAGATTGGTTCATCTATCACTGCTGCTCGGATTTCTCCCTCCACATAGCGAGTTTTCACCGTTATCCTTGCGATGGGAAGTGTCATGAGTGGTATGTCCTTAGTCGCCCCTTGTATTTCCACTGTTTCTGTGGTATACTGACTTGGGTCCACTAGGCTAGACTTCACAACTGAATCATAATCCAAACCTGTATCATAAAGGCACCTTATGGTGACCCCATTACAAATAACATCCTCACAAACTGGGGGGTGATAAGGTTCCTGTTGTCCCTTAGGATTAACCTTTAATCTTTGCGTCCCCGACTTCATTGCAGCAATGTTTGAAGGTTTCCTTCTACAAAATTCGGTGTTATGGTTATCCTTCTTGCACCATTTGCACCATCTTTTTCCTTGGTTCAACGGTTTTCTTTCATTGAACTTTTGGTCATTGAACTGTGAGTTTCTGTCGCGATAGTCATTTCTTTGCCGCTCAAAGTTTGTCCTACCCTTATTTCCCTGCTCTCTATTATCAAATTTATTAAATTGCTGTGGAGCTTTAAAATTGTCTATGGGCTTCTTCCTAGCACCACTTACCTCTGCCTGGGCTGCCTGATACCTCTCAGCAACATTTAAAATTTCCCCCAACTTCTCTGCACCTTGTTCCATGAGAAATTTTCTCATGTCTGGAGCCATGGACTCTCTCAATTGCTCAATCATGATCATTTCTTTAAGATCTTGGGTCTTCCCCAGAGCCGTCCATTTCTCCAAATAGGTTTCTAGTCTGGCAGAGAATTGGTGGTATGTCTCCCCAGACAACAGTTTGGCATTTCTAAATCTCTTACGATAAAAATTCACCATTCTTCTCGTACCTTAATAACAAAGCCTGCTTTAACATGTCATAATTGTCTTGGTCTTCCCTGTTCATTTTGGCAAATACTTCATAAGAAGCACCCCTCAATCCCTGTGATAGCTTTAAGCTCCACCTCTCTCTCTCTAACCCATATGTAGTAGCTAATAACTCAAAACGTCCTAGGTACCCTTCTATGTCATCGTCTTTCTCAACAAAATGGTCTAAATGAAACCCCATAGCTGAGTTTGAGGCTCCCAGACTGGGCGTAGCATCTGAGGCAAAAGGGCTGGCACCATTTTCAGGGGCCGGGCCTTGTAATTCCAGCTCCCTTAGTCGTAATTCGTGCTCCCTCTGCAACCTTCTATCTTCTGCCTCCCTTTCGGCAGTCAACCTTTTTTCTTCTGCCTCCCTTTGCTGTCGTTTTTCTTCTGCCTCCCTTTCGGCAGTCAGCCTTTTTTCTTCTGCCTCAATCTGCAGCCTCTTAATTTCTCTATCAGCCTCAATTTGTAACCTCTTCTCTTCAGCTACCTTTCTATCTTCCCTTTCAATATATTTATCACATTCAGTCGTTACGTATTGAATTAAAATTTGACCATCCATCCCCATCTCCTTCGCAGTGAGCACAGCAGCTGATCTAAACTTTGCTAGCTCAGCCATACTTTTCAGACAATATAATAATATACAAGCTAAGTACTTCTTATGACTATAATCTAACTAACCAGTTAACTAATTAATTATTACTGGCTGTGAAGATTCACCAACTTTTATCTGCAGGGACACTTTTAATTTTAAAGGAAATTTTACAATTTATTTCCCTACTTTTATTTCTCCCACCAGGAGATCTTAATATTAATATTGGGCTAATTATCCCTGGACAAGACCCCAATTTATGTAGTGGTATTGATGGTATTGTATGATGGTGTTATTACTACCTGTAACTTGTATGAGGCCAGCTGTGAAGGCTCCTGAGATAAAATGTAGTTGAGAATTATCAGAAGGCCTTTCTTGCTACCACTACGACCTCACACTTAATTTTTTTTTTCTTAATGAATGTGGCTACGTAAAGTGTCTAGGGTAATGATGTGTAATGTGGTGTGTTAGTTATAAATACACCCACAGACATTTAAGAAGACTAATAAGATTAACAAGTGTTAAAATACACTGAACTAACTCACGTGTATAAAGTTTTTGATATAATTATATTACATTTATTGGTTCTGGATCAAGTTTTATGTGACCAGAACTTGTTTTAAAAGAAGGATTGAAAATTTATGAAAAAAAATGCATGGAATGTTACATAATAAATGCAAGAGCGTACTTATTTAAGTACTAGACTAGTTAGTTTTATTAAAAAAAAAGTTCGAGTAGTCATCTCTTTGGGAGGATATTTACTGTTTGTGCTGTTGGGGTGGCCTCATCACACCTGTCTATATTGACTACACAATGTCCAGAAAATGGTGGGAATTTTTACGGGGATATTAGTCACTACCAATAGTTGGTGAATGTCCAGCAGACCAGAGGCTCACTCATCTTTTTGTAGCTCTGGTGCTGAAAACTTGCGGTCCCACCTCTCCGTGCTGGCGGACAATAATGGTGGTCTCTGTCACAAGAACTGCACAGATACACTCGAGTAAAGTCACCCACCGAATAGACTCTGCTTTGTTGTCGATAGAAACTCACAGCTCTGCAATCAAAGTATGGGCTATGTGTCAAAATCTATTCTATACCCACGTCTGGACACCACACTGACACAACAACCACATTATACAGACAGGTCAGATCTCTCTGACCAAACAGCACAGTTACCATGGTGGGTTTACATCCGATAGATCCTCCCAGACTATAGATTCTGAAAAATAATTATTAGTTGTCGGCCCTAAAAGAAGATAGGTAATCTGTTTCAACGCTTGATATATCTTGCATAATCCTTGCTGTAGTTTATGTACCTTGTTGGTCCCTAGACCCTGACTTGGGCGGGGGGTCTAGAGCAAAATCCCTACTTGTTTGTAAGGCTAGATTATGATATGGCAGTATCAAATCACTCGAACATGAAACAATATTCAAAATATATAAAGAAATAATTTCAATCTTACCAGATTATGAATACATAACACAGAATTGCTAGCAAAACTCAGCTGAGCTGCTGGCTATAGTATGGCGTCCCTAAATTTATTCACTGTCTTTCATATGGGAAAACTCCACACTTTAAAATCTGTGTCTAACACTGAACAATTATTGAAGAATGACCCCACTTTCGCGTCTGAGCGCTAATGATATGATTGTCTGTGGCCAATCACTGCCTAGTTGTACTTTAAATTTCAAATTTCTACACTAAAGTCATTTCAGTCATGCTTCAGTCAAGTATGGATGGTTATCTGTTAGTCTGTCCGTCTCTACTTGTGTTTCTAAAAAAAAATGTGCTTGATTTTTGAAGCAACCTTTCTCTCCCCTTAAAATTTTGTCGTAAAAAGTTATATTTAGACACAGCTACCGCTCAAAAACCCTCTCCTCCATAATAAGTAACTTTGAACACCTGTTCCCAAGGTCGTGTTTTTGTGTGCAAATTGTGACACTTTTAGATTCAATATAGTCTAGCGATGATGTGAACTACACTGTCTTTTGTCATTATCTTCAATATTATCTATCCGTTTGTAAATTTAAGAACATATTAGTTCACTGCTCAGAATAGGCCATCCGGCCAGCTAATTTTTATATTCCTAACATTAATATTAAGAAAAATTACTTTTTAAATTTTTGTAATTTTCCTACCATCCGCGTTCTGCCGCTCAATTCAAATCAAAATCTTAGTATCGCAAAAGCGTCCATTCCGTACCTCGTGTCAATTTGGGGGACGTGAATTTTTTACTTTCCTCCATCCCCCCCAATTGCGTCTCCTTAGCCTTGCTACGCAATCTTTCCAGTCATATTTTTTCCTTTTTGATCCTCCGTTCCCCTCCTGTCTAGCAAGGCAAAATTTATAGAGGATGATGACCCGCGGTCTAGGCGATCATGTACATCAGCAGCTTACGCATTATGTTTTTTATCCTTAAATGTTATCTTTGGAGTATTTTACCGTTGTATCTCGGTCAATTTCACTACAGCAACTTAAAATAATGGTACCAGTAAAAAAAAAAAAAAAAAAAAGAGTCGTAGGGCCAGGTACTAAACGTTAAGCCACAACAACTTGAACAACTGTATTGATAAGTTCAAGTCAGTCCTATTGTATGCCAACGGGCTGATCACCTGTTTGCTAGTCAATTTGATTACGGAAACAACGGCAAATGGATTAATTTGTTGTTGCCCTAAAGACGCCACTAGGCGTGATGGGATACAACGGCAAAGAAATCAATTTGTTGTTGCCCTAAGACGCCACTAGGCGTATTGGCCACTGACTGCTTTGTCGGTTGGTGGCTAAGGATGGAAGAAGAAGAAGAAGTCCTATTGTATGGCTCTGAATCATAGAGAATAGCAAAAATAACAGCCAAGACTTTCATAAACTGGCGTTTGCGTAAAATAGAAGGATCGCAAAGGTATGACAAGATCACAAATGTAGAACTGATAACAGCAACCAGATTAGTACAAGTGGAACAAGAGATGAGAAGAAGACGCTAGAATTGAGTAGGACACACACTGAGGAAACATGTTAGTAGCGTCAGAAGTCAGTCCTTTTTTCGGGAATCATCAGGGCAAGAGGTAGAGGGAGACCAAAAACACATAAAGAAGAGAAATGGATAAAGAGATACCAAAAGCCACATGGGAAAGAGAATGGAGACATAAATGAAAGGGACGAAGTACATAGGAAAGTCCTGGAACTGGCGGCACAGGACGGGAGGACTTGCGCTGAAGTTTTTCACGGCCTATGCATCTGGAAAAGCTACAGGGTAGTAATGACGACAACGTTGACGATGATGATGATGATGATAGGAAGAAAATAAGAATAAGAATGAATAATGAAGCCATAATAAATGTGTGAAAAAGGGGAGTTAATACATGCAGAAGCTGAATATATTCCTAACTGGCTCACGTCTCATTTCAGGTGTTGGGACCGAAGACGCAGTAAAAGTGATGAATGCAGTCGGCGACACATAGCTTGACTACTTGCGTCAGGGTCAGCGAACCAGAACTGACCAAGACTCTACTCCACCTCCAAGTGGTGATCTTGGAAACAGGCTGCATCACTGCAGTCTGGCTGACAGAGTAGGGATCGAAGAGGGAAGGCAAACCCGGTTCCAAAAAATGCAGTGCTGAAGTCGGATGTGTTGGCCGAAAGGCGCAAATATCACAGCTTTGCTGTAAACGGCGACACAACGCAACCAACGTCCTTTTCAGGACGAACGAGAAAGAAGAAGATTTCAGGTGTTGAATTAAAGACAAAGCTTTATCTCTCATTTTGTCACTGACAGAGTAAACGTAATTAAAACTGACATGCAATTTATCTTATTGCTTTGGTGAAGGTTTCTTACAATGGATCAGCTGCGGTGGTGGTTCCACACTCCATAAAGAGCGAAAAGGGAAATGAAGAAGACACTCACATACGACATCTATTCAACAAATTAAAGATAGGAACTACTGATGAGTGTGACTATGGCACCGATATAAAATGACTGCCGAACACCTGCTTCAAAGGTGCCCAACATATGAGGAACAGAGAAACCGCATATGGCCATCACCAGTACCATTCCTGGAGAAAATCTACTGCTTTCCCCTGCTTTCTTTGAACTTATTCAAGTTGACATCTGAGGGTGAACGAAGAAGAAGAAAAAGACATACGACATGCATTACCTGAATAAGCGTACACTTTTCTCCATTTATCCCAAATAGACATGGCGAATGCGAGTTAAAAGTGCTCACTCTAAAACTTATCAGGTATACTGCAGGGACTGTCTGTCACAGATCCTGTTTCGACTAAAGATGTTCCGTAGTGTCTATGGTCTACTCAAGTGCCATCGCGTACATAAAAGCTTGTTCGCCACTAGTCATTCGGCGCAGATGACTTATTTGGTGAAAAAAAATCAAATCACTAGGGTTAATAACTGTCAGCACGTAAGACTGGGATTAAGAATATTTTCCCGCTACAGCATGTAATGATAATCTTCCCACGCACGCACTGTTCAGTGTAGAATTACCTACGGAAGGTTACAAGGGGAAAAAATCACTTGTATTATATATGAGAACTATATTATTTGTGTAGGTTGTTTTTCTGCGTAATGCAATCTTGCCATATGCATCAATGCTGGTTTTCCCTGCGTACCACGCGCTGAAGTTCAGGACCTCCAAGATATAAGTAGAAGCCTGGGCCATTTCACACTGTGAGGCTCTCTCATTATGAGGGAAAAGTGGTAAAAAGATGAGGATCATGCATTCAAGGCGGAGTTGAGGTTTCCCCATGAGGTCAGGCCCAGGCCAAATGGCCTCGTTGTTTCCCACCCGCCGTAGGGCCTGCTGACTGTAGTAAAATCTGTGAGATAATCGCTTATTTCCGTAAGATTTTAGTCATATGATGAATAAATACACCAGCCCTCAGGTGTCTGACTGGTTTCATCTTCATCGCCAGTAGGGCGATGCCTTTTGTGCAGTGGGAATGCTAAGAAAATGACCCGCCGTGGAAAATCTGACACGCTTTGGTTTCGGTTTCGAAAGCGTAGAAAAAGAAAAAAACCTTTTAACATCTCGCCGATCTGCGGCACGAGCCATTTGACAAGAAAACTTTATTCAAACACTTACGTTGAGATCAGATGTGATAGCTTGTAAAATTAAATACTAATTCACTATCTGGACGAGGCAGAGCAAAACTGAGATTATATTCTTTGCCAGTCAACGTTATTTGTGACATATTTCTTTGAACTAGTGGTAAGAATGCTTTATGTATTTACATGCTTGATTAAAACTGAAAAAGTCAGATACTGCTGTGGAAAAGTGAAGGACATGCCGGAAGCAAACATTATTGAGTCCTCACATTGAACTATATTTGACTGTTGCATATTATTATGATTTTGTATTAATATTTTGTATTGGAAATGTTAGGAAGCCTCTGTGTTCTATGAACACTTTTCAACATGCTTAGAGCATTTATAAGTTAGAAAAGAAAAAGAAAAGAAGAAAATCATATATAAGGAGATGTGGTTACTGCACATTATTGCATTGAAGCAAACTATGTAGAAGGACAGTGGCGTATCTGCCATAGGGACCTGTGGTGTGGTCACAGAAGGGTGTGAGTCATAAATTAGGGGCTGATGCACATGAATGCACAAGAGGCTGACCCCATATTGTCATGTATAGATAGGGATAAGAAGTTGTGATCAGGTTTAAAAGGCCAGGGTGTCTTTTTATTGCAGAGTTTTTATTTCCTGTTACCATCCGGTAATTAAGACTTGGGTTGGTCCCTTCTGAATAGGTTAGAACGAGTGATAGCCACAGTGAGATGTGATATTAGAAATAGAGTTCCACGAGTGAGATGGTAGAAATTTATAGAGGCTCTCCCGGAAAATCGAGAATCTCTCTCTCTCTCTCCGCCTATCTTCTACAACAGATCCAAAGGAGTCAGACAGTCTATAAAATATATATATATATTAATATATCTCTATTCACTCACGTGCACGCACATACAAGTGACGACAGTTAGACACACAGACGTGGGAAAACTATAACAATGATTATATAGATATTATGGGAACGAACTGACCACCACACTGAAATAAATGTAGGTATAGTTTATTTATCATAGTAAACTTACATCACAACATATAAAAATACATCAAAAGCATACACGTAGTCATAAAAAATCAAGGAATGCTACAATAGTGATAGACCCGATAAAGAAAAACCACATATGAAATATGTTACATATTATGTACTCAATATAACTTACGTTTTAAGCTGCAGCGCACAGTTGACTTATCATTTAAAACTTCCCGTACAATAAGTTATATTTAAAAATCATCAATCCTCATGAATTAGGAATACATGCGTATTCCGTCAACACTCATGAGGCTTCTAGCATTTATAAGTTAGTTTAGAAAAATTGTTCTCGTCTGATTATTTAGCAGTTAAATTAAATTCATTATAGCTACATTGTTGTTTAAGCTAGAAATTATAATTTATTCTGCTTTCCACTGAAACACGTCACTAGAAAATAATACAGACTATATAAATTAGCACTCTGCACCAAATCTAACTAGTGAAATGTGAAATAAGCGATTATCACTTTAAACACTTCACAAAATACTAGATATTTAATATAATATATTTACCTCCATACAGAACTACAGACTAAACCATGAACTAGAATACTGCAATCTAATGGTAGTCTAGAGCTTGGCAAAATGGCCAAGAAACTCAGACTTCGCCAAAACACAGATATTATGATCTAGCACAGCGATCTGTCTACTGCAAAATTTAGGAGCAAGAATGAAAATCTAGTTTCAAACTCTGGCTAATATCTATCAAACAGACAAAGAGGTGAACGTTTATTTCGCAAAAAAACGAAATAATCTCCCCTTTCCGTCTTTAACACTTACGTAACTAGAAGACTACCATGAACTGACACTCGTGCGTTTTCACACCTCGCGCGGACCAGGCCAACCGTGAGTGCCTTGTCAGCTGGGATTTCCAGACAAATGTCTCAAACTGCGCCGAGGAGATGTCGGCTATCGCGCCTCACTGAGCGTTCAGCCGATTCAACTCGTTGTGGCAGGTGAAAATGCAGACAAATTTGTCGCCTATAGGTCTGGCGAAAGCGAATATTCACGGTGTATTTCGTCTGGTGTAGGGAAGGCTGTAGACATATGTCTGCTCCTATGTCTGGCCAGACGAATATGTTCACAGTTTGGTCCACTGACACCTAATGCCATAGAATGCATTTAACGCTCTCACGTCTAGTGAAGAGACATACGTTATGTCATAAATGCGTTTACCAGTATGAGAAAGAAAACGGTAAAGTGTGAATGGAGAAGAAAATATTTTTTGCAAACGAATGGATGCGAAAAATACAGGAAAAAGGTAAAGAGTGATAATAAAATAGAGGATACGGGTGAAAGAAAAAGAAGAGGATATAGGCAATTCAAAGATCATAAAACCTCTGTGACACTGATGAGTGGGTGTAAAGTCTCCATTATAAAGTTTAAGCTGTCAGCTGATAGCCTGAAGGAGCTTACGTGTGGGTGCTGATCGACATTGTCTCTACATTGATATACTGACTTATATTCGACCTACGAAGAATCCCAGGTGACAAGTTATCAGCTGGGACCTCTGACATTTCATCCTAAGAAAATAATTCCTATCAAAATAACATTGAATTATATGGGGCTTGATGTAAACAACAGCTCTTCATAACATATGACAATCACTAACAACTAGTAAAGTTTGATTCTGTGAATACACCTATAGGAACTCTATATTAACATATATTCATAGGACAAAGAGTCCATATTTTAGTTACCACCTTATATGTAAATATATTTCCTCATTTTCAAAGACCTGTCCAAAAGAAGTTGGCGGGACAGGCAGATTAAATTGTAAAAAGAAAACACATTCAAATTTTAAAAGAAAACTTTAACCACTGTCTTATTCATTTTATTATAGTGAGTTAAAGTGTATTGTGTTGATGTACCATCATCTTCATTTCACCCCTAGACACTAGATACATCATACACCAGCCACTAGAATCAAAATACGGACTGTGTGAGATCTAGGGAGGTAGCGTTAGGTTCCCTGATCAATATATCATCATCATCATCATTCCTTTTATAGTCAGGGACCTACATGTGCTTGACCTCACACAGTTAACACAGACACAACTATCTTTCTTGTTAGGTATAACATCTTAACCTCCCCAGCAAAAATTACATTTGCTACACTGACATTACGCAGGTACGTTAAAACGTGGTGCTTGTTTCATTTTTACTTCTTCTGCGTTCAGTTTGTAGTCATGCTAATTCTGCAGGCCTGTAGCCAGGATTAGTGCCCTGTATACTCGCCGCGTCTGTCTTGCATCAGGCTATTAGCAAAATATATAGTGAGCGCCAAAAGTAGTTATCGCTCACTAGTCCAAGAATTTGTGCCATGAATACGCACCACTGCAGACTCCCCGGTTCGGTGAAATTCTGTAAAGTTGGGTATGTTCATAAGTTAACAGTTGTGTAGGAAGTTTTTTTTCTATAGGATTTTAGCACTTAAAGTAAGCTTTCTTCTGGGATTAAAGTTAATTTTTATTAGTCAGGAGTTGCCATCAATTGCTGACATACAAAACTAGAGCCAGTGTAGTGTAAGTTTGTCTATAATTATACTATGTATAAGCTAGCAGTATCTATGATTTGTGTAGCGGTTTTTGAGATAATTAACTGTATGAGGTTATGTGCTAAGTTAGACGGGAGCTCTGTGTAATGTAATAAAGAGGTCCGAGTAACCGCATTTGATTATGATAATCTGTAGTGAATATACGCGGGTGTGGGTTGTGTGTTAATAAGTTGTGCTATTTGGTAATGTAATCAGAAGACAAGAGGTGAAGGGGGTATAATATTAACGTAGATGGTGTATGTATGAGTGTGTTAAATAATTTTGTTAATTTGATAACCTTCCCAGGACAGTCTTTAAGAAGAATAGGGCTGGAAAATTATTCAGTACAGGGGGATATTAGCTTCAGGGAAGCGATGTTGTGACGCCTACGAGATCACGCACACAAAAGAATCAGGTCAGCCCGCGTCTGGGTTTAACGTAACAGATAGCGAGTAATTTGTGCGGGGGAGAGATAGGAGGGAGCTGTAATTTAGTCTGACCCTCGGGCAGAAATATCTGTTTTATTTCTTGTGTGTAGGGGAGAATTATTAATTTAGGGGACACCAGGGTGTAGATGAATCGAGGGTGTTAATGTGTTATGTATTAGGTAATTTTGAATTGTTGTATAGAGGTTGTTATTTTTGTTTTACAGCCATTCACGGCGAGGAGGTTGTAGATAACCCTAAGACTACAACGGACTTTGCCTTCTCGAGAGAGGGAGGCACGAGACATCAGTGTAATTGAAGAAAACTGGGTTCGCGTTTGTACCTGGCGCCCAGTTACGTCTGCAACACTGAGAGGAATTAGAAGTTCTCTTGACGCGAGGAAACCTATGCCTCAACGGGGGACTTGCCTCTAAATAGGAGCTCGTAGCTTGTAAAGGCCCAATGCCAAAACAGGCCACGTTGCCTGGTGTTGTTTACATACTGCCACAATAATTCAGTAGGCCTAAACCCGAAGCGGGTCAACTCGTCGGTTTGAAGAATTGAGTGTCATCAGCAGTGATAAAATCTTCAGCCTTAGGCAATTAAATTTATATCTAATTACCAAGGGCCCCTTCACCAGAATTCGGGAAAGGAGAGAGGGAAAACATGCCTTTCTAAATGCTAACGGGAGGAGGTGCGTGACGAAAAGCAACTCATCGGAGCCTCAGACGAAGACGATAGCGTCAGAGAGGCACTGAACAGAAACAGAGGAGAGAGAGAGGAGTTTAGCGAGGGACAGTAGGGTTAGATAGAAGTACTTAGAGGACAGCCTCTGGGTAGTGCTGCCGAATCCATTAACGTAGCATTTCTTTGTGGTGTATTAAGTAAGGGGGGGGGGGAGGACCGCCTAGAGCGCCTTTGAGACAGTGTGGTCATTTAGTTTTATAAATCTTCAGCGGGACAGGGTGTTTAGTTAGTAACAATAGTGTAGTCAGGAGTTGTGGCTCTTACTTAGAGACCCACACCAAGTATATGTCTTTATCCTTAGTTGTTTTCGTGCAGGTGTGAAAGAGAGCGTGGTAATTTTTATATTGTGTCTTTCACTTGATTTGTTCTTTTTTCCAGGTTGTGAGAACTCGCACGTAATTGTTGTTTGCTGTGGTATTAATTTTGTTGTTTAATAAACTATAAAATGTACACTGGATCAGTTTATCTTTAACTATACTGTACTTGTATGTTTAGACTGTGTAGTGGTGTCTGTGGATAACTTCGTGTAACCTTATCTCCTGTCTGGTAGTCAGAGGTGGTGAGACAGTAGCTAGTAAATAAGTCACAAGTGGTGAGGGAGAGTCAATCTAGGTTCTTACCCTTGAAGCTATAAGTCTCACCCTTCCACATTCACTGTAATTCTCATCTTAATCTATCTTCTCAGACTTTCCTCAAAACTGGTGTCTGGTCTCTGTACTCAGACAGACTCCAATTAAAGCCACGTTGTGACAGGCGCCATGCACATACTGTGAGGAACTAACTGGTTTACAAGCCTGACAAGTGACGCAGACAATCAAGTAATAAATCTAAGTCCTTATTTCAATAGTTCCCTATTTCCTACCTACCAATAACATACACTGCAGGTCCAGAACTGGAGACATACATAAAAGTGTTAAAGAAAACATGACGGGAAGACGTGGCATGCATTTGTTGAGGGCCTATGGTCTTGGTCAACTAAAGGGTAATGATGATGATGATGAAGACAATTAGTTAAATGAGAAATAAAGAATTCAGGAAGTTGCTGCGAACAACAACATACATAAACTACAAAGAAGATAGACAAGAGAATTATTTTTTTTTTTAAATAAAATTTTCCCTCGTTTTGGCGAGGCGCGTCCCGTTCAACCTAGCCGGTTATATTAGGGCGCATGTCCAAATATAAACTCTGCCTATGCCGGTCCCAAGCCCGGATGAAAAAGGAGGAGGGCGGCCTGCATGGAGGCCGTAAGGAGGCAGCCCCTCCACCATGCAAAGGCACAACAGGCCAATCACCTGTTTGCTTTAAATCACGATTACGAGCAATACAAGAGAGAAAACTGGACTGATTCTAAAGGCGATGAACTGGAACGGACTACGACTTATGGAACTTGGAACACAAGAAGTATAAATGGGAAGGAAGAGGAGCTGGTGGAAGAGATGAGCAAAGCAAAACTATAAATTCTGGCTATAACGGAAACAAAGAAAAAAGGACAAGGAATCATGGATCTCGATGGCAACACGCTGCTCTACAGTGGTGTACCCATATCTGAAAGAGCTAAAGGGGGCGTGGGTTGCATTGTGGCCCAAAATCAAAAAGATAGTATCAAGGGATGGAACTTTGTCTCAGAGCGCATTATGGTTGTTAAACTAAAAGAAGGAGAAACCAGTCAACCTGGTCATAGTGTATGAGCCAAATGAGGATGAGAGAGCAGAGGTCAAGGAGGAATTCTTCGAGCTGCTTCAAAGGACAGTGGATGACTGCCTAGATGAAGTTATCATGCTCGGAGATTTTAATGCCAGAGTTGGAAATGACCATGCTAGATGGGGTGGAGTTATCGGAAGATATGGAGAAGATACTCTCAATGACAATGGAAAGCGACTCCTTAGATTCTGCAGTGAGCAGAATCTGATCATTACAAACACAAAGTTCCCCCATAAGCGCATACATGCATACACTAGATGTGAACCAACAAAGAATGAGAAGTCAGTGATCGACTATGCCATTGTTCGGAGAAGCTCATTCAAATATGTCCGAGATGCTACAGTCTGGAGGGGGCCAGAGATTGGAAGTGATCACTACCTGCTAACAATCAAAAGAACAACTGAAAGAGTTGCTCAGCCTAGGAACTGCCCAACATCACGCAAGAAACCAAGTAAACGAGAAGGAGAAATGAGCATTAGGACCTACAAGCTGAGAGAGCCAGAAATTAAGACCAGATATCAGGGGCTTATTGCTGCAGCGGTGAGCAACACAGAAGAATGACCTGATGACTTGGAAACCCTCTGGATTAAATTCAAGGATATCATAAAGACAGCTGCTGCAGAAGCATGCGGTGAAGTCCGACTTGGGAACAAGAGAAAGAGGACACCTTGGTGGACAGAGGAAGTCAAAGAGCAAATAAGAGAGAAGAAAATGGCATGGAAACAATACTTAGGAGCTAAAAACACAACAGGACAAATGGAAAAATATAGAGAATATGTGACACTCAGAACAGAAGCAAAGAACAAAGTGCTAGCAGCAAAACAGAAGTCCTGGGAAGAATTTGGAGAAAAGCTAGAAAAAGATGCACAAGAAAACCAGAAATTGTTCTATAAGACCCTAAAGAACATGAGGAAGGAAAAACAATGCCCTCTCAAATTTATAAAGGACAAGCAAGGCAAATTGCTTACTGCCACGAAGGAAGTAATGGAAAGATGGAAAGAATATTTCTCAGAACTCCTGGATGGTGAGCATGGTGAAGCATCAGAAATGATAAACACAAGCACAGAAGAGAAAACCAATGATGGTGAAGATGACATAAAGATGGAAGAACTGAAGGCAGCACTGGAGAAAATCAAGATGGGCAAAGCAGCAGGGCATGATGGTATAACACCAGAAATGGTTAAGTTCATGGGATCATCAGGCGACCTATTACTCTTAAGGGTTTTCCAGGCAGCGTGGTACAACAAGACCATACCAAAGGATTGGGAGATTGCCATCATAACACCAATTTTCAAAAAGGGTGACAATCGACAGTGTGGAAACCATAGAGGCATATCCCTTCTCAGTGTCCCTGGTAAAATCTACTCTAGAATCCTAGAGCAGAGACTCCGACGCCTAGCTGAGCCACAATTGGATGAGGTCCAGTGCGGATTCCGAGCAAACCGAAGTACTCAAGACCTAATCTTCACACTCAGACAGCTAAGTGAAAAGGCCCTTGAGTATAAGAGTGAGATGCATCTTTGTTTCATAGATCTGGTAAAGGCGTTTGACAGGGTCCCCTGAAGCAAACTTTGGGACTGTTTGGCAAGGAAGAACATTCCAGCACCTCTGATTCATGCTATACAGAGCTTCTACAAGTCTTGCAGAAATTATATGAGGACAGCAAACCATAAGTCAGAAGAGTTCAGGACCACCACTGGTGTAAGACAAGGTGATATCCTATCACCTTACCTCTTCATACTCCTTATGGACGATGTCATCAAGGCATGTAAGGAGAGAACAAGAAAGTATTCAGTGGGGTACTGGAAGATGAGACAGGTCTATATTTCGGAGCTGGCATTTGCTGATGATGTTGCCCTGATTGCTAAATCAGAGGCACATCTCCAATCCAACCTGCAAGTCTGGAAGGAACAGCTGGAGAAGAGAGGGATGGTCATAAGCAGCTCTAAGACAAAATCCATGGTGATATCACGAGAAGAAAGAAGACATCAGATTAAGCTGGGAGAACAGGTCCTGGAGCAGGTCGACCACTTTAAATACCTCGGAGCTATTATAGACCGAAAGGGAGGCATCAAAGAAGAGTTGGCCACTCGAAAAGCAGCAGCTGGGAGACTTTTTCAGGCCAAAAATCGAGGATTCCTCAGCAAGAGAGAGGTTGGTAAGAAAACGAAGATGGCTGTATACCGCTCCACCTATGTCCCAGTCTTGACATATGGATGCGAGTATGGGCAATGACTACAACCCATAAAAGTCAGATCCAAACCTCAGAAATGAGGTATCTGAGGAAGGTGGTTGAAGTAACAAGAAGAGACATGGTACGCAACCAGACGATACGTCAAGGCCTTAAATCCTACCCCCTGCAGACCCAAGTAGAACAGTCCCAATTAAGATGGTTTGGCCATGTCTGCAGAATGGGAGAAGATCGGATACTACGACAAGCATGGGAAACAAAGAGCCAAGGATCCAGACCCCGAGGACGACCCAGAGTCCGCTGGGAGGACAACATTAGACAATCTTTGAAGGACCGAGGACTAGAATGGAACCAGGCCAGGAGGAAGACAGCCGATAGGATAGTCTGGCGCTCTCTCTTCCAAACCTCTACACCTCACGGTAGAAGGGGAACGACTAAGTAAGTAAGTAAGTATGTCCAAATATAAAAGACCTCTAGGTCTGGAGAATAACAAGAGAATGATCAGAAACTCTATATCCAAAGCAATACAACAGGAGATACAACAGGAGATACAACAGGAGATACAACAGGAGTCGATCTGATCATCAGAAATGGTCCCCCCGTCGATCAAGTGTTTCGGCCCTCTAATCTCCTCTGATCAAAGGTCACTTCGTCACAATGAAGATCAATTAGCTATCAACAACCTACCTTCAACATCAAAAGACTGGCTTCAAAGACAGCATCTCCACGTGTCATTACATTGAAAGAATGATAAGATTCTAGGCACTCAGAAAGAAAGAACAAAAAAGAAATAAAGAACAAAAAAAAAATATGGAAAGACAGAAATAAGAGAGCGTAGGCTACACTAGAAAACAGATAAATAAGTAGTACTCAGCACTTCTAAGAGGATTAGGAATAGTCCTTTTCGGGGCTTTCATCGAGCTAGTCGGTATTAAAAGCAGTCCTTCCCTTAAAGATTTGTGTCAGCGCTGCTTAGGAGACCAAGCCTAAAGGTGGCTTTATCTTATATATCAACTGAGCCCCAACATAACCGAAAACTCTTGCCTATGAATCCACGGTGCTAGTCTTGCCATAAGAGAGCTAACCCTTAATGAAATAATAACTCCGAAGATTCGAATCAATAGTAGTGGCTGTAGCAAGAATATTCTTTCGCTTTTGTAGTAGCAGCAACAATAGCAGTATCAGCAGTATTATTAATAGTTATAGCTGTAGCAGTAGTCATAGTAGCAGTTGTAGTGGAAGCTGGCAGAATGGTAGTAGTAGTGTTTGTTGTTGTTCTTGTTGAAATCACTGAAGATGTAGTTGTTTTTTTTTTATCCCTGGGCTTAGTATTGAGAAGAAAGAAAAACAGGGCAATTCCGCCCTAAATGAGAAAAAGCCAACTAAAAAAAGGACTTGGCGCGAGGCAAGTTACCTAACCATGCACAATAAATTCCTACAGCCTTATTACAGCGTGAGCAATTATATTCAAACAGATGTGATGTTCCCATGCTCATTCTGGGGCGCACAAAGAAAAAGAGGATAGACATAACCGTAAAACAAACAAACAAATCTTCAGTGCTGTATATAATTCTTGACATGTTACATTTAAAAAAAAAAAAAACAGGCTTACATAACAAAGGTACTACAAGTTCAAGGAAAGTCCTTGGAAAATCAATTGTGATCTTACCTTCCTTTCATGCCCCGTTCGCCTGTCTCGCCAAGTGTCAACACTCCGGACATGTCAAAAACAACAAAGACATTGACAGCAAGATTCAGCGATGTTAATTGCACGTCGTTTTGTCCGTTGCACGTACATTTACGCACGACGTTGTCATATTGTCTGCGTCCAAGCTGTTCTTAGGGTAATTCTGAAAACTAACTCCGTCCTCACTGATAAGGTCTTCAAATACAGTCAGTAATGGATTTCAGCAATTCGGCTATAAATGTCTTGAAACCATTTTTCTAAGATTGCGAACAGTGCGATTTAAGTCCCGTATTTTTCTAAGATGGGTAAAAAGTGATTTAAGTCCCGTATTTTTCTAAGAGACTGACCGAATGATTTAAGTCCTGCACTGACGAGTGAAGACCCTAAGCTGTCATCAATGACTGGCTCTTAAAAATAACGATGTTGTTCTTTAAACACACGAAAACGTTGGGTCAGAGAGGCACAGCAGGAAAACAGTCTGTCAGACTCAGACGGAAACTACTAAATAAAAATTCACCGGAAAACATCGTCCATTTGAAGGTCTGGCTTGGCGAGGAAAAGTCTTTAAACACTGGAAGGGATTAGACTGGAATGAGGAGAGGGGCGGAGAGGTTACTTATGCAAAAGGAAGCAGACTTTCAGAAAATACCGACATACCAAGCGGTAAACAGGGAAGGCACTTATTTGAAAAATGAAATCAGTCGGACTAGTAACGTTTAAAAAAATGATGGCGGAGCAGGATATGTTGCTGGACAGAAACAAATGAAAGCAAACTGTGAAGGTTTAAGCCTGATCCCTTGTAGAAAAATCTTTACGTCCCGACTTTGTTCGAGCGAGTGCGTTATTTGCTGTCAGCAAAGCTTTTTTTTTTTTTTTTTAAATCATCCTCGTCTGAGAAGACCAAGAACGCATGCGGGCCATGGCAAGAACAACACGAGGCCTTTGAAAACTAACACAAACACGAAAATCACACATGGAAGATTCTAGGAAAATTTTGACAACCACTAAGGGGAAAGAAAAGAAGTGCCCTTGTTCGTGTTCTTTTAACGAACACAGACTGTAAACGCCAGCATTATATATATATACAGTATATATATATACAGTATATATATATATATATATATATATATATATATATATATATATATATATATATATATATATATATATATATATATATATATATATATATATACAAATCCCCCGGTCTTTTGCTCTTCGTTTAGCGCTTTTTCGATATAACGCTTATTGTATGTTATGCCCTATTTCTATCTGTATTTTATGCCCTATTTCTGTTATGCGCTTAAAATTTTCGATCTTACGCTGAAAGCTAAACTCCATAGGAAGGCAAGAATATAACTTTCACATGCTCATCAAGCTCATTCAGGGTCGTGGGGTAGCCAAGAAGCATTGCCATTTCTAGGATAATGAAGCATGACTCCAAAATGAAATGTAGTTCTATGTTAATCCGTAACATAGAACAAAATCTTATTTCTACAAGGTGTTTGTTGGAGAGAAAAAGAAGGTGGCAAAGCAAGCCCGATTCTTTTTTTTTTTTTAAAGTCTCCTGAATATCTTCTGCCCCCATTGACCAAAAGGCCATACCTTCTACACTGGAGCCAGAAATACGTTTTCAGCACCAACAATACCTTCTGGAAAGTCGGTTTGGCACAGTGGTTAGAGTGCTGACCTCTCGCGGCAAAGGTACTAGGTTCGCACGGTGGCGTCACGCTCCAGTCTACCCCGCTGTAAGTGGGTACCTGACTCTACTCTTGATTGAGGGAAGGAAAAGGCAGCAAGGAAGGGAACTAGTCACCCCACCTCTCTATGCTAGACCTAGTATAGTGAAGTCTCTAACACTTCACTCACTTGCAGCAGTATCTGCTATGGGACTACTTATACAATACCTTTTGCTAACTAGTCATCTGATGATGAAGAGAGCTGTGCCATGTCAACTGTATTGTCTTCTTTTTCTTGTGCAGTACAGATTGCCGTCAGCGATAACGTCGCTCCTGCCGATCAAAAGTTCAGTTTATCACTTCTGTTAATGGCTGTCTTCCATGTCACGCTGTTAAAATGTTCGCTAATCCCTTTTCCTCCAACAGTTTTACCAGTGGTCACAAATGATCTAACTCTTCCCGTAACACGCTTAATTAAAGCAGGGCCGTCTTAACAGCATTGTAGGCCCTGGGCAAAGCAATGCACTGGGCTCCCTACCAGCCCTACCCACCCACGGGAATAAAAATGATGTCTTATGAACAATTTGGCAGCATCCCAGCATGGGGCCCCTAGAATCGAGGGCCCCTGGGCACTGCCCAGTGTGTCCATGCCTTAAAACGGCACTGAATTAAAGTGAAGTGCCTCTTATTGAGATGTGTATACATTGCCTAGAAGAGATCAAGTGATCATTTTCAGATTTAGAACCGGCCATTGGCAGACTCAGAGTTCAACAAACTGAAAATCGGACAGACAGATATGTGTCCATGTGAGGGGGACAAACAAACAGTAGAACATGTCCTCCACAAACTGTCTGCTCCATGAAAGGAGTAAGGTAGCAGCGTGGCCTTCTCCAACCCAGTTGAAAGAGAAACTGTATGGTGCCGAGGTAAGCCTGAGGTGGGTGCCGAGGTAAGCCTGAGATGGGTGCCGAGGTAAGCCTAAGACAGACACCAACTTTATAAGAGAGGCAGATGTGGTTATTTGAGCGCGAACGAGGAAGAAAGAAAATGTGTAATACGCTTCCTACCCGTCCATGATATTCACCCATTACTTTCAGCTCCCCGTGGAGCCCAGAACTTCGACAAATACCCGCTAAGCATTCTCGTACCTTCCAGTGTCATTCGTTTCAAGTGTTTGTCAATGTCTTCTTTACCCCCATCCATCTTTGTTTTTAAAACTTCGTGTATTAATGAACTGTAAGGATACACTCACAAGTCCCTAACATTTATCCCTAAAGAAGAAAAGGACAAAAAAGCTCTACAAATTTATGAAGAAGAAGCAAAGAAAGTATGGAAAAAGTTCTGCAGGAAGGATCTCTAATAGTGTGGCTTGGACAAAAGAAGTCAAACTGGGAAAAACTTGTAATTTAGGTCGATAGCCAAAGCTTATAATGAAAGGTAACCTCTGAACATGTTTTTTTTTTTTTTTTTTAAGCGCATTGATTTGTAAATGTGTCGTGAAAGTCATCGTCACCATCATTTCCATTTTGCCCCTAATGAGCACGGCCCCAGAACTGGAGCTTCCCCCCCCTCCCCCCTCTCTTCCCCCCCCCCCCTCCCCCATCCTTTGCAGGAAGTCTGCATCAGAGCATGCGTGTGCTCATGCAGCGATGGCCCCAGTAGCACTTTGAAATTTTTTTCACGTGATTAGCCCTATACACAACCTCGTGTTTGTTGCCTCTTACGACATTCTTGAGGAAGCAATAGCCACATGTTTTTCTGTCTCTTCAGAGACCACAGCAATTAGACGGGGGCAAACATTTTATTGCATACAATTAAAATGACCTCTGAGAGTTTCATTTCTAGGTCAGAAAATATTATTAACATGTAAAACATAAACTCATTTCCAATGTTATAACCGTTGAATCAGGTGTGAATAATTTTTTTAAAATAAAATTTTGCCTCATTTTAGCAAGGCGCGTTCCGTTCAACCTATTCGGTTATATTAGGACGCATGTTCAAATAGAAAAAAAACCTTTAGGTCTGATCTAATTACTATTAGTTTGAATCATATTTCTTATCTGTCTTCAAACAATCTGTGTCACTAAATAGAATTTTATTTGAGATATTTGGCGCACAGATTTTGAGATTATTCCATGCAGGGAAACAACTGATGAATATCATTATCAGTCGTTAAACGTTGTCGATTGCCTTCCTTTATACAGAAGTTATCATACATTACATTTGAGACATTTTCATAGAATTATTATGACGATGGATGTCTAAAGGCAGAAACATCTAGCCCTCCCAGATCTTGTCCCCTGAATCCAGATAGCCTGGACAAAGTATCATTGATGAGTGTCACCGAACTTTGTGAGATTTCAGCGTGTCGTGCCATCTCCCCATGTGTCACAGTAAAAGATAAATGTAGTCCTATAACAGATACTGCCGTAGAAGAGTGACGTGTTAAAGACTTCACTATACTGGGTCCAGCATTTACAGGCAGGGTAACCAGTTCCTTTACTCGCTGCCTTTTCATTCCTTACCCACGAGCAGAGTCAGGTACCCATTTACAGCTGAGTAAGCTGGAGCGTGACGCCACTATGTTTCGAACACGGCACCTCTGTTTCAAGAGGCCAGCGCTCCAACCACTCTGCCAATTGGACGCTCACAGTGTAGTGGTGTTGATGTATTGTATGATGTTGATATTACTAAATGTAATTGTATGAGGCCAGCTGTGAAGGCTCCTGAGAATAAAATGTAGTTGAGAATTGTCAGAAGGCCTTTCTTGCTACCACTACGACCTCACACTTAATTTTTTTTTTAATGAATGTGGCTACGTAAAGTGTCTAGGGTTATGATATGTAGTGTGGTGTAATAGGTTATAGATATACCCACAGATATTTAACAAGACTAATAATATTAATAAATATTACAACACACTGAACTAACTCAATAGTGTAAATTTTTTGATAAAATTATATTACATTTATTTTGTTCTGGATCAATTTTTTAGGTTGACCAGAACTTAAAAAGATTTAGAGATTATGAAAGAAATGCATGGAATATTATATCATAAATGCAATAGTGTACGTATATATGTACTATACTAGTTAGTTTTATTAAAATGTTCTAGTAGTCATCTACTTGGGAGGATAATTAATGTTTGTGCTGTTGGGATGGCCTCATCACACCTGTCTATATTGACTACACAGTGTCCAGAAAATGGTGGGAATTTTTATGGGGTATTAGTAACTAAAAGGCTTTGGTGAATGTCCAGCAGACCAGAGGCTCACTCATCTTATATTTGTAGCTCTGGTGCTGAAAACTGATGGTCCCACCTCTCCGTGCTGGCGGGCAAAAATGGTGGTCTCTGTCACAAGTACTGCACAGATACACTCGAGTAAAGTCACCAACTGAATAGTCACTGCTTTGTTGACAACAGAAACTCGCAGCTCTGCAATCAAAGTATGGGCCATGTGTCAAAATCTATTCTCTACCCACGTCTGGACACAACACTGACACAACAACCACATCATACAGACAGGTCAGATCTCTCTGACCAAACAGCACATTTACCATGGTGGTTTTACATCAGATAGATCCTCCCAGACTATAGATTCTGAAAAAATATTTATTAGTTGTCTGCCCTAAAAGAGGATAGGTAATATGTTTCATTATTCTCAACACTTGATCTGTCTTGCATAATCCTTGCTGGAGTTTATGTACATTGTTGGTCCCTAGACCCTGACTTGGGCGGGGGGTCTAGAGCAAATCCCTACTTGTTTGTAAGGCTAGATTTCGATATGGCAGTATCAAATCACTCGAACATGAAACAATATTCAAAATATACAAAGAAATAATTTCAATCTTACCAGATTATGAATAAATAACACAGAATTGCTAGCAAAACTCAGCTGAGCTGCTGGCTATAGTATGGCGTCCCTAAATTTATTACACTTTCTTTCATATGGAAATCACCACACTTTAAAATCTGTGTCTATCACTGAACAACTATTGAAGAATGGCCCCACTTTCGCGTCTGAGCGCTAATGATATGATTGTCTGTGGCCAATCACTGCCTAGGTTTATTTTAAATTTCAAATTTCCTACCATAAAGTCATTTCAGTCATGCTTCAGTCAAGTATGGATGGTTATCTGTTAGTCTGTCCGTCTCTACTTGTGTTTCTACAAAATGTACTTGATTTTTGAACCAACCTTTCTCTCCCCTCCAAAATTGTGTCGTTAAAAGTTATATTTAGACACAGCTACCACCCAAAAACCCTCTCTTCCATACTACGTAGATTTGAACACCTGCGTTTCGAGGTCGTGTTTTTTTGTGCAATTAGCGACACTTTTAGATTCAATACAGTCTTTTGTCATTATCTTCAATATTATCTATCCGTCTGTAAAATTAAGACCATATTAGTTCACTGCTCAGAATAGGCCATCCGGCCAGCTAATTTTTATATTCCTAACATTAATATTAAGAAAAAAGTACTTTTTAAATTTTGTAATATTCCAAACATCTGCGTTTTAGCCGCTGAATTCAAATCAAGGGCTTGGTATTGCAAAAGCGTCCAATAAATGACTGTGGCGTATTATATCTAAGGTCCCTTCTGTCGAGTTGCTTACTTTTTATGTCAACTTGGGAAACGTGACTTTTCTCCGGTCCCCCCCCCCCCCTCCCCCCCCAATTGCGTCTCCTTAGCCTTTCTAGTCTCACGCAATCTTTCCAGTCATATTTTTCCTTTTGATCCTCCGTTCCCCTCCTGTCTAGCAAGTCAATTATTATGGAGGATGATGACCCGCGGTCTAGGCGATCATGTACTATTCGCAGCCTACGCATTATGTTTTTATCCTTAAATGTTATCTTTGGAGGGATTTTACCGTTGTATCTCTGTCAATTTCACTACACATCTCCCCACTTGAAAACATGCCTATGGCAAGTTCCAAAACCAGCGATACACATAGGTAAAATTACTCCTCACGTCTGCCACTACTCTAATTTTGATCACAGGGGTGCCGACTGAGGAAATCTGCACCGACATTCAATTTGCCTGGGATATATTTGATACTAAACTGATAAGGTTGAAGCAACAAAGACCACCTCAGCAATCTTGCGTTTTCATGCTTAGCCTGAGACAAGAACACGAGAGGCTGATGGTCCGTCTCCACCACAAAAGTCCTACCATACAGATAGATTTGAAACTTCTTTATTGCCCAGATTAACGCTAAACATTCTTTTTCGCTTGTGGAGTATCCTTGTTCCGCCTTATTCAATTTGCGGCTTGCATAAGCGACTGGTTTCAGTTCCCCATCAGGTGAAGATGATCTTTGCAACAAAGCCCCTCCGAGTCCTACATTACTTGCATCGGTTCTTAAGACAAAGTCCTGTGTCAAATCAGGCAGTTTGAGAATAGGCTTGCTAGTGAGTTTTTCCTTTAACTCTTGGAACGCTAGTTCACATTGTGCAGTCCAAATAATTTTATCTGGAAGTCCCTTGCGAGTCAAATCAGTCAGAGGAGCACAAATAGCGTTAAAATTCTTGATGTATTTCTGATAAAATCCGCATAACGACACAAATGATCGCACGTCCTTTTTTGTTTGCGGCCTAGGTGCTCTCTGCAGTTTTTCCAAGTTCTTAGGATCAGGGGTCATATTACCCTGATATACAGTGTGTCCCAAGAATTTCAACTCTTTGCATCCAATACAACATTTTGTTGGCCTAGCAGTTAAGTTCGCCTCCCGAAGTCTATCAAACAACATCTCCAGAGCTTCAATGTGTTCTTCAAATGTCTCTGTGGCGACGAGAATATCATCCATGAAATTTGTGATACATGGGTTATTCAGGGGATCCAACAATTTGCGCATCATCCTTGAAAACACACTCGGAGCATTTTTCAGTCCGAATGGTAGCATATTGAATTCATAATGTCCATCCGAAGTGATAAAAGCCAAATAAGGTCTCACTTCAGGCTTCACTGGGATCTGGTAATAGCCTTTACTAAGATCCACCTTTGAAAAGTATTTTGCCTTGTTCAGTCTGGCAAATAACTGTTTTGTGTCTGGTAATGGATCCACTTGTCCTTCTGTGACAGCATTCAGTTTCCTGTAATCTATGCACAGTCTGTGTTCCCCAGACGGTTTTCTCAACAAAACGACACTAGAACTAAAAGATGATTCACTGTGCGAAATAATCCCCTCCTTCAACAAATACTCTATTTCTTCCTTCAATGCCTTCTCCTTCGCGAACGGAATAGAATAGGCTCTCATACAGATTGGGTTTGAGTCTACCAGTTTCATGTCATACTGTAGCAAATTTGTATGGCCTGGTTTATCTGTTAATACATCTGTATGTTCCTCCAGAACCTTTTGAACTCTCTCCCTCTGGTTTTTTAGTCAGGTGCTTACTGACTTTTACCTGTGCTGCTGTTTCACAAGGATGTAATGGGTATTCATGTGAGGTGAGTGGTTCTTTTTGCATCTGGGTTGCAATAGCCAAGGTCAATAAGGGGGTGCTTTCCTGGAGTGGTCTGTCCAGATACTTCTTTAACAGGTTTACATGATAAACATTTTTCCTTCCCCTTTTTGTCAATTTTATAGTTTGTTCTAGACACCTTCTCTAGAACCGTATATGGACCTTGCCAACCAATTTGTAATTTATTCTGGCTTCCGGGTAGTAGAAGCAGCACCTCTCTCCGACTGCCAGTTCCCTGTCCTTTGCCTTCCTATTAAAATATGCTGCATGTTTCTTCCTGGCTTGTTTCAAATTATCATTTGCCAGTTTCCATCCAGCTTTCAAACGAGTGGTCAGTTCGTTCACATATTGATTAGATGAGGTAACAGTCTCTTCCGCCTTCTCATCTGTCCAGGTCCTTAATAAAGCTTCTAAAGGACCTTTTATTGGTCTCCCAAATAGCAGAGTTGCGGGAGCCATCCCGGTTGAACTATGTGGTACCTCCCGGTACGCAAACAATGCGGCGGGCAGGAATTGATCCCACAGATCCGGTTTTTCGTGTGCCAGCTTTCTCAGGATAGAAATGAGAGTCCCGTTGAACCTCTCTACCTGGCCGTTCCCTTGTGGATGGTACGGACTACAATGAAAGTGCCTGGCTTGAAATAGCTTAAAAACTTCTTCCGTTAGTTTCCCCTTGAACTGAGATCCATTATCCGTCAAGATTTGATGCGGGAATCCTAATCGGGTAAATATTGTAAGTAGTGCCTCTGCTACATGTTTTGAATCAATTGATGGCAGGGCTACCGCCTCTCCCCACATAGAACAAGTGTCCACCAGAGTAAGGATGTAACTGTTCCTCCTCTTGGTCCGAGTGAGAGGTCCTACAATATCCACTGCAACCCTCTCAAAAGGTGTTCCCACTATGGGCATTTCCCCTAGAGTTGCAGGAGCCGTCCAGTGCTTTGGAGCTACCCTTTGACATTCTGGGCAGGATTTGACATATCTTTTTATATCCTCCGTTATCCCTGGCCAGAAGTAATGACAAGCTATACGCTGTCCTGTGGCGCTGATCCCCATGTGACCACTGAAGGGAATCGCATGCCCGAGTTCCATCACTTTATCTCTATATGAAGTGGGAAGAACCAGCTGGTTGTGACCATTTGTTCCAGTTCCGGCCTTCCTGTATAAGAGTTTGTTCTTCATGAAATATTCCCCCTTGCTCGGAGGTGTGTGGCATTTGGGCAATTTTTTAAAACAGGGCTTGAGTGTCCTATCCTCAGCCTGCGCCTTCCTCATCTCCTCTGGATGAGCATTTATAGGTTCACCTTCTTCCTCCTTCTTCTGTGACCTGGTCTGCTCTGTCGCCATGATCACAGGTTTCTCGGGATTCCCCAAGAAGACGTATCTACACCCCAATATCAGAGGGTAGATTGGTTCATCTATCACTGCTGCTCTGATTTCTCCTTCCACATAGCGAGTTTTCACCGTTATCCTTGCGATGGGAAGTGTCATGAGTGGTATGTCCTTAGTCGCTCCTTGTATTTCCACTGTTTCTGTGGTATACTGACTTGGGTCCACTAGGCTAGACTTCACAACTGAATCATAATCCAAACCTGTATCATAAAGGCACCTTATGGTGACCCCATTACAAATAACATCCTCACAAACTGGGGGGTGATAAGGTTCCTGTTGTCCCTTAGGATTAACCTTTAATCTTTGCGTCCCCGACTTCATTGCAGCAATGTTTGAAGGTTTCCTTCTACAAAATTCGGTGTTATGGTTATCCTTCTTGCACCATTTACACCATCTTTTTCCTTGGTTCAACGGTTTTCTTTCATTGAACTTTTGGTCATTGAACTGTGAGTTTCTGTCGCGATAGTCATTTCTTGGCCGCTCAAAGTTTGTCCTACCTTTATTTCCCTGCTCTCTATTATCAAATTTATTAAATTGCTGTGGAGCTTTAAAATTGTCTATGTGCTTCTTTTTAGCACCACTTACCTCTGCCTGGGCTGCCTGATACCTCTCAGCAACATTTAAAATTTCCCCCAACTTCTCTGCACCTTGTTCCATGAGAAATTTTCTCATGTCTGGAGCCATGGACTCTCTCAATTGCTCAATCATGATCATTTCTTTAAGATCTTGGGTCTTCCCCAGAGCCGTCCATTTCTCCAAATAGGTTTCTAGTCTAGCAGAGAATTGGTGGTATGTCTCCCCAGACAACAGTTTGGCATTTCTAAATTTCTTACGATAAAATTCACCATTCTTCTCGTACCTTAATAACAAAGCCTGCTTTAACATGTCATAATTGTCTTGGTCTTCCCTGTTCATTTTAGCAAATACTTCATAAGAAGTACCTCTCAATCCCTGTGATAGCTTTAAGCTCCACCTCTCTCTCTCTAACCCATATGTAGTAGCTAATAACTCAAAACGTCCTAGGTACCCCTCTATGTCATCGTCTTTTTCAACAAAATGGTCTAAATGAAACCCCATAGCTGAGTTTGAGGCTCCCAGACTGGGCGTAGCATCTGAGGCAAAAGGGCTGGCACCATTTTCAGGAGCCTGGCCTTGTAATTCCAGCTCCCTTAGTCGTAATTCGTGCTCCCTTTGCAACCTTCTATCTATCTTCTGCCTCCCTTTGCTGTCGTTTTTCTTCTGCCTCAATCTGCAGCCTCTTAATGTCTCTATCAGCCTCTAACCTCTTCTCTTCAGCTAACCTCCTTTCTTCCCGTTCAATATATTTATCACATTCAGCCGTTACGTATTGAATTAAAATTTGACCATCCATTCCCATCTCCTTCGCGGTGAGCACAGCAGCTGATCTAAATTTTGCCAGCTCCGCCATACTTTTTAGACAATATAATAATATACAAGCTAAATCTCTAACCAGTAAATACACTAAGTACTTCTTATGACTATAGTCTAACTAATTCTAACTAACCAGTTAACTAATTAATTATTACTGGCTGTGAAGATTCACCAACTTTTATCTACAGGGACACTTTTAATTTTAAAGGGAATTTTACAATTTATTTCCCTACTTTTATTTCTCCCACCAGGAGATCCTAATATTACTGTTGGGCTAATTATCCCTGGACAAGACCCCAATTTATGTAGTGGTGTTGATGTATTGTATGATGTTGATATTACTAAATGTAATTGTATGAGGCCAGCTGTGAAGGCTCCTGAGAATAAAATGTAGTTGAGAATTGTCAGAAGGCCTTTCTTGCTACCACTACGACCTCACACTTAATTTTTTTTTTTAATGAATGTGGCTACGTAAAGTGTCTAGGGTTATGATATGTAGTGTGGTGTAATAGGTTATAGATATACCCACAGATATTTAACAAGACTAATAATATTAATAAATATTACAACACACTGAACTAACTCAATAGTGTAAATTTTTTGATAAAATTATATTACATTTATTTTGTTCTGGATCAATTTTTTAGGTTGACCAGAACTTAAAAAGATTTAGAGATTATGAAAGAAATGCATGGAATATTATATCATAAATGCAATAGTGTACATATATATGTACTATACTAGTTAGTTTTATTAAAATGTTCTAGTAGTCATCTACTTGGGAGGATAATTAATGTTTGTGCTGTTGGGGTGGCCTCATCACACCTGTCTATATTGACTACACAGTGTCCAGAAAATGGTGGGAATTTTTTATGGGGTTATTAGTAACTAAAGGGCTTTGGTGAATGTCCAGCAGACCAGAGGCTCACTCATCTTATATTTGTAGCTCTGGTGCTGAAAACTGATGGTCCCACCTCTCCGTGCTGGCGGGCAAAAATGGTGGTCTCTGTCACAAGTACTGCACAGATACACTCGAGTAAAGTCACCAACTGAATAGTCACTGCTTTGTTGACAACAGAAACTCGCAGCTCTGCAATCAAAGTATGGGCCATGTGTCAAAATCTATTCTCTACCCACGTCTGGACACAACACTGACACAACAACCACATCATACAGACAGGTCAGATCTCTCTGACCAAACAGCACATTTACCATGGTGGTTTTACATCAGATAGATCCTCCCAGACTATAGATTCTGAAAAAAATTTATTAGTTGTCTGCCCTAAAAGAGGATAGGTAATATGTTTCATTATTCTCAACACTTGATCTGTCTTGCATAATCCTTGCTGGAGTTTATGTACATTGTTGGTCCCTAGACCCTGACTTGGGCGGGGGGTCTAGAGCAAATCCCTACTTGTTTGTAAGGCTAGATTTCGATATGGCAGTATCAAATCACTCGAACATGAAACAATATTCAAAATATACAAAGAAATAATTTCAATCTTACCAGATTATGAATAAATAACACAGAATTGCTAGCAAAACTCAGCTGAGCTGCTGGCTATAGTATGGCGTCCCTAAATTTATTACACTTTCTTTCATATGGAAATCACCACACTTTAAAATCTGTGTCTATCACTGAACAACTATTGAAGAATGGCCCCACTTTCGCGTCTGAGCGCTAATGATATGATTGTCTGTGGCCAATCACTGCCTAGGTTTATTTTAAATTTCAAATTTCCTACCATAAAGTCATTTCAGTCATGCTTCAGTCAAGTATGGATGGTTATCTGTTAGTCTGTCCGTCTCTACTTGTGTTTCTACAAAATGTACTTGATTTTTGAACCAACCTTTCTCTCCCCTCCAAAATTTTGTCGTTAAAAGTTATATTTAGACACAGCTACCACCCAAAAACCCTCTCTTCCATACTACGTAGATTTGAACACCTGCGTTTCGAGGTCGTGTTTTTTTGTGCAATTAGCGACACTTTTAGATTCAATACAGTCTTTTGTCATTATCTTCAATATTATCTATCCGTCTGTAAAATTAAGACCATATTAGTTCACTGCTCAGAATAGGCCATCCGGCCAGCTAATTTTTATATTCCTAACATTAATATTAAGAAAAAAGTACTTTTTAAATTTTGTAATATTCCAAACATCTGCGTTTTAGCCGCTGAATTCAAATCAAGGGCTTGGTATTGCAAAAGCGTCCAATAAATGACTGTGGCGTATTATATCTAAGGTCCCTTCTGTCGAGTTGCTTACTTTTTATGTCAACTTGGGAAACGTGACTTTTCTCCGTTCCCCCCACCCCCAATTGCGTCTCCTTAGCCTTTCTAGTCTCACGCAATCTTTCCAGTCATATTTTTCCTTTTTGATCCTCCGTTCCCCTCCTGTCTAGCAAGTCAATTATTATGGAGGATGATGACCCGCGGTCTAGGCGATCATGTACTATTCGCAGCCTACGCATTATGTTTTTTTCCTTAAATGTTATCTTTGGAGGGATTTTACCGTTGTATCTCTGTCAATTTCACTACACACAGTATCGTGAGAAAAGAGACTTGAGCCTTCGCCTGTTGGTCAAATAGTATGGTCTTACAATAATCAGATATATGCCTTGACAACTACTCTCAGTTACAATAAATAGACAAATGCCAAGACTGCTACGCTCAATTACAATAATCAGACAACTGCCTTGACTAACATGGACAGTTACAATTAATCAGACAAAAATCTTCACTACCACGTCAGTTACAACAATCAAACAAAAGTCCTGACTACCACGCTCAGTTACAATTAATCAGACAAAAGTCTTGACTACCTCGCTCAGTTACAATAATCAGACAAAAGTCTTGACTACCATGCTCAGTTACAATAATCAGACAAAAGTCTTGACTACCACGCTCAGTTACAATATATATCTACAAGTTGACAATAAAAAATGTCTCACCACTGGGTTCCCCCTCTCTCTCTCTCTCTCTCTCTCTCTCTCTCTCTCTCTCTCTCTCTCTCTCTCTCTCTCTCTCTCTCTCTCTCTCTCTCTCTCTCTCTCTCTCTCTCTCTCTGTTAGATCACGCTGTTTTAATAAGAAAATTAGAAGCAATGAAAGTTAACTTTAAACTAGTGACGTTACTTAAATCATTCCTGTCCGACAGACAGCAAGTAGTGTGGTACAATAACTCATTGTCAAACCCAGCTATTATTGACACCGGTGTTCCTCAGGGGTCTATTCTCGTCCCTCTACTTTTTCCATTTACATAAATGACCTTCCACAACACATCGAGTACTCATCCTGCGACCTATTTGCCGATGACTGTACCATTTATACTAGTGATAAAAGTTGCAACACGCTAGAAATATTATTACAAAGCGACACAGACAATCTTATTAAGTGGAGCAATGAAAACTGCATGCAAATAAATATCATTAAAACAAAATGTATGATAATATCAACTAGACAAAAAATTACAAAACTCACCGAAAACAACACTTCAGCTCTACATTGGAACCTCTTTAATTGAAAATGTAAATGAAAATAAAACACTAGGACTCATAATTGACCAAAATTTAAGTTGGAAGTCGCATTTACAAGCACTGACCAAACAAACGGCACAAAAAGTTTACCAGTTAGCTAAAATCAAACATTTCCTAGATGAGGAGACACGAAAAATGTTCTATACATCCCAGATACAATCACATCTAGACTATTGTTCCACAATTTGGGATGGCTGCACCATGTCCAACACTAAAAGACTCTATTCATTACAAAAACGTGCAGTGCGCCTAATTTCAGACAAAAACCTCACACAGTGTGTAGACGCATATACATATCTTAACATATTACCACTAAGAAAGCGCCTTCTCTTCAACAAAGCCAAATTTATTCACAAAATCTTGTCACAGAATGCTCCAACGTATCTGTGGCCTATTTTCAAATACAGCTGAAGACGCATTCAACGCTTAAATAAATTACACATGCCCAAGCCTAGGCTCGACTTATTCAAGAAAAGTTTAGCTTTTTCTGCTGCTCATCTGTGGAATACTCTTCCACACGACTTAAAAAATACTCTTAGTCCATATTCATTCAATCACAGACTTTTCAAATACATCATGAGTGCAGATTATATGCCACCCTAATTTCGTTATGTTCTTAAATAATTACATAACATCATATGTAGGTTTTAAAGATAATTTTGTCATGTTTAATATTAATTATGATAAGGTACTGTAAATCTGTGTAACTGTTATTGTACTTTTACAATGTTGGGATTTTATTTTATTTTGTTATTTTATTATTTAAGTAATATTTAGGATACATGTGAGAATAAATTGATTCAGTATGGAAGATGAGAGAAAGGAAGGGCAGAATGTTAGACGGGCCTGCGTGCCCAATTCTAAACCCTTTGAAAATAAAGTTCGTTCGTTCGTTCGTTCGTTTTCTCTCTCTCTCTGTCTCTGTCTCTCTCTCCTTCTCCCTCTCTCTGTCTTTCTATCTCTCTTTCTCTACTTTTCTCAAATTTATGCAGTCATGTAAAAAAATCTAGTTTAGCCATTATCTAATTCTGTCACGTGTTGTTGCCCGGGATCTCTCATGAGACAAAGAAGAAACAATCCTACTGCATCCTCTGGAATGTCGTGTCGCACAACTTGACTAGAATCAGATTATGCATGGGGTCAGTGACCTCATCGTGTGAAACAAATAGCTACAGAACTACCGCTGCAAGAGCATTGGGGGGGGGGGGGAGCGCGGGGCGGGGTTAGCTGCTGTGGTGCTCCGTGCTCCATAGGGAGCGAATAGAAAAATTATGATGATGATGATGATGATGATGATGATGAGTGCTTATATAAATCTCCCCCGTGCGTTATCAGGGCCCAAAAGGTGAGTAAAGTAAAGTAGCACTGTAACCTATCATGCAATTCGTAAAAGTGAGTAAGGATTGTTTCACATGGGGCCGGCTAACCCCCTAATATAGACATGTCAAGTAAAAAAAAAAATTCTTCAACAAGCAAACAAACAAAAAAACACAGAATTCAGATAAGTAAACTAAAGAAAATTGTTCAAATCAGCTATTCAAGACAGAAGTAGATCCTCTAATAAAGTGGCTCATGGCGCGACCCAGAGGAAGCTGAAAGAAGACTGGGTTGATGACTCACCTTTTTTCTTCTAAGAAAATCTCCAGAATTGGCACCTGGAATGTTCGCTCATTAAACGTACGAGGTAAAAATAGATGGCACAGAACAGGAAGACTTTACATTATTTTGTTGAAGGCATGTGATCCTTGGAGGGATGATGATGATGATGATGACGATTATCTAAATCTAAATTGTCCCCTGTAGTGACCAGGTGTATCTGAAGAGACAAAGAAAGAACGGAAACTACTGTTCTCTCCAGCATGTCGTATGAGGTGACTGATATGAGGTTGTCCATGGTTTGTAAAACAAATTACTACATAATTATAGCTTCAAAAGCACGTTAATGCCATCGTGCAGGTTTCCTGCAAAAGGGCCAGCTGCGGTGTCGTATGAGTGTAGTCCATGCTTCGTAGGGAGCGAAACAGGATGTGATGATGAAGATGATTAGCTAAGTCATTATCAAAGTTATTACTCACCTTGGGAGAAGCTGTTATCTCCTACACTGCTGTATACACTAGTATCATCGTCTGAGACACTAAAGTTCACTGAGGTATTGGAAGGAAATCTCATGTGTTTCTTTGTTTCATCTTGACAGTTGGTCGCAACGGGTGTTTCAGCCGTATCGTGGTCAATGTTAGCCTTCTGATAGGTACCCGGCGTGGAGCTGAAGATGTCAGACTTTAAATTTGAGAACGTTTGGCGTGACCGGGGTTTCTTATCAGTCATATTATCGTGGTTACTTGTTTCTGAAGGTAAAACAGAGGTAGATTTTGACAGTGGTGACGAAACAGCTCTATCAGATGAAACAGCTCTATCAGATGAAACTTTAGATGAGTCTTTGAAAGAAGCAAGCGTATTATTTTCTGGGACCTCCTGGCTATTAACGCTTTTCCTGGAAGAGCCCACAGCGATAACATCTGCTTCAGGATATGTATACACATTAGGAGCTGTTGGCGGAATTCCAGGAGGGGGTGAGAATGGAAGAGGTGGAGGAATGCTCTCTTCATCAGAATCTGGATGACTGTTGTGGGTAATATTGCCTCGTTGATATTTACCATGGTTCACATCCACAGAATGTTGTGGTATAAACTGTCTCCTTTTTGTGTCAGAGCCACCTGCGAGTGCAGTGCTGTTTGATGTAGGCAGTACCGTAACTATTTTTTCAGGAGTTGTACACCTGTGTTTTTCTGCCAGCTTACCTTCAATCTTTCCAGAAATCTTAGGATTCTGGGATAGACTGACTTTATCTGTAACGAACTTACACTCTGATTCAGTCTCTTTGTTCTTTAGCTCTTGTTTTAAAACAACTGGTGTTCTGTTGTCGACAGTGCTGCTCTGATCAAAGAATGATCTCAAATTGGATACATCCCTTTGTTGTTCATGGGACTCGGTTGAAATCTGCTTAACAGGGGTATTTTCTTTGGACATATGGGTATGTTGTTTCCTTGCTAATGGTTCTGCTTGATGTGCTTGTGTATCTATTAGCGCGTTTCTATGATTATGAGAATCTGACTCAAACACATATGTGGCAGTTAAATGTTTGACATCAGTTTTACTTCTATCATCTTGAAATTCTGTCACTGGTGCTGGAGGATCTTGAGGAGGTAAAGACAATAACGGTTCTGTAGAGGTCTGTAAAGATTTGCTTCGCTTTTTCGGCCGTGGGGGTTTCTGGGGTGCAACAACAGCGTTTGTAGGATTTGTGTAGTTCTGCTTGACCTCTGACCTCTCGTGAGATAAATGTGAGGTGGAATTTGGCTTTGATGTTGTACCACCATTGGCAATACTAGTAGGGGCACTTGTTTTGATCTGCAAATCATCTTTTTCGGATGGTGAAGCCGTAGGAGTACTTTCTACATGTTCATATTGGGTAACTGGACTAAAAGTTTGCGTATCTTGATCATGGGCTTGCAGAGTTGCATGAACATGGGACTGCAGTGTTGCATCGATAGACAGAGAAGAAGCACTATATTTAGTTGGAGATATCTTTGGAGAATTTGGCAAAATGGCAGCTTGTACCTCCCTATTATCTGTAGTTTTGGAAGAGTTTTTTTTATCTTCCTCCTTTGATGTGGAAGGTAAACAGTTGACCTGTGTCTGATGTTGCTGTCGTACTTTGGCCTGAAGCTCAAGTTGCTTAGCTCTTTCAGAAGACACGGGCACTGGAACAGCCTCAACGTGGATTGTTCGCCCTAGGGCAATTGAAGCTAGTTCTAAAGAAAGGTCATCTTTGCGTCTGCTGGATCGGAGAGTTAAAACAGTAGAGTTATCTGTTCTTGAAGAATGCTGTTTTCTGATACTTCGAGATTCTTCTAGGAGCATTTCGGTAGGCCTTTGGTGTGAAGAAATTTGATAAGTGGATGATGCTGAATCTTCAGTAGACATTGAGGATTGATCTAGAAACGATCTAGGATCTGTAGTTGATCTTTGCAACTTTCTATCCTGGTATGAGTTTTTAAGAGCTTCATGTGAAAAAGAAGAGAAATCAAAGTTCAAAGACTGACGTTTAAGTCGGTTCTCCCTCGCTGTTTCGTAGGCCGCGCCATTACCACTGCTGTCTTGTCCTTCCTCCATGTAGCTGTAACGATTTGTGGTTTCACGCTGTCTGGAACTGCTTCTACTCCTCAGTCTTTCCGTTACAGATCGTCTTTGAAAACGACTTTCATCTGCCTTTTTTTCTTCTTCGAGAGCTTTCTTGCGGGCGCTGTAGTCTTCTGAATTTCTCTGAAATTGTTAATAGCGAGAGACGTTAAGTACAATAAAGTATTACATTAACAAGCACCATAGATTTTACAATAAATTTCCCGCACTGCAAAACCCATTTGCAAATTCTTTAAAACAAAATACAAACCACAATACATCAGCCTTTTTCATACTTCTAGTAGCAAAGTTGGTATGTGATGCCATGAAGCACTTTTCACTTTTATAATCTTCTTGTAAATTTCGGATTAATTCCATATAATATTTAAAAAAAATGGTCTTTCGTTATATTTGGAGCAGCTGTTTAAATATACTGATAACTAAAGAACAATGATACAGTGTTAATACGTTTTTTTGTCTCACTAGAAAATCAAAATGTTGCTTCATTACACGCCCACCAAAGATGTGTCTTGTCCCCGTTTCTTTTCTCACTAGCTATAGACTGGATTACGAAAACAACATCAGCCACACAAAAATGGAATTCACCAGAGTCTGACAAAGGCTAAGAAAGCCTGTTGAAAGAATTACAAGGCACCCTTGTTCTGGAATTCACAGGGTAAGAGAGGTAGAGGGAGACCAAAGAATACGCGGAGAAGAGAACTGGAGACATACATGAAGGGGATGGAGAAGAAATGGATAAACCTTGAGGTGATGGCACCGGACCGGAAGACTTGGTCAAAGTTTGTTGAACTCTTTGGGGAGTTGAAGGGGAGGGGGGCACAAATAAGGCTCAAATGGGAGCCATGAGCAAACAAAAAGTAGAGAACCCTTGGTGTAGGCGACATTGCTTTTTTTTATCCCACAACTGAAACCACATGCAAAACAAAATTTAAAAAAAAAACTGAATGAAACGTCACAGGAGTTTGGTCTGAAAATCTACAGAAAAAAGACAACAATTATGAAAATAAGTGCGCTGAAAATGGTTGCCAGATTGCACTTGAAGAAATACTCCTAGAGGATGCAGACTCATACATTTGGTTTGGCAGCAATATAGTCGAAGATATGAGAAGATAGAGTGATATTAAAATACGATTACTGGAGGCAATGAAAGCTTTAAGCGCATTGGGAAACATATGGAAATGAAAAGGAATCAAGCCCAATACACAAGAAAAAGAATTTTCAGTTCAGATGTTACAGCAGTCTAACTATATGGATGTAAAACATGGAGAATTACCAGAACAACAATCAAGCGAATTCAGAATTTCGGAAATAGGTGATTCCATAGAAAATGTCACGGGTTGCCTCCCCTTAGCTCTGCAGTAGTGGTCCAATAGTGGCCAAAACTCAAGAGTAACTAATGTGGGTCTTCAAAGGTGTCTACCTTCGCACAAGATTACTCTTGGTAGAGTTGTAGATAGAAGGATAATGATGCTTCTAACTCAAGGGAGTATTCATTCGATATTCAGAAAGCGAGAACAATGCTGCATAACGCCGAGCAAATGTTAACTCTAGTATCTGCCGTCAACTTTTGTGAAGGATAGGGTTATCTTATAATTCGTTAGCTCGTTCAAGCCCCCAGCTGAGTAAATTCAGCGAATTTCCTCTTATTATTATATAGCTCATCTTAAGTGTATTTAAGAAACTTTCTGAGACATACGAATGTAGTACATTAAAAATTATTAAATCAACTTTAGATTTGCCTTTATACAAGTAACAAATTTAATAATCAATTTTGTTTTAACAGTTATAAAAATTAATAATTCCATATAGAAAAAGTTATCATCACTGGGTGATGTTATGGCATTAAAAATTGGATGGTTCACTTGGCAACTTTTATGTTTCTACTTAGCTGACAATGAGTTTGTCTGTTCTGCTCCAGCCGATGTTTGGTTCTTTGTAGATAGATGACTGGATCACACTCGTCACTGGTCAAGTTTGAAAGTTGTGGCACGTTCCAAGAAGTGTCATGGATAACTACCAAGCTGGTCCCGCGTCTCTAAGATCCTTCTAATGATGGTGTCTAGCGTCGACTTCAGGCCACTTATACCCTCACTTGTTCCAGAGATAGTACCCTCAGTTGGTACCACCGACCCAAGTGGACTTTGGGATCACAGACTTCTGGCTCAGAGATAGAGTTAAGGCAACTTGTTGAAGATGCCTCTTACACGTGTTGTGGGGTTGTTACTTTATAATAAGCTCCCACTTTGACTCCGTGTTTCAAATTCTTCAGATTCTGGTTTTCCTTGTTAATAATGGTAGAGATTTCCTGGGCTCTTGAGTCCTCAGGAAATTCAAACAAATCCGGTCCGATAATCGAATTCTGATTCTAATAGCAATAACCCGTCAATAATGACGGAAGTAAATGGCACCCATGGATGCAAAGCCCAAGACTGAATTATAGGAACGGATATTTTCCTTAAAATGTCGATGTTGTGGATGCACTGGGTTGCTCAAAAGATCCTTGAGATACGGAGGAAAATGACGTCTCTGCTCTCCTTCTTGCTCCAACAGCACTGTACCTTTAAGGCGGCAATATTTGAGTGTACCATTGGTTGATCTTTCCACTTGAAAATTGAGAAAGTGACAGAACTGATATTCCTGATCCATTGGGCCGCAGTTGTGTACAGCAACTGCATTCTCATCAAAGGCATCATGATTTGAAATTGTTGGATTACGTGCAGCTCTTGATCATCTCACTTGTTGTGCAGCTGCTGCTCTACGTTCGGTTGCTTCTTCTGAAGTCTCCATTGCTCGTTGTGATGCTCTCAACTGACGAATGCGAAAAGCTTCTGCAGCGTGTTGAGATTCATGCTCTTCTGCAGACTGATTTGCTTGTTGTGACTGACGCTGTGCTTGTCTTTGTGCCGCTTCATGTTGTGGTCGTATTGCTGCTTCTTCTAGAGTCTCGCTTGCTCGTTGTGATTGACGCGATCGTCTCTTCCTCTTAGCATCTGCAGCTCGTTTTGCAGCCATCTTATCATTTTGATCCATAATAATAAGTCTGCAATACTTTAAATTAAAATTTTGTCTTGAAGAAACAATCGAAAACTTACATGTTAAGGTTACTTTTTAACAAAATGATGAGTTACATCCGTTTCCGGAATGAAACTGGGTTCTACAATCAAAAACTTACATTTTATTCATATATCACTGTCACGCACTTTGTGTTCCACAATTCACCGACTTTTCTTCGTTGAGAAGGTTATTTGGGATTTAAAGTGCGAACAAGCTTACGTCACTTTAAAAGGTCAATTGTCTGAATACCCCATTTTGAGACTACCTGACCTCAAGAAACCTTTTATATTGCGGGTCGACACTTCGGGTCAGGGCATCGGGTCAACCCTGCTCCAAGCAGATGACACCGATCCGAATCTGTTATTTCCAGTTGCGTATGGCAGCCGTAAACTGAATGCTGCAGAACGTAACTATTCCACCATCGAAAGAGAGTGTCTAGCACTTGTTCATGGCATAAGGAAATACCATGAATATCTTTACGGAGTAACATTCACGGTGCAAACAGACCACGCTCCTTTAGCTTTTCTTGGAGCAAATAAGGAATTCAACGCGAGGATCATGCGCTGGGCCTTGCTATTAAGCGTGTACTCTTTCAAAGTGGAATACATTCCGGGAAAACAGAACGTGGGAGCAGATTTTATGAGTAGAAATTGGAGCACGGAAGAGGAGGTGGAAAGCGAAAACAACAATCACCTGCAAGTTACTGATCAAGAGAGCTCCATTGTAATAAATGAAACATGAAAAAAATGGTTTCATATCTTCAAGAGGGGACGAACTGTGACGTATGAAAATCGAGCCTCTCTTTAATCCCTCAATCACCCCTTTCTCTCTCACAACTAATCAACTCGCGTGGAATTCCCACGCTTGCTGGTTGGTATGCAATAAGTTATCGTGCTTGCAGCCACGACATTCGCCCTTTGTTGTCTTCTCTCTCGGGCTATTAAAATAAAACTATTTCGGTATCTCTTACTGACATTCCTTCAAGAGGCGGGGCACCGGCGGTCACGTTACGACGTCACAGCCGAGATCTGAAACCTCTGATTAACACCTGATAATAGAATGGACGATGCTCGACGATTTTGCCAGACATGGGCGAGATCGGGCGGATTCAGTATATATGTGCAGTCTCCTAAAACTCATTATCAATCTGCCGCAGGAATTGTTGATATCTGCTAGCGCGAACTATTGGAGTTTTATATAGAGAGAATTTCTTAGATTCGTGGAGAGTGTCAGTTTCCTGCATGGCGGTAATCATAAAATATATTAGAATTTTGAGTGTCTTAACGTGTTAAAGTTTTTCACTGGGATTTCTGTGTTTATTAAATAAGCATATTAAATAACTTATAGCAAATGGTTCCAGCTGTAATAAGTAAATTTAATTTCTTGTCATTCCCCCAGTAAGAGACGCTTTAAATTAATTAATATACGCTAGGAGATTGATAATTAGAGATAAATCTACTTTTATTCATCATGCGTAATTTTGTGAATTACTAGAGTTTATATCTTGTGTTAAAGCGCGATAATATTAGCTAGACTCTTGTAGGTTTAAATATAATTTAATACCAGAGTGATCTAGAGGTCTTACCTAACGCGTTTGAGATTATAATATTGATATCATTGTTAAAATGTTTGTTTTTTCCACCTCTAGGCGATCACAACCCTTGCGATCTAGCGGTTTGAATGGCTCCAGAAACATTCTTAAAATATTATCGGGTCTTAGATTTTGACCTGTGCGGTCCTCTTGCTTTCTTCCAGAGAGAGAGTTCCCACATATAAACTTTAAGAATAAGATCATAAACTGGACAAGAAATTACCCAGATTGTTTACAGCAAATCTGTTCCAGAATACTGACTATCGTGGTTTTTCTTTTCTCGAGTGGATTTATCCAGAAAAAAGAATACTTGGGTCCATAACCGGCACTCAACCCCAGAGAGAAACAAAGACAAAAAAAAACACAGATAGGAGATCCTTTGCTTATCCTTATTGGTTTGTCTAACAGTGTGCCCACCAGACATTTCCTTAAATATCGGACTACTGTGTGCTGCCCATGGTGAACATTTCGATCGCGATATATGTATTTCTACATGCACTACCTGATGTGAACTTTGACACATAAAATTAGCACTATCTATGCGGGCATTCCCCATTAGGAAAATTAATCATTCTTTGAGGAACTGGGGCTCCCTTGGATCAGCACCACCCATGAAATATGTCAAAGATACACAGCTGTTACATACAAGAGTAGTCAGTAAGTGTGATTGAATGTGGCCACAGACTGACAGATTGTAAGAAAGAGAAATGAATATTTCATATTTTGTATAATTATTTTAATCACTTCTGTCTTTTCGGGTTCACTACTACTGTTATATTATTTTATTCCTAGGATAGATTAACTAAAGACTTTGTTCTTTCCTTTATCGTCTATCCCTTTACTTTAGTATTAACTTTAATCTTTTGGGTTAAGTACCTCTGTTGGGATCTACTTTGGGGTTCCTTTACCAGAGAGGAGGGCCTATTGGATTAATAATTTGTCTTGCATTTTTGTGTCTGTAAACTATACTTTCTGATGATTGATGTTGTGATTTTTTTCTAGAGACAATAAACCTAATACACCTTAAGTTATCGTGTTGGGCAACCCCTGCCCATTATATGTTATCCATAGCTTGGTTCACGTCTGTACGTACGAGGGGCGTTCAGAAAGTAATGCACCACATCGTTTTTCTCAGCTAATAATGAAGATAGAAGCATGAAATTTTGCACACTTAAAATATAGCATGTGCTAATTGTGTGCACCAAATTGCACCGCAACCGACCAAATAATACGGCTGCCCTAAACCGTTGAAATGGAGCGTGTTAGCAACTTGCGTTATAAACAGCGAATTGTGATAGAATTTCTCGTTGCAGAGAAGGAAACTGTTGTGAATATTCACAAGCGTCTATGTGATGTGTATGGAAGTTTTGCAGTTGACAGGAGTACAGTCAGTCGCTGGGTTCAGAGAATCAAAGAATCAGGAAGTGGAGATACGGAGCTGCTTGATCGGCCGCGCTGTGGACGTCCTGCCACAGCCACCAACGCAGAAATGTTGAAATGCGCTGAGGGCATTATTCTTACAGATAGGCGAATCACTACTTAACAATTGGCCTTACAGCTGTCAGTCAGCATTGGTAGTGCAAATGCAGTTATAAAAACTCTCGGATTTTCTAAGGTTTGCGCAAGATGGGTTCCTCGAAGTCTCACAAATGACCACCAAAGGAAAGCAATTTCTTCTGAATTGTTGGAGCGTTTCAATGCTGATGGAGAGAATTTTTTGGCTAAGATCGTTATAGTTGACGAAACCTGGGCACATCATTTTGAACCTGAGACAAAAAGACAGTCAATGGAGTGGCATCATCCGCAATCACCAAGAAGAAAGAAATTCAAGACAATTCCTTCAGCTGGAAAGGTCATGATCACTGTCTTTTGGGACATTGAAGGTGTGATTCTTGTGGACGTTATGCCAAGAGGAGAGACAATCAATTCGCAAGCTTACATTAAGACATTGAAAAAACTCAATCAACGTTTTCGCAGAGTTCGGCCGCACAAGAATCCAGCAGACCTGCTTCTCCTTCACGACAATGCGCGCCCTCACACAAGTCTGGCAACACGGGAAGCAATCACCAAATTGGGTTGGACTGTACTACCCCATCCACCCTATAGTCCCGATTTGGCACCCTCTGATTTTCATCTATTTGGTCCACTTAAAGATGCACTCCGTGGGACAAGGTTTGAAGATGATGAAGGAGTGATTCATGCAGCGAAGAAATGGCTACATGATCAAGACAAAATCTGGTACGGGCTAGGAATACATGCACTTGTTTCGCGCTGGCATAAAGCCGTACAAGTTGATGGGGATTATGTTGAATAATACCGATGTTTACATGACATTTCCATGTATATTGTGTATAAATTTTATGCTTTTTGAATAAACAGCTTCTGGGAAAAACGATGTGGTGCATTACTTTCTGAACGCCCCTCGTATGTGACCGTGTGAATAAAAAGCGCGAACGCAAACATTAAAAAAACCCAGTTATAACACTTTCTTTTAAATGGATGTAAGTGGAGTGTGACTCGTATATATGTACCAGGAGATAAAGTGCTTCTAGTTAAATATTGTCGTAAGATAGACTGGATTAGAGCAATTACTCAATCCCGAGACTGTCCTTTCTCTTAAACTCTCACCATTGTGAAAAGTAAAGCTATTTCTTACCCCTTATTATCACATAGTTTACCATTATCACCTCTGCTCAGACGGGACTTTAAACATCTTCAACCTATCTTAATAAAATCTACGACAGTAATTCAAAATATTTCCACTAGGAAATTTCTGTGCGTTAATGCAAAGGTCATGTCTTCCAAATATGGAAGTGAGATTTCCGTACTATTCTCGTCAGTGATAACAAATAACGTCTTACTTTTATCTCCAGTAATATCTTCGTAATAATTCTGCCGGAGGCTTATTACAACATTCCGACTGTCAAGTGAATGTCTGTAATTTATCAGCAAGCGGATGATTTATCGCCCGGCACGCCGTAGGTAAACACAACGCTCGGTCACCATACGAAAACTGACCGACCCATCTGGGTTTTTTACCTGTGCCTAATCTTAGCAAGCCGAGAAGTTTAAAGCAACATGACGAATTATCACCGAAGGGAGTGTACAATGATATGAAAATACCAAATATCTGCTTGATAGCAGAGAAAGAAAAAGTACCGACCACTGAAAATTTCACAGAATAATCAGTACTCACAATAAATCTAACTGACTACTGCCGGAGAGGAGAAGAGATCGACCCAATAATTATGTGACAGAAAAGAAGGAGATGATTTGCACGCCGAGATCATTAGTGTGGAACTGATGAAAAGAACCACACTAATTCCCGTGGTACAAGAGTTGAGGAAAAAACTTTGGCTTTAGAGATGTCATAGTGAGAATACCAGCTAACAGCATTGCAGGGCGGTCCGTTTTCTAGAATCCCTAAGGTTAAAAAATAGAAGGAGACCAAACGACAACAGGGAAGAGAGCTAGAGACAGATAATAAAAATTAAGAAAACATGGAGAAAACATGAGCGGACAGCACAGGATAGGGCAGCTTAGAGTAAATTAACTGAACGCCTATGCTCAGCACAGAGTAGAAAGATAATGATGCCGACAATATAAACTATGTTTATGTGTGTGCATATATTTGTACTTACACACATATACATATACATACAGTATACATACATGCATACACACACGCAGATGAGACATGCATATATGCAATCATAACATACATTGGTTCATGAGATCTCATACACATCCATATACACACATAGCCGTACATGTAAATACAGTATATATGTGTCTGCGTGTGTGCATGCATGTATGTTTACACACATACATACACTTCATAAATGACCTCTCTCTCTCTCTCTCTCTCTCTCTCTCTCTCTCTTCGTATATCCCTCCACCACTTCTTTATGAATCTCTACCTAACCCATACAAATACGCACAGTTTTTTACTGCGTAAAAATGAATAGACAGTTCAGACTTACTCACTTTTACAGCACTATATACTATTTGTATACATATAGATGCATTTACTCCAGTTCAGAAACGGCTTATATTATCAAAGACATTAGGCTAACAACAACGAGGTTTGGAAGAGGTGTAAATCTCTGAACGTTGCAGTAAGGAACTTACAAACACACGGCGTACACAACAATAATACACAGCACACGACTGTTATTACCACTAGATTAAACAGAGTTGCAGCAGTGAGTAAATTTAATATAGATAAGGCACGACGTACCAAATATAGCCATCTGCTGCGACGCATTGTATTAACACTAGATGGTTAAATCAATGTGTGAAATATTATATGAATGTGGAAAGTAGGGCAGAGTCACGGCTGAAAATGGGACACAGGTATCACAAAAACATACACATTGCGTGAGCACAACTTAGATTAAAAAGGTGACACAGATATTTGGAAATATACGTGTCACGTGAGCACACCAACTAAAAAATGTGCCAAACGTGTGTGGAAATATACGTATTATGTGTGCACACTTTGTACAAACAAAAATGTTACACAGATATGTGGAAATATACGTGTTATGTGTGCACACACTTTGAACAAACAAAAAGGTGACACAGATATGTGGAAATATACGTGTTAAGTGTGTACACTTTGAACACAAAAAAGGTGACACACAGATGTGAAAATATACGTGTTATGTGTGCACACTTTGAACAAACAGAGAGGTGACACAGACGTGGAAATATACGTGTTTTGTGTGCACACTTTGAACAAACAAAATGGTGACACAGATATACGGAAATATTCGTGTTATGTGTGCACACTTTAAACAAAAAAAAAGATGACACGGTTATGTGGAAATATACGTGTTATGTGTGCACACTTTGAACCAAAAAAAGGTGACGCACAGACGTGGAAATATACGTGTTATATTTGTACACTTTGAACACAAAAAATGTGACACAGAAATGTGAAAATATACGTGTTATGTGTGCACACTTTGAACAAAATAAAGGTGACATTGAGATGTGGAAATATACGTGCTATGTGTGCATACTTTGAACAAACAATAAGGTGACACAGATATGTGGAAGTATACGTGTTATGTGTGCACACTTTGAACAAACAAAAAAGTGACACAAATATGTGGAAATATACGTGTTATGTGTGCACACTTTGAACACAAAAAAGGTGACACAGACGTGGAAATATACGTGTTTTGTGTCCACACTTTGAACAAAACGAAAGGTGACTCAGAGATGTGGAAATATACCTGTTTTGTGTGCACACTTTGAACAAATAAAAAGATGACACAGAGATGTGGAAATATACGTGTTTTGTGTGCACACTTTGAACAAAACGAAAGGTGACATAGAGATGTAGAAATATACGTGTCACGTGAGCAAACCTTCTTTTAAAAAAAATGTGACACGGAGATGTCACATGAGAACATCATCCATAATCATCATCATCCTTCAGTTCATCAAGGGAGGCTTGGCTTACGTGTGTTGATGGTCTATGCTCCTTGGTCAGCTGAAGGGTCATGATGAAGTCTTCCTGTCCCGTGCCATCAGCTCAAGATTTGTCCACGCCTCCTTCATCCCTTTCATATTTGTCTCCAGGTCTCTGTTGCTGTCGTTTTTGACAGGGTTATAAATGTCAATCTATTTGATATTATTTTGGATGATCAAAGTTAGAGAACTAAGTATTAACTTTGCTGTGACAGGTTGATTAGGGATTATCTTCTCTTTGTTTCGTTCATTGTTGTTGACCTGTCTTAAGACAAGGTTAGAAGTAGTCAGTTCGGGGCTGTCTGCTCATGCGCAGAGTTTTTGAGAAAAAACTGATAGACTTCCGTGGGGGAGTTGAGATCTTGGGTTCTGATGGACAAGATGTCCATAGTTCTTCTCTACCTTATCTTGGGGAAGTTAAGCCTGTGATGTGACTGTAATGTCAGTGTTTTCCCCAAAGATATTCTGTTCGTCGAGGGATGACGACAGTTGGTAATTGTGTATTCCTGGATTCTGTTAAAGGTAATACAGACTTTATTATTACTCTTTACGCATCGTATGCAGAACATTGTAAGGCTACTTGGCTGTGAGTATGGCTCACAGACTGTTTTGATGCGGAATCCATTAGGGGTGCTCAAGGGAGCCATCCTAAGACTATTTATCTACTTTTTTTTAAACAGAAGCCCAATGATGATGATATATATATACATTGAGGGAAACCGCAGGTTGGCGGTAATACTTGTGCATGGATGATCATGCCTACCTTCAGGAATACATAGCTGGTTACAGATAGAGGCCCGCCATTTTGGCCAATATTTTTCAGCAAGAGAAGATGTACGTGGCGTATTATGTCAATTTAATTGCAGCCTTATTGTTATTGTTAGGCATATTTGAAAGCCCGCCTTTTGCTGTGCGGCTAGTCTACAGGGAAACTGACGTGTTCAGTCAGTCATAACTGGATGAGATTACAACTAGAACATCGAACTGACAGGCCGTTAATGTCCTGTTGTAATAGATGCTCTATATGTTTGAATGCTAGATGTCATCACCATCTTTATTATTATTACCATGAACTATGCTGCAACCTTGTGAAGTGACTGTGAGTGTAACGTCGTCTATGTCCGATATTAAATGCTTGTAACGTGACCAGTCGTTCACAACACGTCATTTACTTCTTCATGTGGATAGATGGATGTATTGTGTAGTCTCTGAATCATATACACCTTCGCGTCTTCTGTATCCTACACTCACACATGATGTCAACACCTCCACATCTCCAGTACTACACATTTACAGCCATACATGGTGTCTGAGTTAGTGTCAACATCCCCCTTGTCAGCGCCCCAATAGTTGGCAACCTGACCTGGACAACTTAACACTGTACTGGAGCGAGGCAAGCCTTGTTACGTGTTAGTGGCAGTACTACGTAAGCAGATCGTCAACACACAAGTCCATAACATTGGTACCTATACCAGTCAGTAACATTTCTGCTGTATGAAAATCGACCTATACAAATCTGAACTTTACAGTCTCCCTCTACCTATCTTACTCTGCAGGTTCCAGTACAAGTACTGTACTGTAAGGCTATCAAAAGGTTTCCTTAAAGTGTGTCATATCCATCGCCAGCTTCTTCTTTTTCTTTCTTCTCATCTCTTGTTACATTGGTATTTGTCTGGTTCTTCTCATCTGTTGTTACATTGGTATTTGTCTGGTTCTTCTCATCTCTTGTTACTTTGGTATTTGTCTGGTTCTTCTCATCTCTTGTTACATTGGTATTTGTCTGGTTCTTCTCATCTCTTGTTATATTGGTATTTGTCTGGTTCTTCTCATCTCTTGTTACATTGGTATTTGTCTGGTTCTTCTCATCTCTTGTTACATTTGTATTTGTCTGGTTCTTGTCATCAGTTCCACATCAGTGATCTTGTCGTATCACTTCAGTCTTTCTATTCTGCGCAAGCACCCATTTATGAAATTAATGAGAAGTCAGTGATCGACTATGCCATTGTTAGGAGGAGCTCATTAAAATATGTCCCGGATGCTAGAGTCTGCAGGGGGTCAGAGATTGGAAGTGATCACTACCTGCTTACAATCAAAAGAACAACTGAAAGAGTTGCTCAGTCTAGGAACTGTCCAATATCACGCAAGAAACTAAGTAAACGAACGGGAGAAATGAGCATTAAGACCTACAAGCTGAGAGAGCCATAAATTAAGACCAGATATCAGGGGCTTATTGCTGCAGCGGTGAACAACACAGAAGAACAACCTGATGACTTGGAAACCCTCTGGCTTAAATTCAAGGACATCATAAAGACAGCTGCTGCAAAAGCATGTGGTGAAGTCCGACTTCGGAACAAGAGAAAGAGGACACCTTGGTGGACAGAGGAAGTCAAAGAGAAAATAAGAGAGAAGAAAATGGCATGGAAACAATACTTAGGAGCTAAAAACACAACAGGACAAATGGAGAAATATAGAGAATATGTGACACTCAGAACAGAAGCAAAGAACATGGTGCTAGCAGCAAAACAGAAGTCCTGGGAAGAATTTGGAGAAAAGCTAGAAAAAGATGCGCAAGAAAACCAGAAATTGTTCTATAAGACCCTAAAGAACATGAGGAAGGAAAAACAATGCCCTCTCAAATTTATAAAGGACAAGCAAGGCAAATTGTTTACTGCCCCGAAGGAAGTAATGGAAAGATGGAAAGAATATTTCTCAGAGCTCCTGGATGGTGAGCATGGTGAAGCATCAGAAATGAAAACCACTAGCACAGAAGAGAAAACCAATGATGGTGAAGATGCCATAAAGATGGAAGAACTGAAGGCAGCACTGGAGAAAATCAAGATGGGCAAAACAGCAGTGCATGATGGTATAACACCAGAAATGGTAAAGTACATGGGAGCATCAGGCGACCTATTACTCTTCAGGGTCCTACAGGCAGCGTGGTGCAACAAGACCATACCAAAGGATTGGGAGATTGCCATCATAACACCAATTTTCAAAAAGGGTGACAATCGACAATGTGGAAACCATAGAGGCATATCCCTTCTCAGTGTCCCTGGCAAAATCTACTCTAGAATTCTAGAGCAGAGACTCCGACGCCCAGCAGAGCCACAATTGGATGAGGTCCAGTGCAGATTCCGAGCAAACCGAAGTACTCAAGACCTAATCTTCACACTCAGACAGCTGCGTGAAAAGGCCCTTGAGTATAAGAGTGAGATCCATCTTTGTTTAATAGATCTGGAAAAGGCGTTTGATAGGGTCCCTTGGAGCAAACTTTGGCACTGTTTAGCATGGAAGAACATTCCAGCACCTCTGATTCCTGCTATACAGAGCTTCTACAAGTTTTGCATGTGAGGACAGCAAACCATAAGTCAGAAGAGTTCAAGACCACCCACTGGTGTAAGACAAGGTGATATCCTGTCACCTTATCTTTTCATACTCTTCATGGACGATGTCATCAAGGCATGTAAGAAGAGAACAAGAAAGTATTCAGTGGGGTACTGGAAGATGAGACAGGTATGTATTTCAGAGCTGGTATTTGTTGTTCATGTTGCCCTGATTGCTAAATCAGAGGCACATCTCCAAAACCAACCTGCAAGTCTGGAAGGAAGAGCTGGAGAAGAGAGGGATGGTCATAAGCAGCTCTAAAACAAAATCCATGGTGATATCACGAGAAGAAAGGAGACATCAGATTAAGCTGGGAGAACAGGTCCTGGAGCAGGTCGACTACTTTAATAACCTCGGAGCTATTATAGACCGAAAGGGAGGCATCAAAGAAGAGTTGGCCACTCGAAAAGCAGCAGCTGGGAGACTTTTTCAGGCCATAAATCGAGAATTCCTCAGCAAGAGAGAGGTTGGTAAGAAAACGAAGACGGCTGTATACCGCTCCACCTATGTCCCAGTCTTATGGATACGAGTCATGGGCAATGACTACAACCCACAAAAGCCAGATCCAAACCTCAGAAATGAGGTATCTGAGGAAGGTGGTTGAAGTAAGAAGAAGAGACATGGTCCGCAACCAGACGATACGTCAAGACCTAAAATCCCACCCCCTGCAGACCCAAGTAGAACAGCCCCAACTAAGATGGTTTGGCCATGTCTGCAGAATGGGAAAAGATCGGCTATCACGACAAGCATGGGAAACAAAGAGCCAGGGATCCAGACCCCCAGGACGACCTAGAGTCCGCTGGGAGGACAACATTAGACAATCTTTGAAGGGCCGAGGACTAGAATTGAACCAGGCCAGGAGGGAGACAGCCGATAGAATAGTCTGACGCTCTCTCTTCCAAACCTCTACACCTCACGGTAGAAGGTGAACGACTAAGTAAGTAAGTAAGCAAGCACCCATTTATGAAGGTCTGTAGGTGAGAACACCTTGCACAAAAACGATGACACACAAAAGTGACACGGAGATATTAAAACAAATAGTGTTAAATGAGCACACGTTGAAGAAAACAGGTAACAATGAGATATGGAAACATACATGTTTCATGAGCACACCTTGGATTTAAACAAATGTGACACAGATGTGAAAACATACATGTTAAGCGAGTGCACCTTGAATTTTTAAAACAAAGGTGACGCACAGAAGTGCAAACGTACATGCTACGTGAGCACACCTTGAACAAACAGGTGACACAGATATGTGGAAACAAACATTTTACGTGAGCACATCTTGAACAAACAGGTGACACAGGGATGTGGAAACGTACATGTTACGTGAACACATCTGGAACAAAAAATGAGAGATATGAAAACATACATGCTACGTGAGCATACCTTGAACAAACAGGTGACACAGATGTGTAGTAACGTACATGCTACGTGAGCATACCTTGAACAAACAGGTGACACAGATGTGTAGTAACGTACATGCTACGTGAGCACACCTTGAACAAACAGGTGACACAGATGTGTAGTAACGTACAGGCTACGTGAGCATACCTTGAACAAAAAATTGACACAGATATGTAGTCTTCTTCTTCTTCTTCGTTCGCCCTGAAAAGGACGGTGGTTGCGTTGTGTCTGTTTACGCCTAAGCTGTGATATCTGCACCTTTCGGTCGACACATCCGCCTTCAGCACGGCATTTTTTAGGGACCGGGTTTGCCTTCCCATTGCGATCCACACTCGCTCAGCCAGACTGCACTGCTGCAGACTGTTTCCAGGACCACCACGTGGAGGTGGAGTGCGGTCTTGACCAGCTCTGATTCGCTGCTCCTGACGCAGGCAGTCAAGCTATGAGTCGCTGTGCTACGTTAGCACGCCTTGAACAAACAGGTGACACAGAGGTTTGGAAACGTACATGTTACGTGAACACATCTGGAACATAAAATGAGAGATATGGAAACATATATGCTACGTGAGCACACCTTGAACAAACAGGTGACACAGATGTGTAGTAATGTACATGTTACGTGAGCACACCTTGAACAAACAGGTGACACAGAGGTGTGGAAACAAACATGTTACGTCAGCACATCTTGAACAAAAAAATGTGAGATAAGGAAACATATATGCTACGTGAGCACACCTTGAACAAACAGGTGACACAGATGTGTAGTAACGTACATGTTACGTGAGCACACCTAGAACAAACAGGTGACACAGATGTGTAGTAATGTACTTGTTACGTGAGCACACCTTGAACAAACACGTGACACAGGGGTGTTGAAGCAAACATGTTACGTCAGCACATCTTGAACAAAACATGTGAGATAAAGAAACATATATTCTATGTGAGCACACCTTGAACAAACATGTGACACAGATGTGTAGTAGCGTATATGTTACGTGAGCACACCTTGAACAAACAGGTGACACAGATGTGAAGTAACGTACATGTTACGTGAGCACACCTTGAACAAACAGGTGACACAGGGGTGTGGAAACAAACATGTTACGTGAGCACATCTTGAGCACAAAATGAGAGATAAGGAAACATTTATGGTACATGAGCACACCTTGAAGTAACAGGTGACATTGATGTGTTGTAACGTACATGTTTCGTGAGCACACCTTGAACAAACAGGTGACATAGATTTGTAGTATTGTACATGTTACGTGAGCACACCTTGAACAAACAGGTGACACAGGAGTGTTGAAACCTGTGATCCACGGAGCCCTAAGGAGGTTGTGGTGGGTTTTGATGTTATTAAGTGTTGTTGCTATGTTTACTTAGTGTACTGAATGAGGTCAGCTGTGAAGGTCCCTGAGGATAACAGTTTATGTGAATTTACAGAGTACCTTGCTGCTACCACCCTACGACCTCAATCAGACTTATTCTTGACTAGTATGTCTGATAGCTACGTCTACTGTCTAGGGTAATGAAAATGTGGTCAGGCCAGGTCTTTAACACTTATCTGGCCTGTGACGATTGAAGATAGTTGTTCCTTAGGCCCACTCCTCACATGCGCTGAGGTAGTATGGTAGGCATCTCGTTTCATACAGTGTTGTACTCTTCAGAATATCTGGCACTAGCACAGTGCCAGACAAAGAAACTCTGAAACCACAAAATTAGGCTAGGTCTTAACATAATACCTAATCCACCATGTTTACAAGCATTAATACATTGAAATAAAAGACAGGGTCAGATCTCTCTGACCGACCCAGCACATCTACATTAATGCTGTTATCAAGTAGCACTAGTTTCACATTCCTCTCCTCTAAGGCCGGCACTGCATCTGAAATATTATCATTAATCTCTTCTTTCCATATAATAAGGTGGGTGATATGTTTCCACCTGACCACCTGAAAAGAAACATCTGTATTCTACATTTCTGATAGTTTATCATATTATATTTCAACCTCTAGGCCCTGTAACAGTTGGCTGGGGACCTAGAATAAGTACTCACTTGTCGTAATCATTTTTCATTATATGGCAGTATCACTCACTCAGAATTGTTAAATAAAAAGGTTAATAATTTCTGTCTTACCACAATTCAAAAGAAAACACACAGGTACGTTGAAATAGCACAAACTCAGCTGAGCTGCTGGCTGGACTATGGCGTCCGTATTCCTTATATTATTTATATATTCAGTGGATGTCACACTTCACAGCATCAACGATCTGCTTCTATGGACAGTCTTAAACAAAATGGCAACGAGCCGTCCAATTTTCTAATAATCTTAACTGTGTTGACCAATCAGATAGGAAAGCCAAGCTTTTTAAATTCAAAATTTTACACTAAGGTCCAAATTTGGTCCAATGTGTAGTGTATTTCTGTCGGTCGGTCTGTCCGAACTTGGCATTCCCCAAAAATGGACTTGGTTTTGGCCCAACACCAAAAAAAACACAATATTCAGTTTGAGCTATCCAATAATTTCTACCCCGTGTCTACCCCTTTTCCTACAGAACACATGACCCTTTTCCTGCTTTTACTCAAGGACGCGTCAAAATGTAACCGCTAGTGACTGCAAAACGAACGTCTGTCTGCTAGTCTGCACCCAACAAATCAGTCTTTTGTCAATAACTTCTGAGTTATCTGTCCGTCCTTTTATTTGAAAGCATATTATTTATCAGGAAAAGATAAGCTCTTAAACTAGCTAACTTTTGTGATTCTAAACCTATTAATAAGGAATTCCATATTTTTTCCATATTAGTCTTGAAATCTATAATCTACCACTCGTTCACTTCTTTTTACCGCTATTTTCAAACTAATTACGAGAATCGTCCGTATTACGTTGGGAATTACGCCATTCTCAATAAGAGCTGAGCCTGTTTTCGTGACCCAATTGACGAACATTTTTTAACTTTCGTCGTACCGTAAAATCTCGCGTATAATACGCACTCGTGTATAATACGCATGCGTGATTTAGCCTAAAATTTTCTGGTAAAATGGAAATTCGTTTATAATACGCATCATAATTTTTCAAGATTTTATTTTATGAAACATTTGTTAAAAAACTGAAAGAAGATAGAAGATGCTGCGCGATAGTAGTTCTTCGACGAACTGAAAGACCATGTCGCTTCATAAAATGAACTGCCCATCCATATGACGTTTTAAATGCTGTTGTGCCTGTACGAGATTTTTTTAAGTTCCAGAGCTTCAAGTCGGATTTCAATGCATGAAACACCGATGCCTTGTTGCCTTCTATCCACTACCCACTCCAATAATGTTTTTTTTCTAGGTCTGGAAGATCTGGTGGTGACCCAGGATTCGCCTTTTTCTTACTAGGCAACACTTGCAGCGCCTCTTTGTTTTTTCGCCATAATCGAATGTTGCACTCGTTAATGGAAAAATTTTGACTTGCTGCCCGATTGCCGTTAGATTCTGCATATGTTACCACTAAGAGCTTTTCTGCTGCAGTACAACATTTTCTCGAATTCATGTTTAGGGCTCAAAATAATCAAATGACAAACTTCATAACCAAGCTTAATATCAAAACAGATTGAAGACCAAGAGTGCGAAATGCGTTTTGCAACAATGTCTGACACATAAGAAAACACATGGCACATTAAATTTTGCGCCATTTTTACTGTCAAATTGTGACAAAAACGTGACAGACTTTCCAATGTAGGTTACTTTCGATATCGAAAATTACGTATTTTTTAGTACTCGCGTATAATACGCACCCGAGTTTTAGCGGGAAAAAAATGAGTAAAAATTGTGCGTATTATACGCGAGATTTTACGGTATTTCAAACAACTAACTACAAGTTCGCGCGTATGCTAGGCTTAGATTCAAACCCCGTGTGCACACGGCATCATTTTTCTCTTCCCTCCTTTTCTTACCCCGTCTGAACGAATAGGCCTTTCGTGTCCCCATGTTATAAATAGCTTTTTTCAATGACACTAGAAAACGACTGTTGCGTGATAAATTCTCGCAACATCATTTTATTACAATATCTATTTTATAACGCAAGGGCAACAACTGCTTGAAATTTATAGTTACTTTTCTCGGTAAGCATTTGTCTTCTCGCGTTGGTATCGAATGCAGTTAAGTTTGAGCTGTTGTCATTTTGCGCTGGACTGCGCATGACTTGTCTTGCTTTTTGGTCGATCGGTTTCCGCCCACCACTAGTGGAGTGAGCGATTTGGAATGGCGAAAGAGATGCCTCGTTGAAGAGGGGATCTCCGCTAGTTTTTGTTCTGTCAGGGATGTGTAGTCCTCTTAATGGATATTTCGTTTATTCGAGATAATACCTCTAGTGTTTCCCACATGCCGGGAGGCGTGATATTTCTGTGTATTTCATGAAAGCAAGGTAAATTAACATTTTCATTAACTCTATCGATTTTTGGTCGTGAACGATTTCTGGCTCATAGCCTGTCTTCGAAAGTCGTCGTCACGAGATGTTTTCCTAGCTCACATGTCGCTGTATTGTGCTGCATCGGTTGATGCAGGTCCCAAGGACTATTACTTGCTACTTGGTTACCTGAACTAGGTTTGAAAAACCTTTGTTATCTAGAGGATATTTTTGAGGACATTATTTATACTTCGGCAGACGTGTCTGTCTTGCTGAAGTCAGACTAAGGAGAGTGAACTGATCTCATATATCTGGTTATCTCCTGGCTGTTATAGAAAAGGATGGAGTTTTTTCACCTGACTACATTTACAGCACTATGAAATATAACATGCATCTGACTCATCATTGTAATGCTGTCTACCGTCTATTGCTGTATTGAATGTTGCTGTGATAATGACTGTTTGATGTGTCTACATATTCGCGTAACCATTTTGTCACTGTGGCGTCCACAATAAATAATGAAGAAAAACGTCAACGGCTGTTTCAAGAATCATTGACTTTATACGTCGTGAGTTTACTGACGTCCTATGTGGATTGCCCTGTTATTTTTGTATGAACATTGTTTTGACTGAACACATCTGCACACTACACAAAACCAGACATGCGGATACCATCCATCATCATATGGCATCACGCATCATTTGGTGGCCATAAGCTGGTTTGATTCTGGTACCAGCAAACACGGGGTTCCTTACCCACTTCATTTTCAACAAGAATTCATCAGCATCCTTCAAGAAATTAACATTCTTCAATACAGTCAACATCTTCACCATTTTCAAAGTACTCGGCGTTGCCCGGTAAAAGTCAAAATTTCAATTTTTTGACGGAAACAAGAATTTGACAGTACCCGGCGTTGTTACATGTTGCCGGATAACTCGGACTGCTGTTATCTTTTACGCAAGTCAAGCAAGTTGCTGCTGTCAAGGTTCCAGTGCTGTCGTTTTTGTGAAGGTCAAGTGCCGGTTGAAACGGGTTGTTTTCTGAAGAAGGCCAAGTACCGATTTCCATCAACTTACTTTTGGATTAGAAGGTCAAGTGCCGAAACAACTCAACATACAGTATTTCAGAAGCTCAAGTACCATCGTGTTAGCAGTGGAAGCAGTTCAGATGTGCCATCATCGTTGGAGCTTCGCTCTCTAGGACGTTGATTGACATCTGTTTTTTGCTGCTGTTCTACGATTGGAAGCCTATAAGTTAAGTGGCCTGTTTGTATGTAAACTGTGCCCTTATACTTCTGCTGAGTCTTCTGTGTATCATCTCATTCTATATGTTATATGTCTATATGTTATTTGTATATTTATATTTTTATATTTCAGCGGGTTCTCGGTTGGGTGGTGTCTCCGTTAGATTATGCCACGTCATAGAGGTCGTCTATTGTGAGCGTTTTCTGTAGGGTTTGCAAATTTCCGATACTGGAATTTGCTAAGCGACTTCTGTTGCTATTTATGTTAGCTGTGATGACATGTTTTAATATTGTTTTCGTTATTATTTCGCATTCTTTAGTTTTGTTTTGATTTGTTTGTATTGTTAGCCTACTCTTGTCTATAATTTAGTTTCATACAACATTTTTGTTTATACACTGTGGTGTCATGTATTTTGTTTAATTCTATCGTAGATATCGTCACATTTTTTTGTGATATTTCATTAATTTCTGCTTTATTTTTAGTTGATTTCTGCGAACGTTTTTTGTATTGTTGCTGATCTTTGTTATTGTTTACATTGTTATTGTTTACATTGTTTGCATTGTTTACATTTTCAATGTTTACATTCTGCATGTGTTTACATAGTCATTGTTTACAGTTATAGTAATTAGTTAATGGGCTATGCTAATGCACTGTTACTACTACACTGATGATAAATGAATGATGAATAGTGTTGTGCACTATTGAATGAGAAGTGCACTTATGATCAAGAATTGATTGGTGATATTTCATATACAAGTTCTTTGATTGGAGACTTGTTTCCCACAGAGACTGGGATAATATAAGGTGATGTGAATATACAAGTGCTTAATTAAGACTTGTTACACTTAGGTTTGAAATAAATTAGTTAATTATTTCAGGTTTTGGACTCATATGTTAGACAACATGTCTACATTTGAGCACTTTATTGAGCAGGGGTAAATTGCTTGGGAAGACTGGTGATAAGTTAGAAGAATTTGCAACTGCTCGATATGATAAAGCAATGGAAGCTGAACAAAAGAAACTGCATATGGAAGCTGAACAAAAGAAACTGCAGATGCAGGTGGATGAAAAAAGATTCCAAATGGAAATGGAGAAACAAAAAAGGGAATCAGAAGCTGAGGAAAGAAAACTCCAGCTAGAGGCTGAAAATAAAAGACTTGAAAAAGAGGCTGAAAATAAAAGACTTGAAAAAGAAGCTGAAAGACTTCAAATAGAGGCTCAGGCTGAGGAGAGAAGATTACAGAGAGAATCTGATGAGAGGAAAGAGAAAGCAAAAATGGAACATGAAGAAAAGGTCTTAGCTTTAGAGTTGGAAAAATTGAAATTGATGAACATGAGTAATGGTAATGATTCAAACAAGGGTTCATCTTCTGGTAAGGCTAATAATGATACTTTTAAGATTAAGTTGCCAACATTTAGTCCTTCCAGTGATGACATAATGTTCTATCTGGACAGATTTGAACAAGCATGTACAGCTCATAACATAGACAAAGCAAAATATGTTTATCAGTTATCAGGGATACTGACAGGTAAAGCTCTAAGTATATTAAATATGGTGGATGAACCTGACAAGAACAATTATGAGGTTGTCAGGGCCGCTCTGTTAAAGAAATATCAGCTTAACGAAGACGGCTATCGTCTACAATTTAAAAACATGTTACCTGAAAATGGAGTTGAATTCTCCGAGTTTATTGCAAGAATACGCATTACTTTCTCACGATGGGTTGAACTATCTAAGACGGAAAAAACTTATGAAGGACTTATGGACTTAATACTTAGAGACAAAGTCATGTCGTCTGTCAATGAGTCTTTCCTTGCTTTCCTTCATGAACGTAAACCTAAAACAATAAAAGAAATGGAAGATTTCTGTTGCCAATACGTAACTGCACACCCACACATAACCATGGGTAACTCTAAGGTGAAAGAAGGTTTACCAGTTGCTTCGGCAGCTCCGTATGGTCAAAACTTTGCTCGTAGATTCCAACAAAATTTTGATAGAAAGAGCAGCGGTAATTTCTGTCAAAATCATGGAAACCAATTTCATGGTGATTCTTCTTCGAAGAATTGGAGACAACCTGATAGTGGTCGTTACTATCACCCTAATAATTATAGACATTTCAAAAGAGGATATGGTAATAGAGGTTATTCCTGCCGAAGACCTCAGAACCAAACAAATAGATGTTCGCATCAATGTGAACATGATAGTAATCGTGGAAACTGGAATTCGAACCAGGATAACAACTACAATAGAGACAATAATAACTGCAGAGATAATAATAACTCTGATAACTTCAGAGGTAATAATAGTCGGGGTAGATCTCAACACAAAAAAAAGAGATATCAGCAGGCTAATGCTGTACAACAGGAAACTGAGGGAGCCTGTAATCATGTTGTTGATAGTAAAAACTTTGACGCTGTCACTGGTTCTGCTGTTGACTTTGAGAGAGCAAACAAATGCCCCCAATGCAGTACTTTATTCGAACCGGGTACCATAACTACTTTGAGTTGTGGTCACCCACTTCCCGCTCTTCCTGCTGCTGTTGCGCATGACGGGAGGGGTTCTTTAATTCTACATAAGGGTCTTGTTAATGATACTCCGGTCTCACTACTTTTCGATTCCGGATGCACCACTATTGGTGTTAGACAATCGCTTGTAGATCCATCTTGTGCTACAGGAAGGGTTATTAAATGTGTCACATTTGGCGGCACTCTAGAAAAATATCCTACTGCTGTAATTCGCATTGCCACTCCTTTCTTTACTGGTGATGTGCATGCTTGTCTCTTACCTAATCCTATTGCGGACCTTATTATTGGTCGTATTCACGGAGTTAGGGAGTGTACCCCACAGCAGATTGCTGCTTGGGAAGATAATAACATGCAAGCTACAAATGCAGTAGTTACAAGAGCACAAGCTCTACAAACACCCGAAACATCACTGAATAGTGATAATGAAGTTGATAGCCAAGATAGTCACTTAGTAATCACTCGTGACTCTTTCATAAAATTGCAAGAAGAAGATCCTTCTTTAAAAAAATTCTTCGTTCTTGCGAAGAAAGGTGATCCGAATCAGGATACAAATAGAAAATCTTGGATTGCAATGAGAAACGGCGTACTTGTACGTATGGTACAAGATTCGACTACGTCGGCACATTCGCAAATTCTTGTTCCCAAGAGCATGAGAGTGCAAATATTACAACATGCTCATGACTCGCAATGTGCTGGACATATGGGTTTTTCCCGTACGAAGTCGAGAGTCCTTGCGGCTTTCTTTTGGCCTTTTGTCAATAAGGACATTCGTATTTACTGCCGAACATGCAAGGTATGTCAGGAGGTCAAATCTAGAGGACCACGACATGCTGCGCCTATCCAGGCTGCTGACATTCCTATTCGGCCGTTTCAGAAAATGGCCATAGATATTATTGGCCCTTTTAAGGTCAAGTCGGCCAGAGGACATCAGTTTATCCTTACATGTGTCGATATGTGCACACGTTGGCCAGAGGCTATTCCTCTTAAGAGCATATCTACTACAGATATCGCAGATGCTCTTTGGTTGATATTTTCTCGCTTGGGGTTCCCCAGAGAAATATTATCAGACCATGGCACTCAACTCATATCTGACACTATGTCACAGGTAATGTCTACCTTACATATTGAACGATCTCTCAGTAGTATCTACCATCCTATGTCTAATGGGTTAGCTGAGCGTCTGAATAGAACGCTCAAGACTTTGCTTGGTAAGATAACTGAAGATCATCCTCAAGATTGGGACAGGGTTTTACCCGCGGCTCTCTTTGCCTATAGAGAAGTCCCTAATGAACACACAGGATTTTCTCCCTTCGAACTTGTCTTTGGCGCGCGTCCACGCGGCCCTATGTCTTTATTACACGATCTCATCACTGCCGATGATATTGGCGATGAAACTCAATCCTCATATGAGTATGTCATTGCTCTTAGACAAAAGATCATTGAGGCATGTAAGCTAGCAACTGCTTCATCAGAAATTGCTAAAGAGAAGGCAAGACAGTTTGCTAACAAGAATAGATGTCTACGACAACTTTGTCCAGGTGACAAAGCATTCGTCCTACTCCCCAGTAGGGAAAATAGACTTCTTATTGCATGGAAAGGTCCGTATGCAATAGTCTATCGGATTTCCAATGTTGACTATGTGGTAGATATTGATGGAAAGCATAAAACTTTCCACATAAACATGCTTTCGGAATTTCACGAACGTCCGGACTATTTGCTGCCTATTTTCCAGGCAACGGATGATGCTCCTGCACCTCACGGTCATTATTCATCCCTGTCTGTCATACAGGATGAGGAAGCTACCTTCTCTGATGTCAACCTTCCCCTTCCGGTGGTTCCATTACATTCCACGGAATCTTGGAAAAACGTTTCTGTTTCTCCTAATCTTTCTGGTGACGAACATCGACAAGTCTCGTCGATGTTACAAACATTTCAGGATGTTCTCACTGACATTCCTGGACACACAGATGTCATAGAACATGACATAATTCTTACCGACAATAATCCAATTAGGGTTAGGCCGTATCCTATTCCTATACACTTTCAGTCGCAGGTGGAAAAGGAATTGGATGAAATGATTCAATTAAATATAATTGAACCATCGACTTCACCATATTCTTCTTCCATGGTTATTGTCCGGAAGAAGGATAAGAACATACGAATTTTGTTGATTATCGCAAATTGAATCAGGTCACAAAGTTCGATGCTGAACCGATGCCTTTGTTAGAAGATCTACTGATTAGACTTTCTAATTCTAGATTCTTCACTAAACTTGACTTGTCTAAAGGTTATTGGCAAGTGCCTTTAGCAGAGCATGCCAAACCTCTTACTGCTTTTTCTACACCCAGGGGCCTATCTCAATGGAATGTTATGCCTTTTGGTCTCATGAACGCCCCTGCCACTTTCGTTCGCATGATGCGTCGAATTCTGTCACATCGTTCGGATGTCATCGCATACTTAGATGACATCTGTCCCTTCAGTGATACCTGGGAAGATCACTATTTAGGGTTATATGACTTCCTGTCCACTCTACGTGAGAATAATTTGACAGCAAAACCTTCTAAAGCTTTTGTTGGTTTTGGTGAAATCTCTTTCCTGGGTCATCGTGTTGGTCATGGTCTCTTGAAGACAGAAGACCACAATACTTCAAAAATACTGAACATCTCTGTTCCTAAAACGAAGAAACAAGTTAGGAGTCTCTTAGGTTTAATTCAATTTTATGGGAGATTTATTCCAAATTTATCTTCGATCATGGCACCTCTCTCAACATTGTTGAAGAAAGGTTCGCCTAATCTGGTCCGTTGGTCTGGAGAATGCCAATCTTCACTAGACCAAATCAAGAATATATTTTCTTCTCCTCCCATCTTAAGATTACCTACTCTTGATAGGACTTTTGTTCTTCGGAGTGATGCTTCATCCACTGGATTGGAGCAGCACTGATGCAAGAATATGCAAATACTCTGCATCCTGTTATGTACATTTCTAGAAAACTAAATGCGGCAGAGAGGAACTACTCGGTTTTAGACCGTGAGTTGTTAGCGATGGTTTGGTCAATTCTAAAGCTACAAAGATTCCTCCTGGGCGCACATTTCATTCTAGAGACTGATCAGAAAGCTCTTACAGCTATTCAGACTAAGAATTTGAAGAGTTCGAGATCCACTCGATATGCTATAGCTATTCAACCTTTTCACTTCACGGTACGAGCTATCCGTGGTGCGGATAATGTGATGGCTGACATTTTGTCTAGATGCCCACATGACTCTAACTAATACTTCTGTCCTATATTCCTATATATTACAGAGTCATAACACACCTATATTACTACAATAGATTAGCACATCTGTACTCACTTTATATGTACACACTATCGTGCTTTGTTGTCATCTTCTTCTGTTCGTTTTTACGATGATAGAGGAGGACTGAGTAGTTAATATAAGGGCCGTTAGTTTACTAAACAGCCACAATTATTAATAATGTATTGTACCTTATGAAGCATATTAGTTATTAATTAGCATTATATTGCTTGTACTTTCTCAGAATGTCATTGTTGAGCTGAGGACTTACCTTACTAGTATCAAGCATGACGAGTTCTAGATTGTGTACTTACCCTCGGAATACCAGAGCATATGTCCTGGATCGTCATGTAGTTTAACTTTACTATGTACTTATGTCATTACATGTCAAATAATGTACTATTTAAATTTTCCTATCAGATTTGTACATCCATTTTTAAAGACAATATTAGAGTATGCTGTTTAATGATGATTATAGTACCTTGCATACGTATATTGTGTTTACATGCTAACGTGATGTGTGTTGGTGACACCTCCCCGATGTGAATATTTTTTGAGACATATTTATTTTTCTGTTGAGGTATATCCTCACCAGACACTCTATATTTAGCCTCATGTTAGGCAATTTAATTAATTATCAGCGCATAATTCGTGCGTTTTGAGCCGCTTATCGCATGCTCTTTGATATTTAAAAAAAAAAAAATATGTTCCACATTTTTTTTTTATCGTGATAAATTCTCGCAACATCATTTTATTACAATATCTATTTTATAACGCAAGGGCAACAACTGCTTGAAATTTATAGTTACTTTTCTCGGTAAGCATTTGTCTTCTCGCGTTGGTATCGAATGCAGTTAAGTTTTGAGCTGTTGTCATTTTGCGCTGGACTGCGCATGACTTGTCTTGCTTTTTGGTCGATCGGTTTCCGCCCACCACTAGTGGAGTGAGCGATTTGGAATGGCGAAAGAGATGCCTCGTTGAAGAGGGGATCTCCGCTATTTTTTGTTCTGTCAGGGATGTGTAGTCCTCTTAATGGATATTTCGTTTATTCGAGATAATACCTCTAGTGTTTCCCACATGCCGGGAGGCGTGATATTTCTGTGTATTTCATGAAAGCAAGGTAAATTAACATTTTCATTAACTCTATCGATTTTGGTCGTGAACGATTTCTGGCTCATAGCCTGTCTTCGAAAGTCGTCGTCACGAGATGTTTTCCTAGCTCACATGTCGCTGTATTGTGCTGCATCGGTTGATGCAGGTCCCAAGGACTATTACTTGCTACTTGGTTACCTGAACTAGGTTTGAAAAACCTTTGTTATCTAGAGGATATTTTTGAGGACATTATTTATACTTCGGCAGACGTGTCTGTCTTGCTGAAGTCAGACTAAGGAGAGTGAACTGATCTCATATATCTGGTTATCTCCTGGCTGTTATAGAAAAGGATGGAGTTTTTCACCTGACTACATTTACAGCACTATGAAATATAACATGCATCTGACTCATCATTGTAATGCTGTCTACCGTCTATTGCTGTATTGAATGTTGCTGTGATAATGACTGTTTGATGTGTCAACATATTCGCGTAACCATTTTGTCACTGTGGCGTCCACAATAAATAATGAAGAAAAACGTCAACGGCTGTTTCAAGAATCATTGACTTTATACGTCGTGAGTTTACTGACGTCCTATGTGGATTGCCCTGTTATTTTTGTATGAACATTTTTTTGACTGAACACATCTGCACACTACACAAAACCAGACATGCGGATACCATCCATCATCATATGGCATCACGCATCAACGACGTTACGGTCTACCAAAATCAACGTGCTTGTGGCGTGGGCGAAGAAGCAGCAGCGTATCATAACTATATTTTATTCTTACATTTTAACTTTTATATTTATAATGGAGGATTTTATCGCTGTATCAATGTATTCCATCACACATCTCCCCACTTAAAAACATGCACTAATGCAAGTTCCAAAACCATTGATACACATAGATAAAATTCACTCCTTACGCCTGCTGAATACTCTAAATTTGATCACAGGGGTGCCTACTGAGGAAATCTGCACCGACGTTCTGTGACCCCGGAATATATTCAATGGTAAATTGATATGGCTGTAATAATAACGACCATCGTAATAATGTGGCATTTTCATGCTTGGCCTGTGATAAGAATACGAGAGGCTGATGATCCGTTTGGACCACGAATGTTCTACCATATAGATAGATTTGGAACTTTTTTATCGCACAGATTAAGGCTAAGCACTCTTTTTCGCTTGTGGAATAGCCTTGTTCCGCTTTGTTCAACTTGCGGCTAGCATAAGCGACTGGGTTCAGTTCCCCATTGGGTGAAGAGGACCTTTGCAACAAAGTAGCCCCCAGGCCCACATTGCTTGCGTCCGTTCTCACCACAAAATCCTGAGTCAAATCAGGCAATTTGAGAATAGGCTTGCTAGTGAGTTTTTCCTTTAACTCTTGGAATGCCAGTTCACACTGCGCTGACCAAACAATTTTATCTGGATGTCCCTTGCGAGTCAAATCAGTCAGAGGAGCACATATAGAGTTAAAATTTTTGATATATTTTTGGTAAAAACTACACAACGACACGAATGATCGCACGTCTTTCTTTGTTTGAGGCCTAGGTGCTCTCTGCAATTTTTCCAAGTTCTTGGGATCAGGGGTCATGTTACCCTGATATACAGTATGTCCCAAGAATTCCAACTCTTTGCATCCAATACAACATTCTGTTGGTCTAGCAGTCAAGTTTGCTTCTCTGAGCCTATCAAATAGCATATTCAGAGAGTTAACGTGTTCTTCAAATGTTTCTGTAGCGATGAGGATATCATCCATGAAATTCGTGATACATGGATTATTCAAGGGATCCAACAATTTGCGCATCATCCTAGAAAACACACTCGGAGCATTTTTCAATCCAAATGGCAACATGTTGAATTCATAATGCCCTTCCGATGTGCTAAAAGCTAAATAAGGTCGAACCTCAGGCTTCACTGGAATCTGGTAATAGCCTTTGCTAAGATCCACCTTCGAAAAATATTTTGCCTTGTTCAGTCTGGCAAATAACTGTTTTGTGTCCGGTAATGGATCTACCTGACCTTCTGTGACAGCATTCAGTTTCCTGTAATCTATGCACAGTCTATGTTCCCCAGACGGTTTCCTCAACAAAACTACACTGGAGCTATAAGGAGATTCACTGTGAGAAATAATCCCTTCTTTCAACAAATAATCTATCTCCTCTTTCAATGCTTTCTCCTTAGCGAAAGGAACCGAATAGGCTCTCATACAGATTGGTGTTGAGTCTACCAGCTTCATATCATACTCTAGCAAATTAGTATGTCCCGGTTTGTCTGTTAACACATCAGTATGTTCATCCAGAACCTGTTGAACTCTCTCCCTCTGATTTTTAGTCAGGTGCTTACTGACTTTTACCTGTGCGACTGTCTCACAGGGGTGTAGGGGGTATTCATGTGAGGTGAGTGGTTCCTTTTTCATTTCGGTTGCGATAGCCAAGGTCAGTAAAGGGGTGCCTTCCTGGGTTTGTCTGTCCAGATACTTCTTTAAAAGGTTCACATGATATATTTTCTCCTTCCCCTTTTTGTAAATTTTATAATTTGTTCTAGACACCTTCTCTAGAACTGTATATGGACCTTGCCATCCAATTTGCAACTTATTATTGCTGCCGGGTAGTAGAAGAAGCACTTTCTCTCCCACAGCTAATTCTCTGTCCTTTGCTTTCTTATTAAAATAAGCTGCATGTTTCTTCCTGGCTTGTCTCAAATTATCATTTGCCAGTTTCCATCCAGCTTTCAGACGAGTGGTCAGCTCGTTCACATAGTTATATGATGAGGTAACAGTTTCCTCTGCCTTCTCATCTGTCCACGTCCTTAACAAGGTTACATATGGACCTTACATTTTTCCGACATATGTTCCATACCATTAGAAGCCTTATAGTAAGGACGTTTTTCCCTTTTATCATCACATAAGAATCTACCACTACCGATTCGTTTCCTGGGGTTTTCTCCCCACTTTAAGTTCATTGTGAGAGATCTTCTCTCTCTTTTATCTTCCTCCAGTTCACATAATTCCGACCGAGGGATTGTCGGCTTATTCTGTGGTAGAATTTCTCTTTGTACTTGTCGCATAGTGGCCATTTTAATACATTCGAGTGAAGACTGAGTGTGAAAAGGGGGCTCCCATTCCACTTTGTCTACTCTATTAAATTTATTTTTCTTTCCATTTTAAGGCATAAGTTTGCCCCGTGGCGTGTCTAGGTCCTGATCAATTTTCCCACTTGTGGGTGTTCCCTCATGAAATACGCCACATGCTTCTACAAAATTCTCAACGATGACCATCATATCTGGCCAATAATATTTTTGAGCTACTTTTTGGCAGATGGTACCTACTTTCTCGTGGTCCCCATCTTTTCCAACATGTAAACTCCGTATTACGTCTGCCCTAAACATCTTGGGAAGTACCAGTTGTCCGTGACCATTTGAACCAGTTCCGGCCTTCCTATATAACAATTTATTCGTTATGTAAAATTCTCCTTTGCCTGGAGGTGTGTGACATTTGGGCAATTTTTTAAAACATGGCTTGAGTGTCCTATCCTCAGCCTGCGCCTTCCTCATCTCCTCTGGATGAGCATTTATAGATTCACCTTCTTCCTCCTTTGACTGTGACCTGGTCTGCACTGTCGCCATGATCACAGGTCTCTTGGGATTCCCCAAGAAGACATATCTACACCCCACTATCAGAGGGTAGATTGGTTCATCTATCACTGCTGCTCTGATTTCTCCTTCCACATAGCGAGTTTTCACAGTTATCCTTGCGATGGGAAGTGTCATGAGTGGTATGTCCTTAGTCGCCCCTTGTATTTCCACTGTTTCGGTGGTATACTGACCTGGGTTCACTAGGCTAGAACTCACAACTGAATCAAAATCCAAACCTGTATCATATAGGCACCTTATGGTGACCCCGTTACAAACAACATCCTCACAAACTGGGGGGTGATAAGGTTCCTGCTGTCCAGTAGGTTTAACCTTTAATCTCTGGTTCCCCGATTTCATTGCAGCAAGGTTAGAAGGTTTCCTTTTACATACTTCGGTGTTATGGTTGTCCTTCCTACACCATTTACACCACCTCTTTCCTTGGTTAAAAGGTTTTCTTTCATTATATTTTTGGTCATTGAACTGTGAGTTTCTATCACGATAATCATTTCGTGGCCTATCAAAGTTTGTCTTACCTTTGTTACCTTGTTCTTTGGTATCAAATTTATTAGAGTGCTGTGTGGCCTTAAAATTCTCTATTTTTCTTTTTAGTGCCAGCTACCTCTGCCTGGGCTGCCTGATACCTCTCAGCGACATTCAATACCTCACCCAACCTCTCTGCACCTTGTTCCATGAGAAACTTGCTCAGGTCTGGAGCCATGGACTCTCTTAATTGCTCTATCATGATCATTTCTTTAAGATCTTGGGTCTTCCCCAGAACAGTCCATTTCTCCAAATAGGCTTCCAGTCTGGCAGAGAATTGGTGGTATGTCTCCCCAGACAAAAGCTTGGCATTTCTAAACTTCTTACGATAAAATTCACCATTCTTTTCATATCTTAATAACAGAGCCTGCTTTAGCATGTCATAATTGTCTTGGTCGTCTCTATTCATTTTTGCAAACACTTTGTAAGATGTTACCCTAAGACCCTGGGATAACTTTAAGCTCCACCTTTCCCTCTCCAACCCATAGGTGGTGGCTAAAACTTCAAATCTGGATAAAAATGATTCAATATCATCGTCCCTCTCTACAAAATGGTCTAAATGGAACCCCATTGTTGAGTTAGAGGCTCCCTGACTGGCAGTGGCATTGGAGGTATGAGGGCTGTTACCATTTTCAGGAGCATGGCCTTGAAATTCCAACTCCCTTAGTCGTAACTCGTGCTCCCTTTGTAATCTCTTATCTTCTGCTTCCCTCTCAGCAGCCTGTCTCTTTTCCTCTCTATCTATCTGCATCCTCTTCTCTTCCCTTTCAGCGGCCTGTCTCTTCTCCTCTCTTTCTATCTGCATCCTCTTCTCTTCCCTTTCAGCAGCCTGTCTCTTTTCCTCAGCTTCTAATTTCTTCTCTTCAAATTTCAAAACCTGACCCCCATATTCATTTCTTTAGCAGTCAGCACAGCAGCCGATCTAAATTTGGCTAGATCTGCCATCCTGTATCACACAACTCTAATAATGTTCTAAGATAGATTACAAAACTCTAATTACCAAAGTGACACTCTAATTAATTAATTACTACTGGCTGTGAAGATTCATCAACGCTTACTTTCCACCTTAAATATTTCTTATGAACAACTTTTAATTTTTGGGACACTGTTGAATTTTTACACACTTATACCCCAATAGTTTAATCCCGGACCTGGAGACCCCAATATATGTGGTGGGTTTTGATGTTATTAAGTGTTGTTGCTATGTTTACTTAGTGTACTGAATGAGGTCAGCTGTGAAGGTCCCTGAGGATAACAGTTTATGTGAATTTACAGAGTACCTTGCTGCTACCACCCTACGACCTCAATCAGACTTATTCTTGACTAGTATGTCTGATAGCTACGTCTACTGTCTAGGGTAATGAAAATGTGGTGTGCTGGTAATTAAGTACACAAACACACACACAGACACTAATATTAATCTCTATGATTAAGTCAACTGACACTGTGGTTAAAATTTAGTAATTTACAATTTTTTCCAAATTTATTTTGTCCTGAACCTTGTTTTCTTCTGGTCAGGACTTTCAACTCAATATGAATTAATTTAAATAGAATTACATATAATCAAGTAAACACATGAAAGACCTGTACATATACATAATTTAAATTTGCTAATATTGGTACTAAAACTAAAGTCTTTATTAACTAGTGCTTGATGTCGGGTCGGGGTATTTTCATCATACCCAGTCCTTTATTTAACAGTGTTCATTTGCTCTTTAACAGGATTGATGGTGGAAAAGTTGATAAGTTACACAATGGAGTTTATATTATTTAGTACTCGTTGATGAATCTCAGCAGGCCAGGTCTTTAACACTTATCTGGCCTGTGACGATTGAAGATAGTTGTTCCTTAGGCCCACTCCTCACATGCGCTGAGGTAGTATGGTAGGCATCTCGTTTCATACAGTGTTGTACTCTTCAGAATATCTGGCACTAGCACAGTGCCAGACAAAGAAACTCTGAAACCACAAAATTAGGCTAGGTCTTAACATAATACCTAATCCACCATGTTTACAAGCATTAATACATTGAAATAAAAGACAGGGTCAGATCTCTCTGACCGACCCAGCACATCTACATTAATGCTGTTATCAAGTAGCACTAGTTTCACATTCCTCTCCTCTAAGGCCGGCACTGCATCTGAAATATTATCATTAATCTCTTCTTTCCATATAATAAGGTGGGTGATATGTTTCCACCTGACCACCTGAAAGAAACATCTGTATTCTACATTTCTGATAGTTTATCATATTATATTTCAACCTCTAGGCCCTGTAACAGTTGGCTGGGGACCTAGAATAAGTACTCACTTGTCGTAATCATTTTTCATTATATGGCAGTATCACTCACTCAGAATTGTTAAATAAAAAGGTTAATAATTTCTGTCTTACCACAATTCAAAAGAAAACACACAGGTACGTTGAAATAGCACAAACTCAGCTGAGCTGCTGGCTGGACTATGGCGTCCGTATTCCTTATATTATTTATATATTCAGTGGATGTCACACTTCACAGCATCAACGATCTGCTTCTATGGACAGTCTTAAACAAAATGGCAACGAGCCGTCCAATTTTCTAATAATCTTAACTGTGTTGACCAATCAGATAGGAAAGCCAAGCTTTTTAAATTCAAAATTTTACACTAAGGTCCAAATTTGGTCCAATGTGTAGTGTATTTCTGTCGGTCGGTCTGTCCGAACTTGGCATTCCCCAAAAATGGACTTGGTTTTGGCCCAACACCAAAAAAAAACACAATATTCAGTTTGAGCTATCCCATAATTTCTACCCCGTGTCTACCCCTTTTCCTACAGAACACATGACCCTTTTCCTGCTTTTACTCAAGGACGCGTCAAAATGTAACCGCTAGTGACTGCAAAACGAACGTCTGTCTGCTAGTCTGCACCCAACAAATCAGTCTTTTGTCAATAACTTCCGAGTTATCTGTCCGTCCTTTTATTTGAAAGCATATTATTTATCAGGAAAAGATAAGCTCTTAAACTAGCTAACTTTTGTGATTCTAAACCTATTAATAAGGAATTCCATATTTTTTTCCATGTTAGTCTTGAAATCTATAATCTACCACTCGTTCACTTCTTTTTACCGCTATTTTCAAACTAATTACGAGAATCGTCCGTATTACGTTGGGAATTACATCATTCTCAATAAGAGCTAAGCCTGTTTTCGTGACCCAATTGAAGAACATTTTTTAACTTTCGTCGTATTTCAAACAACTAACTACAAGTTCGCGCGTATGCTAGGCTTAGATTCAAACCCCGTGTGCAGACGGCATCATTTTTCTCTTCCCTCCTTTTCTTACCCCGTCTGAACGAATAGGCCTTTCGTGTCCCCATGTTATAAATAGTTTTTTTCAATGACACTAGAAAACGACGTTACGGTCTACCAAAATCAACGTGCTTGTGGCGTGGGCGAAGAAGCAGCAGCATATCATAACTATATTTTATTCCTACATTTTATTTTAACTTTTATATTTATAATGGAGGATTTTATCGCTGTATCAATGTATTTCAAATGGGTCCACATTTCAAATGGGTCCACACAATTCATCAGACAATCAAATGGGTCCACAGAATTCATAGAACAATCAAAGGGTGTCCACAGAATTCATCGGACAATCAAAGGGGTCCACAGAATTCATAGACAATCAGAGGGATCCACATATTCCATCAGACAATCAAATGGGCCCATGGGACAAAAACAGGTTAAGAAACCCTGACTTAGACAGAAGGCCCGTAGTTCTATTATGGCGTATAATTTGTACAAATCACAAACAATCCTACGTTTCGTGAACATCGTAATCATCGCCCTTTTTTTGTTTTGGCTACTTAAGGAGCATGGACCCATCACTGTAGACAATATCTACCTTGACAAAGAGTGTGCTAACGCCCATGCTCTTGCCGCAGTGGTTACTGTAGCATTTTGTTTTGCAAGATGAGGTTGCAAGAACTCATTTTAGTCGCCTTTTACTACATGCATGAGGCAGCAAGAGTCGTAAGCTTTCCTTCTCTTTTCAGCCCCGGCCCCCCCACCCCCCCCCACCCCCCCCCCCCCCCCCCCCCCCCCCCCCCCCCCCCCCCCCCCCCCCCGCCCCCCCCCCCCCCCTCCCCTCCCCCCCCCCCCCCACTTTACCAGTAACAAAGTTCTCCTCTTCCAAGATGATCTTCATTGTTTCTTGTCAGATTCCTTTGCCGTTTACCGAGATGCAGGGCTATTTAGGCGGCGATAATCCTTTGCTAATAGATGATGACGTCAATGATATATGATTGCACCTGGTGTACGAGTCAACAACCTCGACTTGACTGCACCTGGCGTGGTAGCGATGATCGTCAATTGTTTTATTTTCTTCTGATTGCTACCAGCTATTGGTGTGTGCAAACACTATGCTCACACCTGTTGACCTATTTAAATTGATTTCATAACCCTTGTATGCTTAGCGAATGTACTGATATACTACCAAAGCCGATAGCATCAAATGTACATTGTGAAAACAGGAATATAAACTTTCCACCGTCGGATTTTTACAACTTATGTACTAATACGTTTGAGAAGCAATACACATAACAGCATTGATAATGTGTACACTAATATATTAACCCATCTATAACCGCGGTTCCTAACCGTTTGTAGGTCGCAGCTCCATTAACACCCATGTTATAATATAAGCAGCCGTTCTATAGAGCAAAAAAACAATGTACAGGATTAGTTTCATCTCAGATATTCTGTTGTTATATTACAGACATGCGCATTAATTACTCAGCAAAAGAAATGTAAAAAGGTCAAAGGTAGTCCCATAGCTGATACCGACGTAGGTAGTGGAAGTGTTAGTGACTTCACCGTCCAGCATCGAGAGGTGGGGTGACTAGTTCCCTTCATCGCTGCCTTTTCCTTCCCTGACTCTGGTCAGGTACCCATTTACAGCTGGGTAGACTGGAGTGTCGATACCGTGATTTCTTCTTCTTCTTCGTTCCCCCTCAGGTGTCAACTTGAATAAGTTCAAAGAAAGCAGTGGTCAGCCTGAGGCTGTTGATATCTCCGTAGATTTTCTTCAGGAATGGTACTGGTGATGGCCATATGCGTTTTCTGTGTTCCTCATATGTTGGGCACCTTTGAAGCAGATGTTCAGCAGTCATTTTACCAGTGCCACAGTCACTCTCATCAGTAGTTCCTATCTTTAATTTGTTGAATAGGTGGTATCTCAATCTGTTATGACCTGTGCGAAGTCTGAAGATTACCACTTGTTCACTTCTGCTGAGCTGGTAATAAGGATCATTTTTTGTGTGGCCTGGATGCTCTTCTTCCCACTTGTGCCTGTATCTGCGCTTGATAAAACTCTTGGACTCCTCATAGGTTATATTTGTGTCAAGTTGAGGAAGTTTTCCCCCTTCCTTTGCCAATCTGTCAGCCTCTTCATTTCCAGGGGATACCGTGATTTGAACCCGGCACCTTTTCCGTGAGAGACCAGCGCTCTAACCACTCCGCCAGTCGGACGCTCAGAAATGTACATTTGTTAATAAAAGTCAGGTCATCTAAAATTATAATTTAGGAGTAATGATATTTATTTACTTAGGGGTCTTCCACAAATGACATCACACAAGAGTTTGCAATTTTTCAACTCCCCAGCCTCCCATCGTTACATTTCGTCACAAAAACTCAGACTCCCCTCTTATGTGACGTCACAAATCTCTTACATTCCCCCTGTCCTTTTCCCCCAATCGTTTTTTCATACTGAAAAGACAATGTAGTCGAATTTAATTAAAAATCAATTTAAACCAGTTAACGATTATCACAATCATCTGACATTTCATCTGAAATTATAATAATAACATAAGTCGTCCACAAGGGAATTGTTAACTTTTGCGGATAAAAATAGACTATTATGATGGAGTTTACAAAATTTATTTTGTTCCGACATCATTTATGACAGAAGGGGGCCTCACTAGTATTTTTGTGTGACGTCACATTTCTTTAACACTCCCTACCCGATCGTTACACTTTGTCACTAAATTTTGGACCCCCTCACTGCATGACGTCATATGTAAGGTAAAGGTATAGGATCCCGTTACATGCCCATTGAGACATATTGGGAATATGGTGTTAGGTCTATATTTTCTTGACCATCGGCACACTAGGGGTGATGTGGTCAGCAATCAGCATCACGCCGGCCGCCTTAACCTTCCCAGAGTTGCTCTGGTACCCAATTTATGATGCTGGGTTGACACCGGAGCCGTCAACGGTCTTAAAAAAATCCCACCTCAACCGGGGATCGAATATTGTCATACGTGAACGACCCCTTTTATTTAAAGTTCTTCAGAAAACAAACTGCAAAAGTTAATAGTTTAATGGGATGGCTGAAGTTGTTCTGCAGCTGAAAGCTTCCGAAGTTTGGCTCCACATTAAGTCTGTTCATGTTTTTGTTTAATATGGACGAGAGCTGAAAATTTAGACTCTCACAGGTTTGTAGTGGGAAAAGGCATCAAGCATTCTATCGCCTTTCTAGAAGCATCAGGATACAAGACCTGCGCATGTAACTAAAAGTCTACGAAAACCGTTAAAGAAAATACAATCTTAAAAGAGGAATCACAAGATAACTTAAGAAGCTGATCTTCTTTATAAGGCGGCAGTTCATTTTCATTCTCCAAAAAATTTTTCATCCAATAATAATTTTTTTTCATTGGAAGACGGGAGAAAGTCTTTTAAGTGAGCCCTCATTCGTGAACTAAAAAATATTATTTCAGGTTTAGGTTTTTTAACCCCGCACTTGAAAACTGGTGTTTTTGTGTGCAAGGGATACCCGGTTCAACCCCATGTGGGTTATAATTTGAGTATACAGTGTTCATCTTTCCATATAGTGTATTACTTCGTTGTTTGTGTGGCTCTTCCAGGCTGTAATTTATCTGCTGTTTGTTGTGGCAATGTTTAATGTCTATGGTGTTTGTTGTGGCAATGTTTAATGTCTATGGTGTTTGTTGTGGCAATGTTTAATGTCTATGGTGTTTGTTGTGGCAATGTTTAATGTCTATGGTGTTTGTTGTGGCAATGTTTAATGTCTATGGTGTTTGTTGTGGCAATGTTTAATGTCTATGGTGCCTGTAATGTTTCTTCTTCCATGATACCATATTGCTCTCTCTCTCTCTGTTGACATCTTATTTATGCTGGGCTTTTGTTGGTTTTGGATTGGTGGTTTTTGTTTGTTGATTTTGGATTAGTGGTTTTTGTTTGTTGGTTTTGGGTTGGTGGTTTTTGTTTGTTGGTTTTTTTTAAATATAATTCTTCTACTGGTATTGAATAGACTTACTGGTTTTTTTTTCCTTGTCATTATAATTTGTTCAAGTTGTTGTCGTGGATGAATTATCAGATAGGTATAGATGTTTATAGCCCTGTCTTAGCAGAGGTGATAGTGATGACAATGTGAAAGTAAGTGGTAAGATATAGTTTTTATCACGAGGGTGATCGTGTAAGAGAAAGGACAGTCTCTGGATAGAATAATTTATCTAATCCAGCCTATCTGGACGACGATATTTAAATCAGACGCACTTTCTCTCCCTGTACGAAAATACAAGTTACACTGCACTCACATGCACACAATTCTGTGACAAATACGCACGAACGTGAAAAACAAACTATGGATAACATATAATGAATAGGGGTTGACCGACACGATAACTAAAGGTTTAATAAAGTTTAAGTATAATGATCTGCAAAAACGAACTGCTACATTGAGTATGATCCAAGAAAGCTATCCCGATCAATCATGGATACATGCCTATACAGATGGATCAGCAACTAATGCTGTTAGGAATGGAGGTGCCGGTATCTTTATCTCATATCCTGACAACCACTATGAGACTAGGCACATTCCCACTGGTAAATTCTGTTCCAACTATACAGCTGAGGTTCAAGCTCTAGAGCAAGCTGCAAATATGATTTATAACACCAACTCCGACTGCCACCAGGTAGTCATCCTCACAGATGCACTGTCTGTCCTGCAAGCTCTCAAGGGTGGTAAACTCCCGCATCTGAGAAATGAACTAAACAAGGTAGCTGCCAAAAAGAGAACCATACTTCAGTGGGTACCATCTCATTGTGGTGTACCCGGAAATGAAAAGGCAGATAAACTTGCAAAAAAGGGAGGAGAATGTGAACAAGAAGATAATGAAGTCACATACTTTGCGAAAAAGAGAGCTATCCAGACTATCAGAAGAGAACAGAACCAACCCAAAGACGACTATCACACTCTCGACCGGCAGGGACAGATAACTATTTTTCGACTCAGGACAGGGCATAACAAACTGAATAAACACATGCACAAGCTACGATTGTCTGCTTCACCACTGTGCACATGTGGATTAAACGAACAAACTGCTGAGCATGTTCTACAGGACTGTCCTCTGTATGACTAGTTAAGAAAGATATACTGGCCCAATGACTCAACACTAAACTCAAAGCTATATGGAATTAAAGAGGAACTTCAAACAACAGTCGAATTCATCATGAGAACTCATCTGACGGTGTAATCATCAAAGATGCGATCACAAGAAGAAGAATAAAGTTTATTATCAAATAAAAACATCACAACATAAATCATATGCATCAAGAGATCATGGTTTACAGACAAAATGGAAATTAATCAAATAGGTTCTCCCCCTCTGATAAAGGAACAGAAAGGACCATCCCAACAGAGGTTAATTTACCCAAAGATCAAAAGGTAACAATAAGTGATGAAATAGTCAGGATGGGAAAAGAATAGGTTCCTAATGTAATCTATCCCGTGACTAATCAGATTATTGAGATAAAAAGAAGGAAGAAGAAACCATATACGTATATAATGTTAACAAAAGACATAAGTTTCTTTCTCTGTTCATTCAATTCACATACACGCAGTGGCCACTTTCAGACAATGCTTACCCCAGTAGTTGTCACAGGCATTTCAAGGAAATACACTAATAAGTAATAATACTATTAAGTGTCAAATTTTAGTTTTGCCAAATCCAGCCCCAGACTCTCCGTAGTTGCTGACTGCAAATTTCGCAGGAGTCGCTAGAGTCGGTGTTTTAATTTGTCCTGGATACAATAAGTTATCTATGCCTTCAGTTGGTTGGAGTAGGGTTCATGCGTGGTGATCGCCGATTTAGGATGAATAGAACATATACAGTTCCTAGGTTGTTTAGCCTCAGGTGGCTGAAACGCAAGGTTAAGTTACACAAATGTTGCTGACAATATAGTTCGCCGCAGCTGGCTGATGAGATTGATATAAATAAATCTGGTAATAGTTCTGGTCCAGTTAATATTATAATTTAATGTATCTATTCTGCTTTCTCTCGTGAAAATGAGGAAAATTGGACCGCACAAGTCACAGCAAGAAGCTCATCAATATTAAATATTCTTGGATGCTTATAATATTATAAGTTCGTGTGATCATAAGTTCATATGGCCATAAGAAAAGCCGCTAGTACTCAGGTTTGATCAGCCTATATTTTAGGAAAATAAAATATAAACATTTAACCAAATTATCAATATCATATCTAACACGTGTTAAAATTAGCATCTCTACACCACTCCTTTATAAATAAGATTTAAAACACACGTGTCTAGCTTATCCTATCGTTCTTTTAACGCATTATATGAACACTAGTCATTTATAAAATTACATAAAATTGATAGAAGTAAATAATATATGCCGTCAGTAGACAGTTATTTAATGTATGTACTAGTCAATTTAAAACATCTCTTACTGGGAAATAGCGAGTAATCAAATTTACTTTATGGCTGGAAAATTTAGCTATAAGTTATTTAATTAGCACAGAAAATCTCAGTGAAATATAATGAAAACTTTAAATACACTAAATCACTTTAAAAAAAAAGGTAAAGGAACCCGTTACACGCCCATTGAGGCATATTGGGAATATGGTGTTAGGCCCATATTATCTTGACCGTCGGCACACGAGGGGTGATGTGGTCGGCATCACGCCGGCCGCCTTAACCTTCCCAGAGTAGCTCTGGTACCCATTTGGGGCTGGGTCGACCCAGGAGCCGTTTGTGGCCTAAAAATTTTCCGCCTCATCTGGGGATCGAACCATAGACCACTGCGCTAGGAAGCCAGTGCACTAACCACTATGCTACCGCGGCTCCCAAATCACTTTAAAGCTAGTATATAAATTACCGCAGTCAGAAAAATGAAACACTCCACGAATCTTTTAATTTTCACTCTGTACGAGAAATCTTAAGATAAGGAGCTAGTGAATTCAGATCGATTTCTGGGCAACTGATCATGGCTATCGGAGAGACATGGTATATATTGAAAAATTCCGTTCAATCATTCTCTAATGCGAAAGTCACACCTACTGCCAGACCCGAGCCAATTTGCCGTTCGATTCTTGAATCAAAGGTAATTATATTACCTCTTCCGCATCTGCCGAATATCAGCTACGTAATTAATTCCCTTGAAAGTTTTACGATCCAAGGTCCGTCTCAGACTTAATATCTCGTGTTCCCCTGATCAAAGAATCTATTACGCCATGCTCGGCGCTTCGCTCTCTGTTTGACATAGGGCTTAATTGCCAGATGGCTCACGTGTTAATTGCACTGGTGAATCCTTCGTTCATGTAGCAAAAATTATAAACTAGATGGGGAGGGGCAAAAGTGGATGATTACTGCGGCACTATTTCCATCTATGACAGTTGTTATATGTTGGTTCTTGTTCTGGAAATATAAAATTTAATTATGTTGTGTAGCTCCCTGGGCAGGTCAACTTTCAGTACATTTTCCAGTGACAGTGATGTCGAGTTTTGGGTTCTCAAGTATTCCATTAGTGGTTTTTGGAAAGTTGTTGCAAAGAAGTCGCTGTGAGTAGAGAGTGTATCGTACTCATTATTGTCAATGTGGCGAGTCTAGACCTTTAATGAACCAACTGCAGTGGTGGGTCCATGCTCCATAAGGAGTGCAAAAAGGAAGAAAACAACATTACGGATCCCCTCAGCCCTGGTCGCGGACCTCCACGGTTCCGTGGACCATAGGTTTGTAAACGCTGATCTATTACATTGTATAAAAATGTAACATATTGATCGTTATGATAAATTAACGTGTGGTCTTACAGGACTCGTTACGTCTGTATATTGATTTCATTTCTTCTTTTTTCCCATCTTTAAATGTCCTCTTCTCCTGTCTCTCTTGCTGCTTTTGTGTCTCCTTTGTTCTGTCTCCTCTCCCCCAAACCCAGTCTCTGCCTCTCACTCTGCTTACCTTATTTTTCTTCCTCCACTTTCTTCTTTCATTTCATGTTCTCATTATTTAATCTTGTCATCTGCTCCTCTTCCTCTACCTCCTTTTTTTTATTCATCCTATTCTACTTCTTCCTCTTCTTTCTTCTCATGTTCATCCTCGATCTTGTCTTCTTTTATGCTGTCATTATCATTCTACCAATCCTTTAACTCAATCAGAAAAAAAAATCGTAAATATTTATATTCAAGGTTTTTTTGAACAATTGACAGCAGTGGGAAAAACCAGCTGGATGTAGGGCACAATCAACACTCTCTTAACAGCGCGGAACATCAAGGAAGTTGGATATCATGAATAATAATAATTCTACAACAATCTGAATTATGCTGTATCCATTCATTCTCTTTTTTTTTTAATAAAGTATCCCGTTCAACCCTTGATGGGTTATAATTAGGACATATGGTGTACTAATTCAAGAAAATAAAGTCAGATTTCCAATACCCAAATATAGTACCTTCTCTTCCTCCCCCCCACCCCCTTCCACTCAGTCCAAATAGAGTAAATCAAAACCAAATTTGCGTGACTGTTTTAGTGTGTGACCTCCCCTTTCCAAGAAACAAACAAACATCTATTCTGGCATACACTTTAAGTATTAATTTAAATAAGCGAAAGTATTAAAGACTCTGAGGCAATATTGAAGTTCGGTTTACAAGGACAGTCAAGATCAAGGGCAATTAAGAACTGTGGAAATGGCATCATCTGGCCATGGAACAACCACAAGAGGCTATGAATGTCAGGACAGTTGTGAAGGAACTCCAATGTTTGTGGCAGACGTAGAGGATGCCATGCGCCACATGAAGAAAGGCAAAGCAAGAATCTTGAAAATTTGATAGAAGGAGAATGTCAGAAAGGCAAAGCGCCTGGACCAGATAATGTAACAGTAGAGGAAATGGAAGCTTTGGGAGAATTTGGAGTAGAAGTCATATTAAAACTCTTAAATGACATCTACAACAGTGGTCAAATACCTGATGATCTGCTAAAGTCCATTGGCATAGCTTTGCCAAAGAAACCTGGAGCCTTGGAATGTGAAGAACATCGCACCATTAGTCTTATGAGTCATGTGACCAAAATATTATTACGAATTATCATGAGAAGAGTGAGAAATAAAATTAAACCAGAAATCAGTGATGAACAGTGTGGATTTGTAGAAGGTAAAGGCATAAACAAAGCTATATATATTATAAGAACATTAATAGAAAGAGCCATAGAGGTGAAGACAGATCTGTACTTGTGCTTTATAGATTACACTAAGGCATTTGACAAAGTGGAACATGAGGAAATTATCAAAATGTTAGAAAGCATCAACATTGATGGAAAGGGCTTGAGGATAATAAAGAACATGTACTGGCAACAAAAAGCAGTTGTAAGAATTAGCAGCCAAATAGGAACATTTCAGCAAGTAAAAAAGGGTGTCAGGCAGGGATGTGTGCTGTCACCGGATCTGTTCAATCTGTACAGTGAAAATATAATGAGATCTCTAGAGGACATGCCAGGAATATCATTCGGCAGACATAATATAAAACAACTTGATATACAGTCTTAATAGCAAAAACGTGAAAAGGAGCTGCAGGAAATGGTTGATACAATAGTGATAGAAAGTGAAAATAAAGGCCTTAGCATTAACAGCAAAAAGACTTTAAAGAAAGTAATGGTCGTCTCAATGAAAAGGGCTTCCCCAGAATGCACAATCAAAGTAAATGGAACCGTTTTAAAACAAGTCAATAAATTCAAATACCTGGGAACATTAATAACAATGGATGGAAGATGCATCTCAGAAGTGAAGAGCAGAATAGCTCAGGCAAAAGTAGCATTCTATAAAATGAAGAGTATTTTATGCAACAATTCTTTGTCATTGGAAGTAAGAAAGAGAGTTCTTCATTGTTATATAGAATCAATCCTGACATATGGGAGTGAGTCATGGACAATTAGTAAACAAATAGGGAAGACACTAGAAGCAACAGAGATGTGGTTTTACAGAAGAATGTTAAAAATACCATGGACAGCCAAAAAGAGTAATGTGGATGTCCTGAAAGAGGCCAATGCACAAAAGAAACGTATTTCACAAGTTAGAAAGAAGCAATCCACTTTTTTCGGGCATGTTATGAGAAGAGGAAAGCTGGAATATATCGTCACAACATTTAAGATTGAAGGGAAAAGAGATAGGGGAAGACAAAGAGAGCAAATACTGGACAGTTGACTTCGTGGCATGGAAAGAAGTCAACAGCAGAATTGATAAATTGTACTGGAGTCAGGAAGTTGTGGAGAGACATGATCTCCTATGCCTCTAGGCACAGTACTTGAAGAAGAAGAACAGGTGTTTCAGCAAATCTTCATGATTACTTACACTTCTGTCCCCAGTTCTCTTCTCCATATGCTTTTCAGTCTCTCTCTACCTTTCCTACCCTAGCAGGTTTCCTCAGTGTGTGTCTTATCCATTGCCAGCATCAGGGTTAGAATGATGGAATAATTTAACAAAGTTTACGGTTACAAAAGAAAGATTGCCTCCTGTTGCTTTGTATAGAATTGCCTATCCTAACAAGAATCCTGAAAATTTGATAGAAGGAGAGTGTCAGAAATAAAGACAATAGAAAAATAACCCAAAAAAAAAAACAAGCTCAGAGAACAACAGATACAACTATGTTAGCACAGACGGATCAAGTATACACTGGAGAAACCAGTATTTATCATAATTCATGATGGAACCTGGAAAGACACAGAAGAGATGGCCAATGAACATGTAAAAGATGTTACAACTATGACCAACCACAAAGATGAAGGATATATCTGAACACGGATAAAGTAAATGGCTTACAGATGAGATGAATGTAAGCTTATTCATTCACCTATCACCTTTCAGCTCATCAAGATGTGAAGGCTTTCAGTAAACACATGCCAAGTCCTCCTGTCACATGCCAAGTCCTCCTGTCACATGTCATCGGCTTAAGATTTTTTCACATCTTCCTCATCATTTTCATTTCTGTCTCCAGCTCTCTTTTCCATGTTTTTTTTAAATTCTACCTTCAGTTTCTCTTACCCTGGGAACTGCAGAACAAGGACTGCTGGTAATGCTATTAGCAGGTATTCTCAATGTGTACCTATCCATCTCTAGCACCTTCTCATTCCATTATGTAAGCATATGGATGTTTTTTTGTGCATCCAAGGATTTAAAAGGCAATTAATGTTTAACTGGTTTCTTCTAACTGATTTGACCAATAACGCTTGGTCATTCAGGCCAATGGTCTCAACGTGGGACATGCCATATTTCTAGGGGGCCACAGTAAGATGGCAAAATACTTTTTTTTCCAACCAAACACCACTATGAGGGGGGCAACAGAGGTAAATGAGACTCTCAAGGGGGCCATGAACAAATAAAAAAGTTCAGAACCCTTGATTCAGACAACACAGATGATGAAAACTTGACTAGTAGTCAAAACTTTTGTCTAGTAATTGTTAGTATTTTTCGCTACATGACAGTAGATTTGTCAATTTTTTTTTAGGTGTCACTCCATATCTTTTTCTTTCTCCTCTGTCTACTTTTGTTTCATCCAGTGCCTTGAAGGAAAATTTTTGGTGAGCTTATGTGATCTTGATATGTGGCCATGGCATGTCAGCTTCTGTCTTTTATTGTTGTGAGAAGGCCTCCTAATGTTCCTTTATGTGTAGAACCTTTCTTCTAGTGCGTCCTTAATAATAACTGCGCAGGTGGCAGTACAGAGTTACTAAATAGCCTCAAAAAGTTTCTTCCACTGAGAAAATCAAAACAAAAATGTCTTATACACATTACTTGTGAATACATCGTTATTACCCTTCAGTTCCCCAAGGAGCATAGGTCTTCAACAAACTTATGCCCAGTCTTCCTGTCCTGTGCCATCAGCTCAAGGTCTTTCCGTGTCTTCTTCATCCCCTTTATGTCTGTCACCAGTTATCTTATCCTTGTGTTATTTCTGCTACCACCTTGTTCGTTTAATGTACAAACATTCCAGGTGCCAATTCTGGAGAATTTCCCAGGGGTAAAAAAAAAAAGTAAGTTGGCAACCCAAACTCCTTTCGGCTTTCTCTGGGTTGCATCATGAGCGGCCTTGCCAGAGTACCTTCTGTCTTATGGCTGAGTTGACTTGTTTTCTTTTGTTGACCTATCCATGTTGTTTGTTGAAGTTTTTGTGATTAAACGTTTTTGTACATGATGGGGTAACCGGCTCAATTCCCAACCCTCCTTAGTCGCTTTTTATGACATGCATGTTAAGGAATATTTCCTCCCCCCTCCTCCCCCCCTCACTTTTTTAAAAGTACATGGAGCCATAATTGCAGTTATTTTGCACCATTATTTATTTTCTGTTATGATGTACAATCATATGTAGGTAAATAAATTTACATCTTAGTTTATTACTTGTTTACATCTTTTGTGCTGTGTGTGTGTTTAAGTGTATTATTGTTTTCTTCAGGCTAAACAGGAAGTGGGAGCTCTTGAATCTTTTGGGATTCCCACAGTGAAGCTGTCACTGGAGATCAGAATAACTGCTGAAACCGTCTTACTCCCAGTGAGGATTCACCTTCTTTCATTCACCTCTTGGTGTCCTAAGAAGGCCTTCATACTTACGAGCCATTACCATAGGGGTCCAGGGGATTTATTCCACCTTCAACTTCATCATTTAACAGAAACCAAATCACTTTTACAGAGGAAACAGTACTTTATTCTGGTAGAGAGGATGGTCAGCACAACAAAGGTGTAGCCATTATCCTAAAGAAAGGAATGGAAAGGTCTTTACTGGAATGGAAACCCATCAACAACAGACTGATAAGAACAAGACTGAGAGGGAGATTCACCAACACCACAATTATACAATGCTATGCACCAACAAATGACAGCGATGAAGAGATCAAGGACGAGTTCTATCAACAGGTACAAAAGGAAATGGAAACTGCACCCAGGTACGATCTTATTATAGTAATGGGAGACCTCAATGTGAAAGTTGGAACACACAATAATTATAACGAAAGAGTAATGGGAAAATGCGGCAGTGGAACAGTAAATGAGAATGGGGACAAATTAATAAGCTTCTGCAGTATTAACAACCTGGTCATTGGAGGAACACATTTTCAACACAAAGAAGTGCACAAGTTAACATGGGAATCACCAAACGGACGAGACAAAAACCAGATAGATCACATAATGATCAATGGCAGATGGAGACATGCACTACAAGACGTGAAAGTAAGAAGAGGCGCAGATGTGGGAAGTGATCATCACCGAGTAGTAGCAAGACTGAAGGTGAAACTCAGAGCTGCTGGACCAGTTGCAGTCAAACAGAAAAGATGTAAAATCCCAAAACTTAAGGACCCCCTCACCAGAAAAGCTTTCGTGGTCGACGTAAAGAGACGATATCAGATTACCAAAAGCCAGGAAAGAACAGAGACCGATGATGTCAACCAGAAATTCAACACCATCTCAACAATATACAAGGAAAGCAGCAAGTCATGCTTGGGATTCCAGGAAAGAAAGAGTCAAGACTGGATAACACCAGAAACGCTAAACACCATAGCGAAGAGAAAGGAAATGAAAAGAAAGAAAACAGAAGCTAAGTCTCCCAGGTTAAAGGCAATATATAGTGAACAGTACAGTCAGCTGGGTAAGGAAGTAAAACGTCAAACCCGTGCTAACAAAAGGACATTTCTGGATGACCTTGCAAGACAGGCAGAAGAGGCAGCACTGAGAAATGAACAAAGCACAGTTTATAAAATAACTAAAACTATCAGTGGAAAACGAGGTGCAAACAACATAACGTTAGTAAGAGACAAGCAAGGAAATCTCATCACCACAGCACAAGGGCCGGAAACAAGATGGACAGAGCACTTCAGAGAAACACTGAATAAGGAACCACCAGAGACTCAGCTGAATGTTCCTGAGGCTGAAAGTGACTTAGACGTAAATACAGACATCCCACGAAAAGAAGAAATTATCACAGCTATCAAAGGGCTAAAAAATGGAAAAGGGCCTGGTCAAGACAATCTAAATGCCGAGTTATTCAAGGCAGACCCTGAACTAGCAGCAGAACAATTAGAACCACTATTTGCACAAGTCTGGGAAACTGAGACAACACCAACAGAGTGGAGTAAAGGAATAATTGTCAAATTGCCCAAGAAGGGCGAGCTTGCAGACTGCAACAGCTGGAGAGGAATTACTCTCCTCTAAGTTCCCAGCAGAATACTAGGCAGGATAATCATCCAGAGAATTTCAAAAGCAGTTGACCATAAACTGAGGAAAGAACAAGCGGGTTTTAGAAAGAACAGAAGATGTGCAGATCATATATTCACCCTCAGGAACATTATAGAGCAGTGCTCAAAATGGCAGAGACAGCTATACATTAACTTTGTTGATTTTGAAAAGGCTTTCGACAGCATATACAGGGACAGCCTATGGAAAATACTGAGTGCTTATGGAATTCCCAGCTGCATTGTTTCCATCATAAAAAGCCTCTATTCTAACTTCACATGCAGTGTTGGATTGAGTAATGTAACGTTCGAAGTGAAAACAGGAGTACGACAGGGATGCGCCTTATCAACAACATTATTTTTGACAGCCATAGTTTGGGATGCGCCAGACAACAGAGGGCAGTGCAAGAGGAATTAGATGGACAACATTTTCTACACTGGAAGACCTGGAATATGCAGATGACATTGCACTACTCGCGCATTCACATCAACACATCCAAGAGAAAACCGATAGACTGAATAAGTATGGCCAGCAGGTTGGCCTGAACATCAATCTGAAGAAGACAGAGGTCAAGACACTAAATGTGGGCAATCCTGAGCCAATAACAGTAAGGAACCAGAAGTTAGAACAGACAGACACATTTACTTATCTAGGATGCATAGTAACACCTGACGGCAGAACAAGCAAGGACATTAACAACAGAATGAATAAAGCGAGAACAGCCTTTGCTAGTCTCAACAACATTTGGAAGTATTCCCAGTACAGCACAAACACAAAATTAAGACTGTATGAGAGATGTGTACCTTCTGTGCTTCTCTATGGTGTGGAATGCTGGAGAGTAACAGAGAAGGAAATATCGAAATTTCCTCCTTCCACACAATCTGCCTAAGGAAAATTCTCCGAATCTTTTGGCCAAACACTATCAGCAACCAAGAACTACTTATTTGGAGTAACCAGGAGGACATGCACACCATCATAGCTGGCAGACGCTGGAGTTGGGATGGCCACGTCCTCAGAAGGGATCCTGATACCATTACAAGACTTGTATTAGTGTCTAACTTGTGTAACTCATCAGTTCACATGTAGAGCTGACAACGGTTAAATGTATTTCATTTTGTTGACAAAATTATAATTAGTGGAGCACCAGTGCAATAGAGCTATCTTGAACACAGATATGAGTGTAATGAAGAAACCACAACAGTAATTCATAAAAACTAAATTTGTTTCACACAAAAAATTTAATTTTTTTTTTTAGTTTTTAAAATTCCGAGTTCCCTGGGAGGACACCATCAGATAATGCCTGACAAGATGAGGACTAGACTGGAATTAGGCCAAAAGGAAGACACCTGATAACATAGCAAGGCACTCTGGCTAACTTCAACACCGCAATGTAGAAGAGGAACGACTAAGTAAATAAGTAAAAAAAACTTTAAGAAAAATTCATACCATGAACTTCCAGGAAAATCTGATCTTCCTCCATCTCTTGAATTGTCTTCGTTGACACAGAATCTGCCCCGCCCCACACATCCATAAACTCTTCTCCAAACTCTTTCAAATCTGCAACCACAGACTTGATATCTGCCGCTGACTGCTTGTGATTGTTTTCCTTGGCCATGATCTTGGAGCCAAATGGGAGAGTATCTGGTGTGACATCCAAGTCAAAAGGAAAGAACTTGAATGGGACGAAGATATCAATTTTGTCTAGGTCTTTGATGGTCGAACCCTGCTTTTTTTCTGCAATGGTCAATAATTTCATTGTAACATTATGTTCATGAAGGACATATTTGAAGATTTCAAACAGTTTAGCAAGTACATTTTATTTCTGATTGAAAATAAAACTACAATAATATTACAAAGTTCTTACACTGTACAGCTAGAAAAAAATCCTGCCCATGACTTCCAGTATTAGAACAAATATGGCCTGGTGGCATTATGCCGGGACCTAAAGCACTGATAGGTTTTTTTTATTTTAAACTAGTTGTTTTAGTGTTTGCATTCATATCTGTGGTATTTTTGGATGGTTGGGTCAGTGGCCAGCATTCCCAGGAACATGTTAATAAATCCCTTAATTGCAAATTGCATATTTTAAAGGTTGCACAACGTTTATCACTGGTGTTCTATATAAATTCTGTTGTTAACTGTCTGCACAACTTATGTTACTGGTGTTCTATATTAATTATGTTGTTAACTGTCTGTACAACTACTGTTACTGGTGTTCTATATTAATTATGTTGTTAACTGTCTGTACAACTACTGTTACTGGTGTTCTATATTAATTATGTTGTGAACTGTCTACTCAACTTCTGTTACTGATGTTCTATATTAATTATGTTGTTAACTATCTGTACAACTTCTGTTACTAACTGTCTACACATGTTTTCTTTTAATTTTATTAACTGTCTGCCCAACTTCTATCACAGGTGTTCTCTGTTAATTCTGTTGTTAACTATTTGTCATGCTACACTGTTACAATGCCAGATTTTACTTCTTTGTCAGCCTCTATTTCTCTTCTATTCATTGTCCTGTTGTCAAATATATTAATTTTTCTCTTTTAATATATGTCACACAACTGAAGACTGTTTCTTTATGACTTTTATTAGGATTTTGCACTGATGTTGGCTTCTTTCATGAGACATTTATCATATAAGGAGTTCTCAACATTCTTCTGTCTGAGTATATCTAGTGGCATCCTTTGATTTTATTTCCCTTTGATTGTTATAGGTTTTGTTTTTAAAGACAAAGTTTCCTGTTCAACCCTTGATGAGTTATAATTAAGGATATATAGTGTAGTAAATTCAAGATAGTAAAATATGATTTCCAATATCTAAATACAGTATCTTCCCCCCCCCCCCTCCCCCTTCCACTCTGTCCAAATATAGTAAATCAAAACTGTAAAATTGTGTGAATGTATGTGTGTGTTCCCTCCCCTTTCCAAAAAAAAAATTCCCCCAAAAAATGTAAAAGAAAACACAAATTAAAAAAAAACCAAAGTAAAGTCTCTCATAACTGACCTGTTGTTAACTCTTTGACTCCGGAACAACGCTCAGAGCGTTGGTCAGCTTTGACACCCGTGCCAAAACTACTCTTTGAGCATTGTTTTTAGTCTATCACGAATTAAAATTACGGCACAGCATGGAAAATAATTGTGGAGTCAAAGAGTTAACAAGGTGAAAAGGGGTAAGAAAGTCCGGGGGTGTCCGGAATGACACCCAATCCACGAATTATATGCCATCATTCGTATGAGCACCCAATCAGGCTACCCCTTATCCTCGCACCAACATTGATCCTTATATATTAATTTTAGTTATTATATACTGTTTTACTAAATTGTGCAATTCTCTAGGTCTATCATGTTATACAGGATTCCCTTTTGATATACTGGTTTTATGTAACTACATTACATTGTAGAATTACATTACATATAATACACCATGTAATGTTTGGAAGAGTACAGACAGTGACTACTTCTTTTCTGTGCCATAGTTTTTTATCCCTACAGTGTGTCTAAACAATTCAGAATAACATTACAATGGGAGTTACAACATTAATACTTGCCTTTTCGTTGCTCATACAGTTCAAGGAATGGGTTTGCTTCTCGGGTGTCATATGTATGACCAGACAATAATCTCTAAAAAACAATACAAAAAATACAAAGAAGAGCAAATTATATTATTGTTTAACCAAAGACTAAAGCAAAAGAAAACAATCAAATAAAATGCAAAACTTATAGTCGGTTATACTTAAATTCTTTATCAGTGCTCTTCTTTGTTAGTTACAGGAAAGTATGGTACTATTTATTTCTTTCATTATGTCGTTAGTTACATGAGACACCTGAATTTTTCTACTGCAGTCAAAAATCTTTCTTTCTATCTATTTTTAATTATCTCTCTCAAGTTATTTTTTTTTTTTTGCAGCCTTAAGTTGTTTGCGTACGTTCTTCATACTTCTAATTTCATATTTCTTTTTTTTGTATACACCATTTTTTGCAGCCTTAAAAACATAACGTTGTTTGCGTACGTTTAAACTCTCAAATACTTACTCACAGATAATTTTTCGTATCTGTTCACAACACTACTATTCACTTATAAGTTCAAGATGATAAAACAAGTAGAGGAAAAAATAAGTTTTAGGGATCCATCTTTATTTTTTCAGCACATGGTGGGGGTGGGGGTGTGTGTGTGTCTCTGTGTGTGGGAGTGTGCTCATGTGTGTGTTTGTGTGAGGTGGGATGGTTGTGCTGATGGTGGTGGTGGTGATGGTGAAATCAATCACCAAAATGTTCACCATCAGTTCTTTTGTATCTGTAAAACTGATTAGCATGTACACTATTTTGTCTTTTTCTTTGAGAAGTAGGGATACAAAGATACAGGATAGAGACGTTGACAATAAATGGCTTTACATGGACATCACCTTGTTTAGTTCATCTGTATCCTTCTTAATCCTGCAAATATCATCATTAAACTTTTGCTCTTCCAAGATGATCTTGACTGTTTCTTGTCGAACTTCTTCATGTACTTTCTTCAACCTGAATGATGGAAGGATGAAAGAACATATTTGCAATATTATGTATGGGTACATGTATGTATATTTGGATATATATTTAACTTTATTGGACAATTCTTTTTTTAATTTAATGATGAAAAAATACCCCATTCAACCTCTGATGGGTTAAAATTAGGATATATATTGTTTACAATTCCAAATAAAATGAACAACTTCTGAAATGGGAAAGTGACATTTTTTAAATTAATGAAGATAAACAGAAATCCCGTTCAACCTCTGATGGGTTATAATTAGGATATATATTGTTTTCAATTCCAAATAATATGAACAACTGCCGACATGAGAAAGTGGCATCACATTTGAAAATAGGGATACTCACAATTGTGCTTAGGCCTATACGTTAAATAATAAAATAAAAAATAAAAAACAAACAAACAAAATCAAGAAGAAACTATGAACAAGAATAATATTAAAGTGGAGGGGTGTAAAGGCCTGGTGGTTCTAGTTATATAACGGACTTTACCAGATATTTAATTGACTTTCATCTGTTTAAAGTCACATGCATTGTAAGAACAGCATCAGACCTTCACATTCCCAGCCACTATATATTAACATGTGTTCGTGTTAAATATTGTTTGACTATATTATGCAGTTCCCTAGGTCTGTCTATTCTCAACACCTCTTCTATATTTATAGGTAAGTTGGATGCCTGCAAATAATCCAATATTGGTATTCTCATTTGGTCATACCTCTTACACTTTAACAAGAAATGTTCTATATTATTGTCTTGAAGACATCCTGCACAGTAAGGTTCTTCTATTCTGAAATAGCCTTTTCCCAGCTTTAGTCTGAGAAGTTTCTTATTACTGGGAATTTTCAATTCCCTAGATATCTGACATTTTCTTGTTGGAGCCCTGAACATCTTATATGCATGTCTTCCTTTCAGATTTTTATCCCACTCTGCTTTCCATTCATCTGTTATTAAATCTTTAATTAAGCTCTTAATTTCTGATTTACTCATCCCTACATTTATTAGATTTTTATCAGATCTACCTTTCTTGGCTTCTTTATCTGCCTTTTCATTTCCTTCTATGCCAACATGTGAAGGTATCCAAGCAATTAATACTGAACATCCTCTAGAATATAAGTATGTAGTAGCCAGAAAAATATCCTCTGCTATATCAGGTCTACTACATTCTCGTAAGTTTCTAAGTGCTTTAATTGTTGAAAGAGAGTCAGTTAAAACTGTTAATTTTTTGGGAGGGTTATTAGAGAATATTTCTAGTGCTTTTAGTATTGCCACCATATCTGCAGTGAAAATGGATGTATTTTCCGTGATGCTATATTCTTTTGCCATTTTCCATATTGGAATATATATTCCTATCCCCAATTTGCCATCCTCTCCCTTGGATCCATCTGTGTACACAGTAATGCTGTCTTTTGATATTTGTTGTATATATTTGTTGGCTGTGTTTTTAATATTTTCTATATTATTTGTTTTCTTAAGTATTTCTGCTAGGTGGTAGTCCGTGTCTGGTTTCTTGATCTCCCAGGGTGGAATCACTGGCTTATATTCACAACTGTTATTAATTGATGTAATTAATGTACCCAGATGGACAATTTCCTCCATACACTTCCATCCTGTAGGGTATCTAGTGGTATTCATTGGCTTGGCCTGAGTTGTTAGTTGGCATCTGGTAAAAGCTGTATGTGCTGGGTGAGACTTATCCAACATAACTCTGTTCATGTAATTTAGTCTTAACTCCTTTCTCCGTAATTCCAAGGGTATGATTCCTAAAGCCACCTCTATAGCTCCCATTGATGTTGATCTGATTGCACCTGCTATTGTACATAAAGCCTGATGCTGAATTCTGTCTAATTTAATCTTGTTACTGTGTGCAGCAGAGTCATATATTATACTTCCATAATCTATTTTTCCTCTAATAAAAGATTTATAAAAAGTGAGCATTGTCTTAGTGCTTGCACCCCATCCATTACCTTTCAAATATCTTAATAAGTTAGTCAATCCTCTGCAAGACTCCACTAGTTTATCTATGTGTTTATTCCAGTTCAGCTGTTGGTCCAATATCATTCCTAGATATCGAGTGGTTTGAATTGTTTTAATGTTTTGCCCTTGGATATTTATATCTATAATTTTATTTTTTACAACCCTACCTTTACTGAAGATCATTCCCAATGTTTTATTTGAATTCAGCTGAAAACCCCATTTTGTCATCCATTTACATACTTTATTTATTTGCTTCTGTAGATCCTTATATAATTTTGGCAGATGTCTCCCAGTCCTCCATATAGCAACATCATCTGCAAACTGTGACAATTTATTTGTTATATCATTAAATTCCTCACCTAAATCATTTACCATTATTGTAAAAATTGAAGGAGACATTACTGATCCTTGGGGTATTCCATTTTGTTGTTCATACAGTTCTGATCTATCATTGTTTACCTGAACAGTGAAATATCTATCTTGCATAAAATTCTCTAAATAATTATACATTTTACCGGTTACTCCTATCTTCTTTATTTTAAAGAGAGCACCCTCTCTCCAGCATTCATCATAAGCCCTAGCTATATCTAAAAATACTACCACAGTTCTTTCTTTCTTTTGAAATCCCGATTTTACTTCATGTTCCAATTTAATTATCTGATCCATAGTGCATCTGTTCTTCCTAAATCCTGACTGAGTTTGATTATATAAATTATTCTTTTCCAAATAAAACTTTAATCTTTTATTTACTATGGTTTCTAATATTTTACCTAGATGGGAAGTTAAAGAAATTGGCCTGTATGAACTGGCATCATGGGCATCTTTTTCTGGTTTTAGTATTGGAATAATTACTGCTGTTTTCCATGTTTTGGGAATTTTTCCTGTATTCCAAATTTTGTTAAAAAGGGATGTTATAATTTCTATGGTACTTTTTGGTATGTGTTTCAAGATTTCATAGCTCAAGATGTCATGCCCTGCTGATGTATTTGTTTTGTCTTTTATTGTATTTTCAACTTCTTCCATTGTAATATCTGCATTTAAATATGATAATTCTTCAGTATTATAAGGTACATCTTTACTGAGTTTTTTAAGAAGTGTTGCTCTTCTGTTGACTTCAGCCTGTCCTAGATTTTCCTTAGAACTAACTCTATGGTAGTACCTGGCCAGCACCTCTGCTTTTTGCCAGTCAGTCTCTGCCATTTCAGGTCTTTTTATATTAGGTATTATCATATTTTTAGTTCTGCCTTTAATGGCTTTTAATTTATTCCACACATCTGTTGTAGAGTTAGTTGTAGGGTTTAGTGTTTGGCAGAAACTTCTCCAATGATTTTCTTTTGCCTTTAGTATTATTCTGTTTGATTCATTTCTTATGTTCTTATAAATATCTAAATTATCTTCAGATCTATGCTTTCTATATTCTTGTAAAGCTTGTTTTCTTTGTTTTTGAATTTCTGTACATCTAACTGTCCACCATGGTACTGGGTTTTTGTTCCAATGTTCATTCTTCTTTGCTTCCTTAATGCGGTGTGGAATTATGTGTTCTGGCTTATATGCATTTGGGATATGTTTAACAGCCTTTAGTAATATTTCTTTTGTGAGATTATCTGCAAATACATCTATATTTTCATTTTCTATATTATTCTTTTTTTATCTCTTCCATTTCTACCTGAAAAGCTACCCAATTAGCTTTATTATAGTAAAATTTTGGTTTTTCTACCAGTTTGTTAGGTTTGTAATTATCTTTTAGTGTTATTTCAATGGGTAAATGATCTGAATTTGTATCCCCAATAACTTCCCATTTTGCATTAGCAAGATTTGGTGTTACAATGCTTATATCTATAGCTGTGTCTTGCTGATTTGCACAAGGGTTAATTCTTGTTACTGATCCATCATTCAGTATTATTAGTTCATTGTTTTCAATGAAGTCCAACAGTAGTTTTCCTGATTTGTCTATTACATTGCCTCCCCAAGCTGTATGATGAGCATTGAAATCTCCCACTATGATAGTTCTGTTGTTTATTCTTTTATTCACGTCTGAGATATCTCTTTCGTTTATGTTTCCACTTGAACAGTAAAGGTTAACTATTTTAATTTCTTCTAGCTCAGTAGACACTGTTATAGTTATTCCTTCAAAATTTTCTGTTCTAAATGATTCCCAGTCAGTTATTACGTATGTTTTATTAACTAGAAATGCCACACCTCCTCCTTTTTGAGTTTCGGTCCTATCATTTCAAAAGACTTTATATTCAGGGATGGTAAAACATTGACTCGGATTAAGATTAGTCTCTTGAATGGCAAATATTACTTTAGATTGTTTATACATGCCTATTAATGCTGGTACATTTTTTTTGGCACTTCTGCAATTCCACTGTATTATTCTAATGTTCTGTACGTCCATTATTTCTAATTTGATAAATGCATGAATAAAATTTTTGATAAATATTCATGTGTATTTTAACATATTTAGATGTTTCTTTTCAATTTAATATGCAACCATAATTGTTGTATGATGTGGAAACATGAGGAAAATATAAAAAATAATTAACAGTACACAGCTGTTATTAAATATGTGCTTGTACAGAATCAGAATTAAGTAGCTGAATTGTTTGACAGGATCACTAGTGTGCTACTGAAAGAAAGAATCAAACACCAGTAGAATATGGGGTGAGAAATCTACACTGAGCCCCATGTGATTCCTGGAGATCTTTGATGAAAAACAGAAAGAATAGAACCATGGCTCCCACCAGGAACATCCTAAAAGATGACATAGGTGACCATGTCAAACTAATTGCCACTGAAACCACCACTGCAAGAGTATATGAGTCCTTAGATGCAGGCTCTTTGTATCAGGTCTACTGTAGTGATTACTTCATGCTTCACAAGGAGTGACAAAACATGGAACCAACAAGAAGAAACAATGCTGAAGGTGGAAAAGAAATTAACTGAATAAATAGACTGCTAGGATAATAAAATAGTCCTTGCAGAAGGTAGTCCTAGGGTTGACAAAACAGAGGAAGACACCCCAACACATGCAGAAGAGTAACGAAAATAGAAATTAAAAAGTACAAAGAAGACCTGGAAAAAGCTGGAGAAGATTGCCCAGATCAATATGGCTGTGAAAAACCTGGTTGAATGACTGTGCTCTAAATACAGCTGTAAGGGAAAGCAGACATTGTCTCCTATGTGAAACACTGAAATAGGAAGCAAACTATTGATTAAGCGCTTATATGATAGGCATGTTACAAATGGCAACCAAAAGATTTGCTTGACTGTGTTTAAGTCAGCTGCCTGTTCTTATAAATACTAAACATAAGCAAAAGAAAACAATGAGGCCAAAAAAAATGTATACTTGGAAAAGGAACAAAGGCTGAAAGCAGTAGAAATAAATATCATCCTACAATCAAACATGAAAAATCATGGTTGCACAGAAAACCTAAATGTAAAGAGGAAGATTCAGATGTACAAGGATAAGAAAAATCTAGTATTTGAGAGAATTGAAACTCACTAGCCGGAAACACAGAAGATAAGTCGTAATCACTTGCAGTGATTAGAAGAGACATAGTAATCACTTGTATGGACACTGAAGAGAACTAGTGATACTTGGATTGACCAGAAGATAAGTCATAATCACATAGAGCGACTAGAAGATAAGTAGTAATCACTTGGAGGGACCAGAAGAGAAGTGGTAAGAACTTGGAGTGACACAAAAGAGAAATGATAATCACTTGTATGGACACAGAAGAGAATAAATGATCGCATGGAGGAACAGAGAAGAGAGTTGGTAATCAATGCCTTGATGTAGGCATTCTGTGAGGAATCCAACTGCTGAACTGGAGCGAAAACAGAAATGATGATGATGATGATGTTGGCAACAATGATGATGATGATGAATAATTAAAGAGGAAATGAATATTTGGTATATAATGTAGTAGTAATGTAAAATTGAAGAAGTGAACGTTGGCAATTAACTTGACAAACAGAAGAACTAAATAGCAGTAATCATATTGAAAATAGAAGAATGAATAATAACAAGTAAAGGTGGAAGAAGTTAGAAGAAGAATCTTCTTCTTCTTCGATCCTTAACCACCGACCGTCAAAGCAGTCAGTGGCCATCACGCCTAGTGGCGTAGAAGAAGAATGGAGTAGTATTAATTAATAAAGAAATATAATATCTAACAGTATCATGTTAAACAGAAGAAAGAAATAACAGTAATTATTCATATTCCACCTGATAACTATTTCCTCTTGTTTGTCAATATCTGCCTTTTCTTTGAGTATAGTTGTTGACAGCAATTTTTCTGCGTCTGCTTCCTTACCGAGTTTTTTGCACAATTCAAACTGCAAAAACATAACGTATTTGTAGGTTTTAAAAAAGTGACTAGTTTTGAAAATTAGAGAAAAAATATGTTTGTAAGAGAGGTGAGGTGAAAAAATAATGAAGTGAAAATTATATGCTGGGATGAAAATGGATGGGGAAAATATAAAGAAAGGAATGGCTAAGAAGAAATATGCAGGTTCAGAGGGGAACAGAAAAAGGGAGATATAAAAATTATTTATAGTTTTCTGGGTATGAGAAAATTGTCAATGCAGATTTCATATGTAAATACGACTGCTCGTTAAAAATTAAGAATTGCATACAAATACAGTATTTAGTTTTAATTTTATGTGGTATAATATTTCATTATATGTACAGTCTTGTGTTCACCTTACTAAAACAGTTTATCATAAGCACATGTATCAGATTTATTTTAAAATGTAGCCTATTAAAAATGTTTCTGCAATGCTTGCTACATCTTTCAGAAGAGCAGATCAATTAGACCATGGTCCCCTACAAGAAGCAATGATTAGGTAACTCCTCTGTGATAGGACAATTCCAGTAGAAAGCTGTGACTGGACAACTCCTACAGGAAGCTATAACTGAACATCCCCTACAGGAACCTGTGATTTGGTAACTCCCACAGCTGGCTGTACTTAAACAACTGCTATGGGAGGCTGACATTCAACACCTCTATTCCCCCATCCTCCCCCTGTCCACAGGAATATGTGACTGGACAATTCTAGTTGACAGCTGTAACTGGATACACTTTTACAGGAAACTGTGACTGAACAACCCTGTGATCAGGCAACTCCAGCAGAAAGCTGTAACTGAACAACTACTGTGGGAAGCTCAAATTAAACACCACACTTAAAAAAATAAGATGTGTTTCAACAAATCCTAAATGAAGCTGTGATTGAGCAACTCCTTTAGCAAACTGTGATTGAGCAACTCCTATAGCAAACTTTGATTGAGCAACTCCTATAGCAAACTGTAATTGAGCACTCCTTTAGCAAACTGTGATTGAGCAACTCCTATGGGAAACTGTGATTGAGCAACTGCTATAGGAAACTGTGATTGAGCAACTCCTATAGCAAACTGTAATTGAGCACTCCTTTAGCAAACTGTGATTGAGCAACTCCTATGGGAAACTGTGATTGAGCAACTGCTATAGGAAACTGTGATTGAGCAACTCCTATAGCAAACTGTGATTGAGCAACTCCTATAGCAAACTGTGATTGAGCAACTCCTATGGAAACTGACTGAGCAACTCCTATGGGAAACTGTGATTGAGCAACTCCTATAGCAAACTGTGATTGAGCAACTCCTATAGCAAACTGTGATTGAGCAACTCCTATGGGAAACTGTGATTGAGCAACTCCTATAGCAAACTGTGATTGAGCAACTCCTATAGCAAACTGTGATTGAGCAACTCCTATGGGAAACTGTGATTGAGCAACTCCTATAGAAAATTGTTATTGATCAACTCCTTTGGGAAACTGTGATTGAGCAGGTTCTATAGGAAACTGTGAATCAGCAACTCCTTTGGGAAACTGTGATTGAGCAGGTCCTATAGGAAACTGTGAATCAGCAACTTCTTTGGGAAACTGTGATTGAGCAACTCCTATGGGAAACTTTGATTGAGCAGGTCCTATAGGAAACTGTGAATCAGCGACTCCTTTGGGAAACTGTGATTGAGCAACTCCTATGGGAAACTGACTGAACAACTTTTATGGAAAACAGGGACTCAACAGCTCCTATGGGAAACTGTGACTGAGGAGCTCCTACTTGAAGCTGTGATGGAAAACTAATGCAGGAAGCTGTTTTTGGATAAACACCTAGAAAATGTGTGATAATTCATCTGCAATGTCGTAGGGGAAAATGAAGAGTGGAACACCAAGGAACACAAGGAAGATAAATCTTTCAGAAGTGCTGAGTGGAGTAAACACTGGCAGAGGCACAATGAAAATTGCACACAGAAGAGATAAATGGAAGCTTTTGCTTAATAGTCTATGTAAACAGTCAAAGTGAGACTGGCTACATTTTCCAAACAGAATCTTCACAGGTGCTATATTTTTGTTGCACACTAAACAACATCAACAGCAGTCAAATTTTAAAGTTTTTTGGTCATAGTTTGATGCTAAACCTAATCTATAAGAGCTTTATGTTAAACCTTAACCTCGACAGGAATACCTACATGTTTCAACAATAGTAGGCAGCAGTAGGAACATGCTTAATCTTAACAATAATTCCCGTTCTTTATATTCTTTTGTATTTCTTCCTCATTAAGGAACATGGAGCCATTTTTATATCTACGTAACATACTTACTGAAAGCCTTTACCCAGTGCCGGATTATTCACTAGACATGGGCCTTCGACAGGGGCCCCCATGAAAAAGGCAATGGAGTCATAACGTATAGAGCTCTACAGCAACGGTAGTGCACATTAGTATGCTCGTGCATGCAGGTCATAGTATCTGTACAACAGTTAGTTTATAAGTTACTTCCACCCCCGCTTTTTTCCTTTTTTATTATATTTTCTTTGCAGGGGCCCCTCTACCTTTAACAGAATCTAGGGGCTGTAACGAAGGCTTGGTTTTTTTTGTTTTTTTTACATATTATTATTATATATTAATAAAAACATTTATCTATTATTTTTTCTAGTTTTACCTTTTGGAAAAGATTTGAGAGGGGCCTCAAAATATTTTAAAAACCCAACGGCTCTGGAGTTCTTAATCCAACTCTGCCTGTACCAAAGCATTTATTACGCTCTAACAACTGCATTTTGTGCAGCAATTACATGATGAGGTTGATAGCTCAATTCTATATATGACTTGCTCACTAAGCATTTTCTGCCACAGTTATTTGCTACACTTATCCCCACACACATCCAGTCATCAATAAGAGTGTAGGCTTTCACTTATTTCTGGACAAAATATTGAAGGTTCAGAGGTGACATGCATGACAACAGTTCAAGAGCTCCTGACTCAGTGAAATGATCGTTATAAATGAAGTCTAACTACTTCTATACTCACAACTTCCTGAAGACAATCCACTTTTTCTTTTGCTAGATCAAGTCTTTTTGTTTCTCGTAAAGTGTGTGTCTTGCGTTTTTCCTGCAAGTTTTTTTGAAATATTGAGTAGAAGTTTGACAACTTAAAATGTTCAAATAATCCCAAACGTGGTAAAGTTTATTACATTAATGTCAGACATTCTCAAAATTTAACTTGGTGACAGCAACTATTACAAGAGTAACATAAATTGAAACAATTTTAAACCAAATTAGGGGTTCTGAGAAAGCCAAACACACAAAGGGAAATAACAATGATAATCGGAGGGGAAAAAACATCAGTTTTGCATGTGTGAGAAGAAGTGAGTTATAACAGCATTTTTTCAGCCAGTAGTACACTTTACTCTTAATCAAATGCTTAAGAATATTATCAGACATAATCAAAGAAATGACTGGAAATAAGAAAATGAACAGCAAATAGAGAGAAGAACTTGAGGGGTTGTAACAAATAGAAGAAGACATAGAATAAGAAGAAACAGAAGAAGAGCAAGGATTAAGGTTGACAGCAGTAAGAAGAACAGAAAGAAGAACCAGAGTTAGGATGAGAACAGCAGGGAGAAGAACATGAAGAAAAGTTAGAATTAGGATGAGAATACTAAGAAGAAGAACATGAAAAAGAGCAAGAATCCGAATTATAACAAAAAGATTTCCACACATTGAGTTAAACAGGATACAGCTTTACAAGGTAAAAGAACATGTAGGCCAGACAGACAGACAGGCAGGCAGGCAGATGATTAGGTAAGGTATGGTGGGGTGGGTTAGGTTAGGTTAGGTTAGGTTAGGTTAGGTTGGGTTGGGTTGGGTTGGGTTGGGTTGGGTTGGGTTGGGTTGGGTTGGGTTGGGTTGGGTTGGGTTGGGTTGGGTTGGGTTGGGTTGGGTTGGGTTAGGTTAGGTTAGGTTAGGTTAGGTTAGGTTAGGTTAGATAGATAGACAGACAGACAGACAGACAGATAGATAGATAGATAGATAGATAGATAGATAGATAGATAGATAGATAGATAGATAGATAGATAGATAGATAGATAGATAGATAGATAGATAGATAGATAGATAGATATATATAATGAGCTTAAACACACACAACTTTATTTGTCACCTACCTTCAGCAACATCAGACGCTGCTTACGTTCTTCATATCCAGAAACTCTGGAGATACAAAATGATACAAGCCTTTTCCAGAGATAAAAATGTTTTTAAAAAGGTGTTACGCTAAAATATTTCTAAGCGCATATGAATAACACAAGAACTATTGAAATGAAGTATAGTGGGAAGTGTTCGATACAGCCTTAAAAAAACAATTCAGAGATGTAGTAATAAGGTGTAAGGGTTAAGGGTTAGGAATCCTAGGAATTATACGTGCAATCATTAACACATATAAAAGGAACAACAACAACTACCAAGTTATTCTTTGGTCGCCCAGAGTTACGGAAACAGCCTTTGATTTTTAAAAATTAAAATTAAAAAAAAAGACAGTCGACTCTTATAAATGATTTCTCTTCTGGTACGATGTTGACCTATTATACAGGATGCCACGATTTGACATTGTGCACAAAATTTGGCCCAGGTTGACCCTCAGCACAGAACGCCTGAACTTGCTTCTTCTTAACTTTTACGGTACTATAACAAACACCGATCAGAACTCAGTGAGGGAACAAATGTAGATATATAATACGTAATTTATAACTCAATTCGATATCTTCACACTTGGCACTGTTATTTATTGAGTGTTCTACAAAATATCAGACCAGGAATGCCGAGAAGAAGGTCAGTAACAAAATTCCTTTCTTTTTTTTCTTCATCCATTTTTTCTTCTTCTTTTTCTCCACCTCTTTCATTTTCATCGTCATCATTATTGGCCTTCAGTTGCCCATGGAGCACAGACCTTTCACAAATTCATGTCAAGTCATGTCAAGTCATGTCAAGTCATCTAAACAAGTTTCCTCAATGTCTGTTCTACTCATTGTCTTCTTCTCATCTCTTGTTCCACTGCCACTTGTCTGGTTCTTGTCAAAGTTCCACATTTGTGATCATGTCATATAACCTCAATCCTTCTATTCTACGCAAGCAAGTGTTTATGAAAGTCTGGGACTTTCGTGATTGTTTTTATTATTGATCGCTATGTTTCTGATTCATACAATAGGACTGACTTGATGTTTGAGTTGCATATTGTAAATAAATTTATTTTTTTAAAGGTATGCACACCATTATTGCGTAGAGAGGCAGACCAAAGACATCCTGGCGGAGAACAATGCAGGCTGAGATGCAAAGCATGAACCAGAGTTGGAGCACGGCACGAAGGATGACAGCAAATTAGGGACAGTTTGTTGCGGCTCTACAACACGCCACTAGGAGTTATGTCCACTGACTGCTTAGTCAGTCAGTAGCTAAGGATCCAAGACAGAGAAGAAGATTGTAAATTTTGTTGTTGGACTTGATTTTGTATATCTCCATATATTTCCCAATGCTTTAACTCCTCTCACCTTTTGTATTCTCCTTCATTGTACAGAATATAACTCACTAATTACAACTATCAGAACATTTCTAGAATGGTTTGGTACCTTTGTTTTCTTGCCAACAAAGAAACGGGTGATATGCGCTTTGGAGCGTACTGAAAAATGTCGATTGGACCATCTAGGGAACCACCTGTTTGTTAGGAAATATGCAAAAATGAATGATTAAATTATGACATAATTTACCAAACACGCTACTATTTGTGTATTTTAATAATCTTCTATATCTTTTCCGTTTTCACTGCTTTTGGAGCATACAACCACCAGTACAGTTGGTTGCCTTGCAGGAAGCCTGCATCAAAGCCGTTATGTCCTCTTGCAGCTGTGGTTTCTGTAACAATTTTACTTTTATATGACGAGGTTGCCAGCACATTGCACAACATGATGTTAGTAGCTTCTTGTGACATGCCTGGGGAAGCAATAGTCTGATTTTCCTTTATCAATTCAGAAATCGTTGGGAGCTACACGAGGTGTTTTAAAAATCCTGGCTGCGATATTCAAACATGAATTACTGACTCTTGTCATGTTTAATATTCTAAGGTAATAATGTATACACAGCTTAGACAGTGCGGACTGCGCTGGATTGGAAGATGGTCGCATCCCCACAGATATTTTCTACTTGCAGATGGCAAAAGAACAGTCGGGCGAACAGAGCTGAGGTTCAAGGATGTGTGTAAGAGAGACATGAAAGTATTGGACATAAATCCAGTAAAACTTCATCTGAGGATGCATCTGCCGATGGCACCAAGTGGCGATGCTACTCCATACGGCGCCACCTCATATTTGGGGAATAGAAGTTCTCACAACAAGCAGAAGAGAAAGGAACACGCCGAAATAAAATAAAAAGCTGAGGGCCATCACCTCATGGGGGTAAATTTACATAGTAAGTTATGACTGAATGGGGATCAAGAGCCTCAATTTGTTCTTCTAATTGCTTGTTCATTATCCATGTTTCTCCACCATACAGTAATGAAGAATATATATATATATATATTTACAAAGTCACAAATGTGGAATTGATGACATGAATCAGACAAGTCCCAGTGGAACAAGAGTTGAGAAGAAGACGCTGGCGATGGATAGAACACACAATTGAGGAAACTTGTTGATAGCATTACAAGGCACCCCTTGTTCTGGAATCTACAGGGAAAGAGAGACAGAGGTAGACCAAAAAACACATGGAGAAGAGAACTGGGTACAGAGGTGAAAATGATGAGGAAAACGTGGAAAGAACTTGAGCGGACGGCACAGGACAGGAAGACTTGGCATGTGTTTGTTGAAGGCCTATGCTCCTCGGGGAGATAAATGGTATTGATTGATTGATTGATATATTGGCATTGTCATCAAAACAGCCAAACTCTCCAAACAGCTAAATCACTCATGCGAACAACAAACAAAGAAATTTGGCTGAACAGATGGGCCATAAGAAACACCGGGAGAGAAGTCTATAGACATATGGCCGGTCCTGATCCTAATGGCAACATTGGCCGTCTTACAAGGAGGGATCAAAGCACAATTTTTCGACTCAGAACACAACATATACCATTCAACAATCACTTGAACAGAATCCAACCACAACATTCTCCAGAGTGCCAGCTATGGAACTACACCTACAAAACTGTGGACCACCATCTCTTTGAGTGCCCGTCATTCGATGATGTTAGGAAAATGCTCCTTCCTCCGTGGCCAGATAAGTGGAATACCGTGTATGAAGAAACAAAGTAACTTGCAAAAACATGCAGATATCATTACATGGCATTGGGCCGAAGGGCGAGAGCCCAACCGCCGTTGGATCAATAACAACGAGAACAACATTAAATATTTGATGATTCTCAGTTTGAATGTGTGAGTCAGTTGTTTAGATTTTAGTATCCGTCTCATGTTGTTGAATGTAGCTTTGGTCTATTCTCTTCTTGATTTCCGTTTCGCATTTGCCATCTTCTGTTATTATATGGCCAAGATATGAGAAACTCTTGATTTGTTACAAGATTTTCCCCATCTTTTCTTATCTTTAACATTGGCTTATCGCCTGCTTTGGCAATTATCATAGTTTTCGTTTCCTCAGTGTTAATATCAAATCCATATTCATGACTAACGCTGTTTACTTGCTTCACAATCACCCTGTATTTATTCACATAAGCATTAACATAGTGGTTCTCAACGGGGAACATATGGACCCCTAGGGGGGCCGTGCCATATTTCTAGGTGGCCACAGTAAGATGATAAAGTACCTTATTCTCCAGCTAACAGCGACTATGAGGGGGTTTCAGAGGTAAATGAAGCTCAGAAGGGGGCCTTGAGCAAAAAAGGTTGAGAACCCTAGCATAACCATACAAAATGGTGCCCCAAAGCCAGGAAACCTGAATTAGTATTCCGTAACTCTTACTATGAGCCACGTGCTTCCCCTAGCCGTCTCTAATGAGAGCAAGAAAGAATAGAACTACTGTCCCCTCAGGCCATGTTGTACAATGCAAGGAGCTGGCAAACCTCATACGACATGCCTGGGTGTGCAGTAGCCCTCATCTTTCTTTGTCTCTTCAGAGACCCATAGGAACTACACGGGGAGTTTTTATAACAGCATGACCTTTAAAACTTAGAACTGTATTTAACCACATCTCAAAACCAAGAACTGGTTACACGGTGCAGTCAAAAAAGGCATGCACACCATCATTACAGGCAGACGCTGGAACTGGGTTGGCCATGTCCTCAGAAGAGACCCTGACACCATCGCCAGAACTGCTTTGCAATGGACTCCAGAAGGCAAAAGGAGAGGTAGACCAAAGACAACCTGGCGGAGAATTATGAAGGCTGAGATGCAAATCATGAACCAAGTTCGGGCACGGCACTAAAGATGGCGACCTACCGAGCAAAATGGGAACAGTTTGTTGCTGCCCTACAAGACGGCCACTGACTGCTTTGTCAGACAGGGGCTAAGGATCAAAGAAGAAGACACCTCAAACCTCTGTGAGCCGTAAGTGTTCCCTTAGCAGACACTGCCGTAAGAGATTAAAGTGTTAGAGACCTCACTATACTAGTGGCCAGATTTTCGAGCGGTAGGTTGACTAGTTTCCTTCCTCGCTGCCTGTGCATTCCCAAAATCAAGAGCAGTGACAAGTATAAATGTTTACAGCTGGGTAGACAAGAACGTGACGTAATCTGGTTTCGAACCCCCATCCTTTTGCAGAGTCAGGTACCCATTTACAGCTGGGTAGACTGGAGCGTGATGCCATCGTGTTTTGAAGCTAGCACTTTTGCCGTGAGAGGCCAGCACTCAAACCGCTCTGCCAGTTGGACGCTATGAAAACCACAGCTGTCATACAACAACGAATAAAGTTAAGATGGGAATCGATACTTTAGAACTACAAAAATGGTTGCCACTGGACAAACCTTGGTTATTAACAAAAGTAAAAACAAAAACATCAAAAATAACTACACGGTTTTCAAAAATATCACGTTAAACAAGAGCAGACAATCAGAAAACTTCCACTAGGAGACATTTTATAATCTTCTACGAGCTCACCTTGCTTAGCATATCGTAGTAGGTGACAAGCAATGGCAAATTCATCCGGGTCCAAATTTCCATCCTTCCCAAAATCTGAGAGATCCCATATCAGAGCCAGCATGTCAGTGGGAAGCTGTGAGGCTAGAAACATCTCAATAGCTGTGTGCGCTGGGGAGAACAAAGAAGTTAATAGCCCTCATGTTCTACTTCTTCTTTCTACTTCTTCTGTTCCTTCTCTTCTTATTTATTTTCTTCTCCAAAATCTGAGAGATCCATATTAGAGACAGTAAGTCAATGGGAAGCTGTGAGGCTAGAATCATCTCAATAGCTGTGGGCTAGGGAGAAAAAAGAAGTTGATAGCCCTCATCATCAAATTCTTATTTCTTCTTTTTCGTCTCTTCTTTTTCTTCCTTCTTTTTCTTCTAGCATTTCTTCTCTCAGTTTTCCTCCCTCTTTCTTCTGCTCCCTTCTTTTCTTTCTTTCTTTCTTTCTTTTTTTTTTTTTAAATGTTTTCTTCATCCTACTGCTTGTTCTCTTATTGTGTAACCTCCTACATTTTCTTTCCTTCACCTTATTATGATTTAGAAATAATTCTTGTAAGCACTAATACAAAGATGCCAAAATAAGAATAAAATATGCAATATAGCTTTCGTTGCATTAGGAAATACATGAGAATTAAAAGAAATCAGGTCTAATACACATAAATAGAATCTTCAACTCAAATGTCATATCAGTCCTATTGTATGCCTCTAAAACATGAAGAACTATAATAAAAACAGCAATCAAGAAGTTACCAACGGTCATAAATGGGTGCTTGCGTAGAATGGAAGGATTGAAATGGTACGACAAGGTCACTAATGTGGAACTGAGGATTTTTTTTTTTTTTTTCAACCGTACCCCCGCTATTACTCGAGGCGAAATCTCCGGTTAATGTGTCTAACCTGATGTTACGTGAGTATCCCGTTTTTCCCCTGTACAATGACAGGTGTCCTCTCGCCATTCAGACAGAAACTCGCCGATTTCGGAGGTACCCTATTAGAGCTGGGTTTGCTCAGGAGCCGTTCATGTTATTCCAGTCCCTGGTCGACAACACTACTTCAAATGTCTTCGCCAGGGCTTGAATTATTCCAGTCCAAGTCCCGGTCGACGACACTACTTCAAATGTACTCGCCAGGGCTCGAACCTGGATCACCTGATCGACAGCGCAGTGTGGTAACTATTACACCAGCGCGGCTCCCTGGAACTGATGATAAGAACCAGACAAGCGTCAGTGGAACAAGAGATGAGAAGAAGACGCTGCCGATGGATAGGACATACACTGGGGAAACCCGTTGATAGCATTACACGGCACTGCAATCCTCAGGGAAAGAAAAGCAGAGTAGACCGAAAAACATACGACGTAGAGAATTGGAGAAAGAAATTAAAGAGATAGAGAAAACATGGAAAAACCTTAAGCAACAACCGCTGCAGAGCTGATGAATGCCTTGAAGTAAGTTTACTGGAGCCCTACTGCAATGGTGGCTGCATGGCCCATAGGAAATCAAAAAGGGAAATGGTGATGTTGAAAACCTCGATATGTTTCATGTAGCCCTAGTTAATGCAGTGGGGGCTCACCACCATTTCCAGTCATGTACGTCAAGTACAAATTAAATAACAATTGTTAGGTGTAAGACCAACAACCTTAACTTTAACGTAATATCTGAAACATTCCAATCGAAACAGATGGGGCATGCACAGCAACATAGGTAGCGGTCAGTAAGCTGCAGACTTTCATGGGTAGGTGCTAACTTGACTAACAATTGTTAGGTGTAAGACCAACAACCTTAACTTTAACGTAATATCTGAAACATTCCAATCGAAACAGATGGGGCATACACAGCAACATAGGTAGCGGTCAGTAAGCTGCAGACTTTCATGGGTAGGTGCTTACTTGACTAACATTTGTTAGGTGTAAGACCAACAACCTTAACTTTAACGTAATATCTGAAACATTCCAATCGAAACAGATGGGGCATGCACAGCAACATAGGTAGCGGTCAGTAAGCTGCAGACTTTCATGGGTAGGTGCTTACTTGACTAACAATTGTTAGGTGTAAGACCAACAACCTTAACTTTAACGTAATATCTGAAACATTCCAATCGAAACAGATGAGGCATGCACAGCAACATAGGTAGCGGTCAGTAAGCTGCAGACTTTCATGGGTAGGTGCTTATTTGACTAACAATTGTTAGGTGTAAGACCAACAACCTTCACTATAATGTAATAGTTGAAACATTCCAACCGAAACAGATGGGGCATGCACAGCAACATAGGCAGCGGTCAGTAAGCTGCAGACTTTCATGGGTAGGTGCTTACTTGACTAACAATTGTTAGGTGTAAGACCAACAACCTTCACTATAATGTAATATCTGAAACATTCCAACCGAAACAGATGGGGCATGTGTCACGAGAGGGTAGATGGTTATTGAATTTGATAGGATATCCTGGACATAAAGGTGTATCAGATGATACCAGGATAGTGCCAGATAAGAGTCTGGTCTTATCAGTAATACCCCCTTCTCTGAAAAAGAGTAAGGGTGTATAGACAACAAAGGTAGGGTCAAGCTGTATAAGTTCCCAGAGAAGATGGTAATGTAGTATTGTGAGTCCTTATTTGCTACCTCTCCAGATCCTCCTCTGTTAATATGGTAGTTATTACTGTTATTAACTCTGCTAAGGGTAATTATTTAATTAAATTCACCAACAAGGACTGTAACTTAACTTAAAGAATTTAAGTAAGTCTGCTGGTAAATATTTACAATTTATTTGTACATTTACTCTTTTCTGTTTGAAAAGTTTTAAAAGAAATCATATTACAACATTAAATAAATAATAAAATGTTCAACAAAGTCTTTCACTGAATTAAAATGTCTATCACTATAGAGAAAGTCTTGCTTGGTTGGTCTCTCTCTCTCTGATTAAGGAATATTTGTTAATTTCACAGTTCTGATTGAAGATCTACACTGCTATAGTCATCATAAAACTTTAATTTTATTTTGGTGAACAGGGATATGCTGTACAGTTGCCTTTGTGGGCAACTTATCTGAGTCACTGAAGATGGCTCCCTCTGATATTGGACAGAAATATTTGCTGAAATTCTTCCAAGTGGTATACACGAGATGTCTGGCCCTCTGACATAGACCGTCACTGCATCCGTCGTAACCTCAGTAAGAGATGCCTCTTGTATATTTGTTAGGTTTACTGGATAAAACCTGAAACGAAGTTAAATGCAATCCCTGTATTTTTTCTATCAATATCCCTCTATGACACAGATGGGGATGATAGACAGTTTCAGACAGAGTGTTAGCAGATGCACAAGATATAATATAGTAGCAACAATCATTTCAGTTCACTGTGATCATAAATTTCTTCTACATCTTTATTTATAATCCTTTTCCCATGATCCGCCTCCCTACAATAATTTGGTCGTGAATAAAACTACTAAGTAATATATCAAACTATACAGTAATCCAATTACTTTCATCCTTCCTTATGTTCCTGGTATGTGTCTCATTCCATTAAGAAATACTTCTTAAAATACATTTCCAAACGTACAGACACACTTTGGCCATCATTCTCAATTATTTTGAATATTTCCCAAGGCTGGTTTTGCCTCCAGAATTACATAGAAGCCTGTAAGTTCACCAACAACACACTGTAATTTTCTAAAACATCTACATACTTCCTATCGTACAGGTGGATTTTAATCACTAGAAATACACATAATTATATATATATATATATATATATATGTATATATATATATATATATATATATATATATATATATATATATATATATATATATATATACAATATATACAGTATATATATATATATATATATATATATATATATATATATATATATATATATATATATATATATATATATATATATATATATATTTATATATATATATATATATATATATATATATATATATATATATATATATATATATATATATATATATATATATATATATATATATATTCGTTCTTACCCTCAGGCACACACACAGACGAGCTGTTAATGGTTGTTTAAGGTCTGCTCTCAAGTACAGAAGGCAAATCGCTTCCACTAACACTTGCTTTCTTTTGCCGCTCGCTGTCGCGTTCAAATATTGTGACTGACCTGATTCTGTTAGACACGCTCTATATATAGGGTGACCTCGAGCGTCCGAGATGGTTCCCCAACGAATGTGTTTTGTGTTCAGAAAATATTGGTACATTTTGCCTATTGTGCAAATCAGGAAAACTAAGATTTTATTAATTTAAGTTATTCCTGGAGCGATTTTATTCATCTAAAGTTTAAAATACGCCCTATATTATTCTACATATTTCTAGTAAACAACCTTTTTCATTCCTAAATGCATTTTATTCTATGCGTACGTTACACAGCTAAATAATGGACTAACCTGAGGCTTCGATGCATTCAACTAGAGATCTCTCCCGTCCTATATCAGTATTTGTAAAAGTATTAGTACTTACGGGTAGAGCCACATCCCTAATATCGCTTTGGTAGCCTCTTCCAGGTGGTACTTCTTTCATAATGCCGTAGTTAATTGTCCTACGATACTTGTTTGCACATATTTGGACTTTCATTTTATTTATCCAAGACTGTAGTAAACACGGCATAACGGAGCGTTCTGATTGGTCTGTGTATCTTGCAGTTCTTACAATGTATGGCGCGCGGTGATCTGAGTTCATAGGTAGGTGCTTACTTGACTAGCAATTGTTAGGTGTAATACCAACAATCTTCACTATAATGTAATATCTTAAACATTCCAACCGAAACAGATGGGGCATGCACAGCAACATAGGTAGCGGTCAGTAAGCTGCAGGCTTTCATGGGTAGGTGCTTACTTGACTAACAATTGTTAGGTGTAATACCAACAATCTTCACTATAATGTAATATCTTAAACATTCCAATCGAAACAGATGGGGCATGCACAGCAACATAGGTAGCGGTCAGTAAGCTGCAGACTTTCATGGGTAGGTGCTTACTTGACTAACAATTGTTAGGTGTAAGACCAACAACCTTCACTATAATGTAATATCTTAAACATTCCAACCGAAACAGATGAGGCATGCACAGCAACATAGGCAGCGGTCAGTAAGCTGCAGACTTTCATGGGTAGGTGCTTACTTGACTAACAATTGTTAGGTGTAAGACCAACAACCTTCACTATAATGTAATATCTTAAACATTCCAACCGAAACAGATGAGGCATGCACAGCAACATAGGCAGCGGTCAGTAAGCTGCAGACTTTCATGGGTAGGTGCTTACTTGACTAACAATTGTTAGGTGTAATACCAACAACCTTCACTATAATGTAATAGTTGAAACATTTCAACCGAAACAGATGGGGCATGCACAGCAACATAGGTAGCGGTCAGTAAGCTGCAGACTTTCATGGGAGGGGCTTGCTTGGCATAAAAATGATTGAGATGGTGTGGCAAGGTCGCTAGTGTGGGGCTGAAGACACGACTGAACGGGAGCCGGTGGAACTGGAGTTTATAAGAAGAAGCTGGAGATTGATGGGATGCACACTGAGGAGACTTGTTGGGATAACTACAAGACAATCCTTGTTCTAGAATCTTTAGGTTAATAGAGATAGAGGGAGATCAAAGACCACATGGAGAAGAGAATGTGAGGTATATATGAAAGGAATGAGGAGGACAATGAAAGACCTTGACCTGGTGGCACAGACATGAAGGCTTAGTATCAGTTGTTGAAGACATATGCTCCTTGGGGAGCTGAAGGGTGGTGAACAGAAAAACTTGCCATTAGCGTGTTGAGGGCTTAGACATACACGATCCTGCCATGACCAGGACTTAAGTTTGGTGATTTTCGTTAGTTATGTTCTTTTTTTATTTTCTTATTCTCTTGTTCTCTCTTACTATTTATTGTACTTTTCTTTTTTATTTGTCTTGCAAACTTTATTTCGCTGACAAATTAAGGCGATGAATCAACAAAGATACAAATAAGAAATTAGAGACTCACCATTTACAAACCCAGCTCGGCTGAAGTCCAGTTTTTGGAAGACACGCATATATGCGTCCCTCTCCTGCTGTGTCATTGGGGGAGGGTTTTGTTGAGTGGTGTTTGGGGGCGTCAAACTCCGGGGGAGTGTTACAGGAACTGGCCGCCCGCTCATGACACCCCTGATGAGGTGCATAATCAGAACAAACTCATGAACGTTGAGGACATTGTCGTTGCTGACATCAGCCACGTTCCTGATGAAGTATCAAGAAAACATGTATATGTGTGTGTATGTATGTGCGCGCTCGTGTGTGCGTGCATGTGTTTTACTACTGGCAAGTAACCTGTCGAGAAATTTGCGACAAAAAAATTATGGTGTGCACTTTATGTCTCATGTCCCAAGTGTTGAGAGCTACGCACGATCATTGAAAGTTTAGGGTTTTCCCGAAAGAAGGTTTTTCAATTATCGTTGTTCTGTTTCATACAATACGTTAGATGCGTTGTGAAGTGTGACGGAAAAGAAAAAAAATGTGACGTCAAGGGGAGAGACGTTAGTCGCACGGTGGAAATACAAGGTGTCGTCTGTGTGTCCTCATAAGATATGGTCGTCGAATGTGAGATGCCGACACCAAGTGTAGCATACCAGGTATCAGATGAATGTAGGAAAGTGTATCACACATTGTTATAAATTGACTTAGCGACACGTTCAGCTCAACAGTAATGAGGTGTGTGGTTTCATTGACGAAGACTATGATCTAATGACAAAGCATGTGATCTCGATATATGATGGCTGAAGCGCATAGTGGATATTTATTGTAGAAGTGAAGCTGTCTAATAAATATGTGGATCGTCATGGCCTGTTTCAGTGCATTTAATTATGTTGTGTTACCCGTCGTATGAAAGTAACACACCCACTTGTACACGTCTGCCCATCTTCAGTAAACCAAATAACATAGACTGCTAAGGTTTCGCAACATAAATTTGGTGCCAGAAAAGTTCAGATACTAATAGCACCATTTCTTTTGTATTCAATTTTTACCTTCCCATTTCATTCCACCTTTCAAGTCCCACCCAGCAAGTAAGCCCGTCAGCACATACGAGTACAAACACGTCGAATCTATAATATATAAAAACTTGAAGCTAGATGACTGAATAAATAAAATACAAGTCAAAATACAAAACCTCTGCCGGTAATCTAGTGCAGAATGGTTGTATGGAAGGCAAATGTTTTAACACCTTATCTACCAACGCGATTTAGTATACATGCATTTTTTTTTTTTTTAATTCCTATTTTAATGATTACCTCCCTCAGCCAGAGTTGGTTCGTTGCAGACATACCAAAACATTATTACAGAAGATTTCTGAAGTCTCTGAAGGTTTCTATTATAAACTCAGTACTTATCAATCTTTCATTGCTGTTGATTATCTCAGGGTCTTTTCCAACATTACTATAAGTTGAAATAATACTAACAATTAAACTTCAGTTTTACCTGATAGAAGCACAGTCATAATAGCAACGGATTTGGCAAGTGGAACGTTCGTACGTTAAACTAAGACGCTGGTGATGGATTGACCATACACAGGAAATGCTGACACATAATTTTGTTCGCTCTCTTTTCCTCTCCGGCAGTATTGACCTACCTTTATTATGCGTACTAATTATGTGAGCAATTCGATTGTTGACACATTCTATTTTCCTTCCTCCGACAGTATTTGGCATTTTCGTGTCAGTGTTTACACTTCTTCCATTCATACGTGTCATGTTTGCCTGCCCATCTTCGCGGATATGTGTTACAGGTAAACTCAGATTGGCGATCCGTCATTTTCGAGTAATGACGTCCGGTGTTTATTTCCATAGGGAGTGCCGGTCAATTATCGATCTGGTGGCATATTAAAGACACATCCGAGACGTCGCAAATGCGGTAATAAACTTCCGGATAAGCTTGTTATAAGCAAGATAAATGTAAGACGTTGTAGTGGTAATCGTTACCGAGAATTGACGGAAATACCAATTCCATATACGGAGAGTGACCGTTTGAATTTTACAAACGCCTGAGTCATGGAGAAAAGTCTATGAGGAAAGTTATCATAACATGCACTTTAGAATGCTATTGGCTTAGCGGTTTAGAGGCTAATATACATTCACGTTGATTGGAAGTTTTGTCGGAAACGCCAGATGTGAGCGTGGGCAAGAAAACTGCAATACTATAACGTAGAACATTTTAGACATGCACCACTGCATTCCAGAATTGTCAAAAATAAGCAGCTCGGACTAAAGCCAGGAAAGAATAGAAGTAGGGATTCTGACCTTATAGGGCCGGACGCATTGGATCACCTTTTGAACACTACAACAAAGAAACTCTACAATTTAATAAGGAAACCGGACTCCTACAGGACCTACTCACAAAGCCAAAGAGGGATTCTGTGATAGAAATAATACCCCAGAGGTGTGTTCGAGGCATCTGCATCAAGTTACCGAGACTATTCAACTGAGCAAGAAGTCAACTGAGCAATACTGATCCCAGTATTGGATTTGTGATACCAGTTTACGAGACGATTTGAGGTACGATTCTACGACACCAGCTGTACTACTGTTCTATGATTCAAAGCTTGCGATCGACACTTGAAACCTATATTAAACGGGTTGTGAAGGTACCTGCCTTGACTAGGAGACGTGCCCTAGCCACAGAGACGTATTGGCGGAAACAGCAGCATCAACACTCCAGCAGTTTGGAAGCTGGCATTTTTGCACGCCAATACAACAGAACTTATTGATTTATATTCCACAACTAAGCTTTCTAAAGCCGATATCAGTTTCAACGACGAAACCTATTTTTTTGTAATCACCAGTTCATATTTATTTACATTTGTTCCAAAGCAATTGATCATTAAATTTGTTATGTGTTGTTTTTTATAAATTCATAGTTGATTTAGTTAGTACAGAGAGAAGTGCACACGGATGAATCAGCATCTTTAATACATATATATCTATATCAATAGAACCAAATAATAAGAAGAATTTCACTGTTAATTCAGTTGGGGGGTTGTACGAGCTAAATTAAATTATATAATACCTTTTCACAAAAAGCGACGGGCAGATAAATATTAACATTGCTAAGACACATTCAGCATTGTTCTTGACTTCTGAAATATCTTGTAAATACTCCCTCGAGGTAGAAGCATCATCATCCTTCTATCTGTATCTCTGCCAAGAGTAATCTTGTGCGAATGTGGATATCTTTGAAGACCCACATCTGACACTCTAGGTTTTGGCCATTGTTGGACCATCACTGCAGAGCAAAAGGGAGGCAACCCGTGACAAATTTGACAAATATGCAATTATCAATACAAGACAGTCCTTGTCTGGAATCTCTAGAGTAACAGAAGTAGAAAGAGACCGAAAAACACATGGAGAGAATAGGACAAGAAACAAGTGATAACAGGAATAAAAAAGACATAGAAGGACCTTGAGCCAACGGCACAGAACAAGAGAGAACTGGCGCCAATTTGCTGAAGGCCTAAACTCATCAACGAACTGAACGATAATGAAAGGACCACAGCTTACATTATGGCAAAAAGGTCTTCTTTAGGGAACATCTTCATAGGTGAAGCTATTTGCATTCACTTGTCTCTTTTTTGTATTAGTTTCCAATGAAGTTTCCTCACTTTCACCCAATGGCTCTGAATATATTATCTTTGTTTCCCTTGTAATCCTAGGTTTTAAGCACATTGTCAAACCTTCAAAGCATATTTTACTTACAGGCTATTCGTAATCATCTTCTTCTTCTTCCTCGTTCGTCCTGAATAGGACGTTGGTTGCGTTATGTCTGTTTACGCCGGAGCTGTGATATCTGCACCTTTCGGTCGACACATCCGACTTCAGCACGGCATTTTTTGGGACCGGGTTTGCCTTCCCTTGCATTCGTAATCAAGGGGAGGAGAAAGGGAAAGTAGATGGCCAAACCATCTCAGTATGTTTTACTTAACAGGATATTCGCAAGCACGGGGAGGAGAAAGAGAAGGCAGGAGAGATAACTGTTTATAGAAACAGGTATTTGATTTCTCCGTGATATTATTATTAGCGTGTTCGTATATTCTTCTTGGAGTTCTTTTCACAAAATGTTTCCGTTGATCTCCTCGCTTTTTTATTATTATTTTTTTTTTCTTTCAAATTTAACTCTAACAATATCCTATCATAAAGTGGCATTTATTTTTATAACATTTAACTCGGCTTCCTTGGTGGTTATTCAGTTTTCAAAAAGCACCATTTTCCAACGGCGCCGAAATGTAAGTAATTAATAGACGGTCACTGTCACGTAGGGTTTATATTCATTTAATTTCCTACATCTTCTTCCTATTCGTTCACCCAAATTCTCTCTTTTATTATCTCTGTATTTCATTTTTTCCTGTATATTTTTCATCCATTCGTTTTGCGAATATTAATTTCATATAATTCGCAAACTTTACCTGTTTTCCTTTCTCTAAAACTGAGAATCGCGCTAGGACGATATTACGTAGATGTCAGGGCTGCAGGGCGTCAGAAGGCGTGATAAGTCGGTTCGCTGAACATAGGACGTAGCAAATCGTCTACATTCTCACCGAGCGCGCGAGCTTCTTCTCGGCATTAGTCCCGGTGAGGTGTGATACTTTACATCTGCACCGGTCAGTATCCAGACATTTGTCTCGAAAATCCCAAACTGACACGGCGCTCACCGTGGGCCATGGTCAGCTGTAGTGTGAAAACTGCCCTGAAATGGAGTCAGGCTGTCTGGGATTTGAAACTGACACGCGTACATCGTGGTCAGTAGGTGACAGTTACGACACGCGTTAAGCGGACGTAAATGTTGGGAGTAGGGGAGATAATTTCGCTTGGCGAAGTAAGTTTGGGCCCTTTGTCTGATTTTAAGATATTGGCCAAGTTTGAAACTTTAATTTCATTCTCGCTCATAGACTCCACAGTAGATAGGTCGCTCGAAAACAGAATAGCTGTTAGCGAAGATCTCAGTTTGTTTCGGCAATTTGTCGAACTTCTAGACTTCCAGAAATATTTTCAGCATTTTTATTCTTAAGTTGTGCGACTACCTGTAATTCTGTGGTTGAGGTAATTAATATGATAGATATATAGATTTTGTGAGTGTTAAAGTGTTAAATCGCTTAATTCATTTTAATCTATTTCTTTAGCGCAGAAGAGAAATAAAGTGGTAGGCTATTATATTTTCTAGGGAAGCATTCAGTGGAAAGCAGAATAAAATTAAAATTTCTAGCTTATAACGGCAATTGTAGCTATTTATAAATTTAATTTAACTGCTAATACTCAGTCGAGTGTATTTTTCTAAACTAACGAATAAACTCTAGAATCCAGCCTCATGAATGGTGACGGAATACGCACGTGTTCTTAATTTATGAGGATTGCTGATTTTTAAATATAACTTACGTCACGGGAAGTTTAAATGATAAGCAAAGCTCTCTGCTTGCAAGTTTAAATGTAAGTTTTAACCAGTACAGATTCTGTTTATTATATTATATGTGTTATTTTTCCTCCACACAGTGAAAGTTTTGGGGTGACCCTAACTTTACCAGCACCTAGTAGTAGTTTCCATACTTGTGAAGAAATAGACAGTCCTTATTTTGAACCACGTGGGTTTTCTCAAGTAACACTGATCTGACGGTGCAAGTTAGACAGAAATACTAATATCCCTATAACGGGTTTTCAAAGACTGTAATGATAAATACTGGACCTTGGAGCCAGCACTTAATTTCTTCTAGAAACTCTATATAATTTGCTGCCTGGTGGCGTGAATATTAACAATCATTTCCCGACTAGATTATATCTTGTGGACAAATCTGTGGTGTGACTAAAGTGAATCCTATACTGAGGGAAGGCACCGACCTGACATTCATCATTTTTTAGAAACCTACGCTATTGACACTGTGCTCTGCTAACTCCCGCGCCTGGAATAATTGTTAGGTGACTTAATCAGACATTTGAACAAATTTGCATACCCAAGTAGTCGTTCCCGGAGACTCCAAGTTAAATACGTCTTTTGGAACTGGGGACTTCTTGGCAGAAGACTGCATTTTTTTTGAGTCTGTGTGAAAAATCTAAAATCAATGTGTTCCAAGAGGCAGCAAGCAAAGTCGTGAGTACAAGTATGAGAAGCCATGGCGGAATGAATGAGTGTACGCTGGTTTGAGTGATATTTTTCACTATTTTATCTTTGACACCCTGTTGCTGTCCTAATTTTTTTCAATCTGCATAATTTGTTGCTAAGGCTAGAGTTCTTGTGTTTTGTCTTAGGTTAAATCAGATTTTTTTCAAACTCTGTGCATATAATTACGAGATAAAACAAAGACAACTCTTAGACTCAAACCCTATGTATCTGTGACTCGGGCGCCATCATCTGTTCTCTTAACGGGGCCGGGCTAAACCTAGAGTTAACACTATAACGGGGCTATCATCCTTGCAACATCTCCTTGATTTTTTATGACTATGTGTATATGTATTTTCCTTGATGTACTTTCTTTGATGTTGTGAGCCGATTTTTCCTGATAATAAAATCGCTCTTGAACTTAATAATCGTGTTTGGTCAGCTCGTTCTAGATAATATATATATCATTGTTATAGTTTTCCCACGTCTGTGTGTTTACCTGTCGTCACGTGTATGTGCGTGCCTGTGAGTGATAGAAATATACGTAATATGTATATTGGTGTAGTCTGTCTGACGCTGTAACAACTGTTGTAGAAGATAGGTGAGAGAGAGAAGAATTCTTTTCGCTTTCAGAGACAGCCACTATATCAAATCTATCATCTCACGTGTGTGGAAATTCTATTACCTTTCACTAACTCTCACTGAGTCTATCACCTATTCAAACCTATTCAGAAGGGACCAAACCTAGTCTTAATTCTCCTATCGGAAATCTACGACAAATGAGGGCTCGTTTCCGGTCTTTGAACTTAGAATAGGAAGACGAGTACGACAAACGTGGACTCGTCTATCTGGATTTTGTATTTAAGATTCTTATTCTGTAATAGAGTAAGAGTGTGATGTCTTGTGACTGTGTATCTTTTAAAAATAATTACCCCCTAGACTAGCGATCTGTTTACGGGCGTGCTGACCACACAAACTAATAAGTTTTTTTTTCCCACAGCATCTTTGAATAATATACATTTTGGTTACAGGTTGATTTTGTCGGGATATATGTTAACTGCTGATTGTAATACTAAATGCTGGTAAAGTGGTGAGTGTATAACATTCACTGGGTACTGAGGCAGAACGGCGTTTGAACTAAGTTAAGGAGTGTGTTTCGGACTTTTTTGTCCAGATTAATTCCCTCCCTTACCCGATCTGACTTCAGGGGCGAACTTATAGTGGATTTTTAAAAATTAAGGGATTATTTTTCTCTTTAATTTTTGCAATATTCTTTTGCTTTTCCACTGTAGCAACTTATTTTTCAGTGTAATCTTAACTACCATTTAGTTGGCGTAGTCGTGTTTTGCATTAAGTGCTTTATTGCCGATAATAGCAGCGATAGTTAGATTTTTATTTGGAGGAGGTATCCCAGGGTTAAATATATCATCTTTTGATTTTTGGTAATTTTTTTCTCGTAAGTGGTAGGAACCAGTGTATCCTTTTTCCTATTTTCTTTCTCCACTAGTCTCAGTCACTGACCTAATATGGCCGAGAGGGCAAAGCTTAGACAACTTCTCAGGGACGAAGCGAGAGAGGAGGGACTGGAAGGAGAAGAAGCGAAAGCTTTTGTCAGAGACGAACTTGAGAGATACGATGCGGAGAAGAAAGCAGCTGAAGCTAAAGAGCAGAAGAAGATGGACGAGGAAATGGAAATCCGCAGGGAGAGAGAAAAAGAGAAGGAGAGACAGCATGAGAAGGAGAGGGAGGAGAGAGAGGAAAGAGAGAAGGAGAGACAACATGAGTTGGCTCTTAAAGCTCTAGAACTTCAGAGCCGTGGGGCTGCCTCTACCTCCAGCAATGGAGAGTCTTCTCCTCATTCTTCCTTAACTGACCCTGCTAACACTCAATCTCTTCAACTAAATGCTATGTCTTTCACTCTTGAATCTTTTCCTTGTCCAAATGAGAAGATTGACACATGGTTAGAAAAATTTGAGAAAATTGCAACTCTGTACGGGTTAGAGAGGTCGCGTTGGAATATGAAACTTTCCCAGGCCCTAAAAGGTTCTGCTTATGATGTTTATTCTAAGCTGGAAAGTAGCCAACAAGACGACTACGATGTGTTGAAGAAAGCGTTACTGGAGCGCTTTGAAATGAACGCTCGCAAGTTTTTGCAACTGTTTCGCAACAGCCGGAAAGAGAATTCTGAAACTTTTCACCAGTTCTCATCTCGTCTTAAGGGATATCTAACAAAGTGCCTTGAGCTTTCGCAGCTCCCCTCTACCTATGAAGGTCTTGAGGAACTTGTTCTAACTGAACAAATAAAGAACACTTTGTCTGCTGATACCCGGAGATTTCTCGCTGAGCAGGGGGCAGAAAAACTTGAAGACATTTTGGAAAAGTCTGAGCGTTATCACAATGCGCTGGCTGAACTACCGGCCACAAAGCGGAAACCGACAGAGGAGCATTTTCGAAAACATAACCTAGAGCAATCTTCTCAGGCTTCTAACCAAAACAACCACAGAGAAACTGGACCTCAAAACCCCCCTCCTGAAAAATCCAAGTTCTACAAGAACAAGTACCCCAACCACCCCAAACAGTCTGATCAACCCGACCGCCCTACATGGCAGCGTAGCCAGAAAGGACAAGGTGGCAAAGGGAGAACCCCCGAGCACGGGACATATGATCAGACCGAGCACACCGAGCCTAAACGCATCGGATGCTTATTAACAGTCTCGCAAGGCGGAATTATTGACAGTGATTCCCAACCTCTTGGGGATAGACCCTCAACGCGAGGTATTGTTACTTTGAACGGTTCTCAAACTTCTTGCTTATTTGACACGGGGCTTTCTTATGATTGCATTGTTGCCAGAAACCTGGTCAAACCCGGTCAAGAGACAGCAGAGACCGTCCAACTTGATGGAGTTCGTAAGAGTGATGCACCTACAGCGCTTCCCATCGCATTGGTGGAGATACACTCTGACTTTGTCAGAGGTGTGATCAAAGCGGCTGTTATGGATGATCCCATCTACCCAGTCATACTTGGTGGTAGATACGTGTCTATTGGGAAACCGGAAGAGCCGATTGTGGCAGCGGTAACTACAAGAGGGCAAACCAAGAAGGAACGGGAGCCTGCGCCGAATTTGTTACCCATGGAACTTAAAGAAGCGCAATACAAGGACCCTACTTTGGCACCCTGCTTTAGGAAACTGCCCATGGCTAAGGAACCCAAACAGCACGGGGACATTTTTTCTAAGGATGGCGTACTTTATCGGAGAACGGGCAAGCCTGACCAAGGTTACAACCAGCTCCTAGTACCGAAACAGTACAGAAGCCAAATCCTAGAAATGGGGCACTCTCTTCCCTTTAGCGGACATATGGGACAGAACGCCACAAACCAACGTATAACCACTCATTATTGGTGGCCAGGAGTAAATACTGATATTATCAGATATGTCAAATCCTGTGCCCAGTGCCAACGTGTGCCACCCAAGCAACGGACACCCCCAGTCCACATGGGTGAAATGCCAATAATGGGAACACCATTCGAACGGGTTGTGATCGACATTTTAGGGCCTTTCGAAAGGACTAAAAGAAGGAACAGGTTTATCCTGACCTTAGTCGATACATGCACTTTATGGGCAGAAGCTATCCCGCTAACATGCGCAGATGCCAAGCATGTCGCAGAAGCCCTCGTGCAGATTTTCACTCGGTTGGGATTCCCGCAGCAAGTGTTGACGGATAATGGATCTCCATACCGAAACCTGTTGATGGATGAGATCGTTAAGATCTTGAGGACCCAGCACATCCACACTAAGCCATATACTCCGGCCGGAAATGGGCTCGTGGAACGTGCTAATGGAACCCTCACCATGATGCTAAGTAAGCTGGCACAAGTGAAACCTGAAGATTGGGATCTCTGTATTCCTGCAGCATTATTTGGCTACAGAGAATCTCCTCATACTTCCACAGGATTTCCGCCAGCTACACTCTTATTCGGCAGACCCATTAAGGGCCCGCTTGAAGCCTTACTTCAGTCTCTGACAGACGAGAAGGCTGATGAGACAGTTGTCTCAGCAAGTAAATATGTGTCGGTTTTAAAGGAAAGGTTCAAACTAGGGTGGGACCTAGCAACGACTAACTTTAAGCGAGCTCGCACAAAGCACGCTAACCGATACAGGAAAGTCGCGGAAGAGAGAGAACTGGAAGCAGGAGAGAAAGTTTTGGTGTTACTCCCTACCGAGAACAACCAACTGAAGATCGGATGGCAAGGGCCGTTTACCGTCCTGAAAAAGATTTCTAAGGCTAACTACCAGATCTCTATTGAAGGAAAGGAGAAGGTTTTCCATTTAAATCTCTTAAAGAGATACTTGGAAAAACCAGTGCCAACCTCCGACCATCTCCTGACGATCGCCAAAACTGACGAAGATGACGATAGTGGCAGGGATATTCCACCGCTATCACAGGAAATCTTTCAAAAATGTCAGCAGCGGCGACGCTCTTTCAAGCGCGCATATGAGACATTCCAGGGGAAGGAAACTTTGAGGAGTGGACTTGAGTAGGAATTGGACAGAGATGGAGGGGGAAGATGAGAGGGAAGAGGACAGACACCCCGAAGCTACGGTTATAGGAAATTAAACTCCATAACGTAGACATGGAGTGCTTCCATATCTTAAAGGGGGGAGGCTCTGTCACGTAGGGTTTATATTCATTTAATTTCCTACATCTTCTTCCTATTCGTTCACCCAAATTCTCTCTTTTATTATCTCTGTATTTCATTTTTTCCTGTATATTTTTCATCCATTCGTTTTGCGAATATTAATTTCATATAATTCGCAAACTTTACCTGTTTTCCTTTCTCTAAAACTGAGAATCGCGCTAGGACGATATTACGTAGATGTCAGGGCTGCAGGGCGTCAGAAGGCGTGATAAGTCGGTTCGCTGAACATAGGACGTAGCAAATCGTCTACATTCTCACCGAGCGCGCGAGCTTCTTCTCGGCATTAGTCCCGGTGAGGTGTGATACTTTACATCTGCACCGGTCAGTATCCAGACATTTGTCTCGAAAATCCCAAACTGACACGGCGCTCACCGTGGGCCATGGTCAGCTGTAGTGTGAAAACTGCCCTGAAATGGAGTCAGGCTGTCTGGGATTTGAAACTGACACGCGTACATCGTGGTCAGTAGGTGACAGTTACGACACGCGTTAAGCGGACGTAAATGTTGGGAGTAGGGGAGATAATTTCGCTTGGCAAAGTAAGTTTGGGCCCTTTGTCTGATTTTAAGATATTGGCCAAGTTTGAAACTTTAATTTCATTCTCGCTCATAGACTCCACAGTAGATAGGTCGCTCGAAAACAGAATAGCTGTTAGCGAAGATCTCAGTTTGTTTCGGCAATTTGTCGAACTTCTAGACTTCCAGAAATATTTTCAGCATTTTTATTCTTAAGTTGTGCGACTACCTGTAATTCTGTGGTTGAGGTAATTAATATGATAGATATATAGATTTTGTGAGTGTTAAAGTGTTAAATCGCTTAATTCATTTTAATCTATTTCTTTAGCGCAGAAGAGAAATAAAGTGGTAGGCTATTATATTTTCTAGGGAAGCATTCAGTGGAAAGCAGAATAAAATTAAAATTTCTAGCTTATAACGGCAATTGTAGCTATTTATAAATTTAATTTAACTGCTAATACTCAGTCGAGTGTATTTTTCTAAACTAACGAATAAACTCTAGAATCCAGCCTCATGAATGGTGACGGAATACGCACGTGTTCTTAATTTATGAGGATTGCTGATTTTTAAATATAACTTACGTCACGGGAAGTTTAAATGATAAGCAAAGCTCTCTGCTTGCAAGTTTAAATGTAAGTTTTAACCAGTACAGATTCTGTTTATTATATTATATGTGTTATTTTTCCTCCACACAGTGAAAGTTTTGGGGTGACCCTAACTTTACCAGCACCTAGTAGTAGTTTCCATACTTGTGAAGAAATAGACAGTCCTTATTTTGAACCACGTGGGTTTTCTCAAGTAACACTGATCTGACGGTGCAAGTTAGACAGAAATACTAATATCCCTATAACGGGTTTTCAAAGACTGTAATGATAAATACTGGACCTTGGAGCCAGCACTTAATTTCTTCTAGAAACTCTATATAATTTGCTGCCTGGTGGCGTGAATATTAACAATCATTTCCCGACTAGATTATATCTTGTGGACAAATCTGTGGTGTGACTAAAGTGAATCCTATACTGAGGGAAGGCACCGACCTGACATTCATCATTTTTTAGAAACCTACGCTATTGACACTGTGCTCTGCTAACTCCCGCGCCTGGAATAATTGTTAGGTGACTTAATCAGACATTTGAACAAATTTGCATACCCAAGTAGTCGTTCCCGGAGACTCCAAGTTAAATACGTCTTTTGGAACTGGGGACTTCTTGGCAGAAGACTGCATTTTTTGAGTCTGTGTGAAAATCTAAAATCAATGTGTTCCAAGAGGCAGCAAGCAAAGTCGTGAGTACAAGTATGAGAAGCCATGGCGGAATGAATGAGTGTACGCTGGTTTGAGTGATATTTTTCACTATTTTATCTTTGACACCCTGTTGCTGTCCTAATTTTTTTTTTCAATCTGCATAATTTGTTGCTAAGGCTAGAGTTCTTGTGTTTTGTCTTAGGTTAAATCAGATTTTTTTCAAACTCTGTGCATATAATTACGAGATAAAACAAAGACAACTCTTAGACTCAAACCCTATGTATCTGTGACTCGGGCGCCATCATCTGTTCTCTTAACGGGGCCGGGCTAAACCTAGAGTTAACACTATAACGGGGCTATCATCCTTGCAACATCTCCTTGATTTTTTATGACTATGTGTATATGTATTTTCCTTGATGTACTTTCTTTGATGTTGTGAGCCGATTTTTCCTGATAATAAAATCGCTCTTGAACTTAATAATCGTGTTTGGTCAGCTCGTTCTAGATAATATATATATCATTGTTATAGTTTTCCCACGTCTGTGTGTTTACCTGTCGTCACGTGTATGTGCGTGCCTGTGAGTGATAGAAATATACGTAATATGTATATTGGTGTAGTCTGTCTGACGCTGTAACAACTGTTGTAGAAGATAGGTGAGAGAGAGAAGAATTCTTTTCGCTTTCAGAGACAGCCACTATATCAAATCTATCATCTCACGTGTGTGGAAATTCTATTACCTTTCACTAACTCTCACTGAGTCTATCACCTATTCAAACCTATTCAGAAGGGACCAAACCTAGTCTTAATTCTCCTATCGGAAATCTACGACAGTCACCACTATCGAATGGCCCAGTTGATAGCTTTACTAATAATAGTTACGACTAGGACGGAGCGTGGAGCGAGATAGCGCGTGGCGTGAATGACAGTGGTTTGATTATGATTGTGCCTTTCTGGTGTGTTGTTGATTCGATACACTATGTTGTTGTCGTTAATGTGCCTGAATTATCAACATCATTTCCCTATTCGCTCTTTCAGCTGGTTCCCTAGCAACAAGCCAACACTACATCGTTCATGTACGCTTGCAGTTGGCGCAACCAGGTTCTAACATTGAGGGAGAGTGAACCCATAAAACAGGCGCCACCCCACATACTGGTTTAGTCATTAAATGTTGTTGTGTTTTTTTTAATTCGTTATACACATTTATTTTGTACTTAAAATGCAACACAAAAATGATATTGTTTAAAAAATAACACAACAATGATATTGGTTCAAAAATAAATAGTTTTACAGTATGACATGTGTGTATATTGTATATAATAACAAAACAATAATAACAAGTTGTATTTACTTATTTAAATTTCAAAGATATAATCAAAATATTATCAATAATCTATTAAAGCAACCACAACAACCTCATTAGTCTAATCTACATTCTAGCAAAGCTATCTATTACTTTATTATAATCTACTTCAGTAGCCAATTGTCTTACTTACTTAGTCGTTCCCCTTCTACCGTGAGGTGTAGAGGTTTGGAAGAGAGAGCGCCAGACTATTCTATCAGCTGTCTTCTTCCTGGCCTGGTTCCATTCTAGTCCTCGGTCCTTCAAAGATTGTCTAATGTTGTCCTCCCAGCGGACTCTGGGTCTTCCTGGAGGTCTGGATCCCTGGCTCTTTGTTTCCCATGCTTGTCGTGGTAGCCGATCTTCTCCCATTCTGCAGACATGGCCAAACCATCTTAGTTGGGACTGTTCTATTTGGGTCTGCAGCGGGTGGGATTTTAGGCCTTGACGTATCGTCTGGTTGCGGACCATGTCTCTTCTTCTTACTTCAACCACCTTCCTCAGATACCTCATTTCTGAGGTTTGGATCTGGCTTTTGTGGGTTGTAGTCATTGCCCATAACTCGCATCCATATGTCAAGACTGGGACATAGGTGGAGCGGTATACAGCCATCTTCGTTTTCTTACCAACCTCTTTCTTGCTGAGGAATCCTCCTGAACTCTTCTGACTTATATTTTGCTGTCCTCACATAATTTCTGCAAGACTTGTAGAAGCTCTGTATAGCATGAATCAGAGGTGCTGGAATGTTCTTCCTTGCCAAACAGTCCCAAAGTTTGCTCCAGGGGACCCTGTCAAACGCCTTTTCCAGATCTATGAAACAAAGATGGATCTCACTCTTGTACTCAAGGGCCTTTTCACTCAGCTGCCTGAGTGTGAAGATTAGGTCTTGAGTACTTCGGTTTGCTCGGAATCCGCACTGGGCTTCATCCAATTGTGGCTCTGCTAGGCATCGGAGTCTCTGCTCTAGGATTCTAGAGTAGATTTTACCAGGGACACTGAGAAGGGATATGCCTCTGTGGTTTCCACATTGTCGATTGTCACCCTTTTTGAAAATCGGTGTTATGATGGCAATCTCCCAATCCTTTGGTATGGCCTTGTTGCACCATGCTGCCTGTAGGACCCAATTGTCTTTCAGCAGAAAACAAAGCTAACTCAGATAATCTATCTTCACCCATTGTATGCGCCAGTAAGACTTAACAAGTTTGAATCGGACTAAGGATCGTTCCGCAACTGCACTTATTGGCAAGGTAAGATAATTGTGATACAATGTGGAAAGGTTAGGATAAATGGAACGACAACCGATTGGTTTTTATGAGTTCCATTACTGTCTTCGATTCTGAGTTTCACAACACTTGACTTTATCCTGCTACTACGGCGCATTTTCTAGTTGCACATTTCTATATGGCACGAGATATGGACAACCTATGCTTAGCAAGAAAGAAGGCTCAATAACTTCCATCTACGGTGTCTACGCCACATCCTCGGTATTTCATGGAAAGACAAAGTGACAAATGTCACGTACTGGCCTTCAAAGCATGTACACACTGCTTGGACAGCGCAGACAGTTAGACGGGCCTTCGCGCCCAATTCTGAACCCATGGAAAATAAAGTTCGTTCGTGTTTAAAAATTTTTTTTCTTTAAGGCACCAGTTTTGGAGAATGTGCTCAGGGAAGCTCCTTCCCTAACTGTGCTACTATGTTTCTGTATATTTTTGTAGCGCTTGTTTTACTGATTAAATGCTGGTCCACAGGGGATTGAACTTGGTATTCCTTGCACAGGAAACACATATTTCTTGTTGTGAGGGTCAAAACAACAATAACGAAAGTAACTGATATGGAAACGTACATTCAGCCAGTGATTATAACATTGATTCATATTAATATGCCGTAGCCAAGGCCAGATTTAGACATGGGAAGTTTCTGTAGAAATTTCTGTTACCTGATGAGATTGCCAGGCCCATGCACAGCTACAGTGTACTAGTCACTTAAGACATGTTAGGATGAGCAATAGATCTATTTTTCTATGTCTCCTCAGAGAAACCCCGGCAACTACACTCACACAAAACGCGTAAATGCCATTACGAAAAGGTCCAAAGAGCAGATGCCATTACGAAAATGTCCAACACCAACGCACTACTGCCTAATTCTGTACGATTAAAATTAACCCTGTATTTTTAAGCTAACACCGACTTTCACAGTTTACGGATTCGCACAAGAACGCAAAAAATCTGGTAATTACAGACACACAGCCTCTACACCGAAGAAAAAACAAACCCAAAATGTGGCAGAATCAATAACAACACCACAACGACATAATTCACATACACTCATTGACCAACTATTTATTCACGCCCTACATTATTCTTACTTTCTTTATGGTTAGAAGAAACATGAAGGACAGAGACAAGTGAACAAAATTCCGCACAGGTTCATCTTTGGCCAAAGAGATCAAGAAATTTTCCGGACAACGTAGAAGAGAATCTAAAGCAGGTATCCCGGTTCAGTTCAAACGACCGCGCAAACATTCTAGGAAGTCTTAGTGAGTCACTGGTATGCAGTGAATGATCCAATGGGCTAACCTAAAAATCTGTGCAGTCCAATTGGATCTCGACAAATTTTTTCAACTATTACCCGATTTAACCCCATATAGGTCCACAACAGTAACGGAGTGTATGCTTGGATTAAAAGTTTGACAGAAAGTTTTTCAATTCCCTTTTGTCTAAGTATAATTTTATTTGTTACTTTTCGTATTCTTTTATTTTGTTCAAAGTTGTCTTCGATCCTATTTTTTCTATATTTTTGTAGCGCTTGTTTTACTGATTAAATGCTGGTCCACACGGGATTGAACTTGGTATTCCTTGCACAGGAAACACATATTTCTTGTTGTGAGGGTCAAAACAACAATAACGAAAGTAACTGATATGGAAACGTACATTCAGCCAGTGTTTATAACATTGATTCATATTAATATGCCGTAGCCAAGGCCAGATTTAGACATGGGGAGGCCCTAAGCTATATGAAGCAGTGGTAGCCCTATTTGGCAATTGGTAACAGAGAATTAAGCCGTATAACAACTTAAGAATGCCGCTGAGATGCATAAGAAATCCATTTAGGCATATCATGTACGAACAAATAAGGAGGGAAATCCAAGGACTGTAAACAGTGAGTAAATACATAAATAATACATAAAGGTATGTCTCAGACACTCTTGAGAAATAAAGAAATAAATAGAAGACTAGACAACAGAAAAACAACAGAAGTGATAGGCTTACCGGGAATCTAACCCAGGACCTTCCGAACGACACTACCGCCTAGCTACGGGAGCGAATCGTTACTATCCTTAGGTCGTGCATAGTTGGTAGGAAGGATAATAACGATTCACTCCCGTAGCTGGGCGGTGGTGTCGTTCGGAAGGTCCTGGGTTCGATTCCCAGTAAGCCTATCACTTCTGTTGTTTAGTCTTCTATTTATTTATTTCTCACGAGTGCCTGTAACATAACTTTGTTTATTTATTTATTAAATATCATGTATGATGTACTGTGATTATAAGTGGAAATTAACATTACAGACTTGCTCCTGCTATAACTATTTCTATAACTTTATGTGCCACAAAGCCCCCCCCCCCCCTCCCCAACTTGTCCACCTTGTTACACCACTGTTAGAGAGGCCCCTTCAAACTGTGAGGCCCTAAGCTATAGCTTGTTAGCTTATGCCTAAATCCGGCCCTGATTATGGCTCTACAGTATCTGCGGAATATTTTTAATCAGCTGTGCCTAATGAAATAATGTAGCCTCTAATGTATTCCTTAATCAAGCAACTGTGATAGGAAGAGGTAAATACTCCACAGAGAACTTACCAGATCTGGCTGAGGACCATAAGAGGTAATCCAGATTTTAGCAGTAAATCTCTCACATCTTCACCTGTGTCACAAATTTAAAAAAAAAAAAAAAAAATTGTGTTAGATCTTAAGATGACGCAAACATTCAACAAACAGAAACTTGCTTAATTAAAATGTTTGAATTGCAACACATCATGGTTTTCACATTTTTCGAGCTTAGGGAACAAATAAAAGCTGTAGTATGCCAGGCAAAAGAAAATCATAATAATTATTTCGTAAAATATGTGGAAAAGCCGCGAAATTCATCGCGGCACTTATTGACCCTGACATCGATCTCCAAGTTAGATGCATTTCGGGAACAATTAATTTATATACACATCTGAAACATTTGAGAGTACAACAGGAAGGTTATAAATAAACATGAGATAATGCTAACAGATAAGAACATTTGCCACCTCCGCCTTGAACGCTGGCTGCTTGGATCTGCAACATTTTCCATCCCTTACTTTAACTGCGGGTTAAAGTCATCAGAGATGCAACTGAAGGAATATGCCTTCACACTAGGTCAGATGGCCGTCTGTTTAATCTTTCAAGGCTGAAGGCAAAAACAAAAATCAGAAGGGTCACTATAAGAGACTTGTTGTTCGCTGATGATGCTGCAGTCGTCACTCAAAGCCAACAGGAGCTTCAGAGCTTGATGAATCGCTTCTCTAAAGCATGCAAGGACTTTGGCCTTACAATAAGTCTAAAGAAAACGAATGTGCTGAGTCAGGATGTGGGTGCTGCACCAGTTATCACTATCGATAACTATGAATTGGCAGTGGTGCACCACTTCACATACCTAGGGTCTACCATCAATGACAAACTCTCACTGGATACAGAAATCGACAGCCGCATTGGCAAAGCTGCAGCTACCTTTGCCCGCCTCACATCGCGTGTTTGGGGAAACTCTAAACTCACAATGAAGACCAAAGCTGCGGTATATAATGCCTGCGTCACCAGCACACTCCTATATGGCAGCGAGACCTGGACGACCTATGCTAAGCAAGAAAGAAGGCTCAATACCTTCCATTTGCGGTGTCTACGCCGCATCCTCGGCATCTCGTGGAAAGATAAAGTGACAAATGTCGAGGTGTTGTCACGTGCTGGCCTTCAAAGTATGTATACGCTTCTTAGACAGCGCAGACTTCGCTGGCTTGGCCATGTTCGCCGCATGGATGATGGTCGCATCCCAAAAGATATCTTCTACGGACAATTAGCAGATGGCAAGAGAACAGTTGGGCGACCACAGCTGAGGTTCAAAGATGTGTGCAAGAGAGATATGAGGGCACTGGACATGGATCCAGCAACATGGGAGGATAAAGCTGCCGATCGCACTAAGTGGCGATGCTATTTACGGCGCCACCTCAGATTGGGCGAAGAGAGGCTCACACAAGAAGCAGAGGTGAGGAGAAAACGTCGAAAGGAGCACCAGGAAAATAAGCAGCTGAGGGCTGTCACCTCAGGGGCGCATTCCCATAGTCAGTTATGACTGAAAGGGCTATTATTATTATTATTACTTTAACTGCGGGTGTAAAATTGTCGAGTGGTTAAAATGCTTGCTTACCGAGGCTAAGCTACTGGGATCAAAACCTGGTAGCGTCACACAATAGTCGACCCAGCTGTAAACGGATACTTAACTCTGCTTCTGAGTTAGGGAAGGCAAATTCATCGAGGTAAGGAACCGACCATCCAACCTCATAAAGCTGAGACCTAGTATAGTGAAGTCTCTAATACTTCCCTCCCCTAAGGTAGTATCTGCTTTAGGATTACCTTTACTTTTTACTTTACTTGCTGTGACGAGTCATAATTCGGTCATTACATTTTTCTGTGACCATCTTTGCTCGCCGTGTACTGCGCAATCCCTTTTCTTTCAACCGCTCATTATTTACTCTACTCTTTCATCTTTTGATTATATTTTCTCCTCGAGTTGACCCACTTCGCCAATCCCACCCGGTTGACATGACCGTTTGACCTGTTTGTCTTCTTTGTGACTGTCGGTGTTTAGCGAGTAGGGTACAACAGCCACGTTGACTTGTTTGATTAATCGTCAGCACCAGATGGGTTAAAGTCTACAGTTAGCGACATCCTTATTGTTAAGCAAGACGGACGAGCGAACGAACGAACGAATGAACTTTATTTTCAAAGGGTTAAGAATTGGGCACGCAGGCCCGTCTGACATTCTGCCCTTTCTCTCTCTCTCTCTCTCTCTCTCTCTCTCTCGTCATGTATACTATATCCTTTCATCCTCACATTTACTTTAAGCATAATTAAGCAGGGGTCGTCTTTGCACAAGCTGGCATAAAGCAACAAGAAACAAATTATGTTGGGGAATGAAGGTAACTAACGTTTGATTCGTGGACATGGCTTGCAGGCAATTGCCACAAAACAATGTTGCCTCAGGTTTTCCAATCGGGACAACAGATGGCATATTAAGATAATATGTTAATTTTGCAAGCATGACTCGTACCCTGTCTAGATGTATATCCGGGCTTTATTTTTGGTAAATGTAGTGGATTTGATGGTACTGTATGGTTGTGATATTACCTAGTGTGATGCATGAGGTCAGCTGTGAAGGCTCCTGAGATAAATGTAGCTGTGAATTTACAGAAGGCCCTTTTTGCTACCACTTACGACCTCACACATATCTTTTTTTACTAATGAATGTGGCTACGTTAAAAATCTAGGGTACTGAAATGTAAGGTGTTGTATTAGTATATACAAACACACACACAGATATTTAATAAGTCTAATAATATTAATAAAATTTATAACACACTGAACTAACTCAAGCTGTTTAAAATTTTGATATTAAATTTTCTTTAAGTTTATTTGTTCTGAACCAAGGTTTTATTTTGGTCAGAACATATGAAAGGTTTTGAAATTATGAATGAAATGCATGAATATATGGCATAATAAATGAAAGGTGTGTACATATGAATTTTACAAGACTAGTTAATATTACTACTGTTTATATTTGTAATTTATCTGGGAGAACGATTAATGGATGGGCTGTTGGGGTGGCTTCATCACTCCCAGTCTATGACTACCAAACAATGTCCATTTACTGATGGGAAAAATACAAGTTTATTTCCCAACATGGTATGTTCTAGTTGATGGGAATATAATTGGGGTGTTAGTTAGAAAATAAGTTGGTGAATGTCCAGCAGGCCAGACGCTCACGTATCTTGACTGAGTAGTTCTGGTGCTGGAATCTGGTGGCCCCACCTCTCCGTGCTTGGGGGCAATATAAGGCTGCTCTGCCAAAATATTAGACTGCACGGGTCCTCACTTGTATTTTACAACACAGCATTTGACACCACTTTGGTGCCAAATAAAAAACTCACAGTTCAGAATTATGAATAGAGAACACAGTTATATGCTGGCAAAACTCAGCTGAGCTGCTGGCTCTAGTATGGCGTCCCTCTAAATATTGCAATTAGCTTCTGGGAATTACACCACTGAAGAATTACTGTGTCTACTACTGGACAATTTATGATGAATGGCAAAATTGCGCGTCTGAGCGCCGATAATATGTTTATCTGTGGCCAATCACCGCCTTTCCCCCTTTTCAAATTTCAAACCTCCTACCAAAAGTCAATTCAGTCATACCTCAGTCAAGTATGTATTATTGTCTGTTGGTCCGTCTGTCTCTACTTGCGTTTTTTACAAAAACACACTTGTTTATACATGCATTTCCTACACGAATCTGCCTCTAGAGTTATTTTTAGCCACAACTTTCCACTAATTCCCCCTCTCTTTCATTTCTCTAGATTTTAGCACTTGAGTCTCAAGGCCGCAATTTTTTGAAAATTAGTGACATTTTTTTGTTTCAATGCAGTCGCTCGCTGATATGAACAACACAGTCTTTTGTCAATATCTTCATTATTATCTATCCGTCTGTATAAATGAAAGCATATTATTTCTCTGCTCAAGATGGGCCATCAGGCCAGCTAGGTTTTATATTCCTAACATTATTATTAAGAAAAAGTTACTTTTCAAGGTTAGTTGTTTTTTTGAAATATGTTCGAGCATCTTCTGTAATGCGTTTGCCGCTGAATTCAAATAAAAGGACTAAGTATCGTAAAAGCGTCCAAGAAATGACTGTTGCGTATAATAGCTAAGGTCCCTTTTGTCCATTTCTTTACCTCGTGTCAACTTGGGGACGTGAATTTTTTTCCTTTCCCCACCAATTGCGTCTTTTTAGCCTTGCTAGTTTCAAGCACGTGTTCAGTCATATTTTTCTTTTTGATCTCCGTTCTCATCCCGTCTACAAGGGTAAACGTTTTGCCTTCACGTCTAACAAGTTAATTTTCATGGCGGGTAGTGACCCGCGGCATGGGCGATCATGTCTTCTAGTAGCTTTCGCATTATTTTTTATCCCTACATTTTATCTTTGGAGATATTTTAACGTTGTATCACGGTTAATTTTATCACACATCTCCCCACTTGAAAACATGCCTACGGCAAGTTCCAAAACTAATGATACACTTAGATAAAATTACTCCTCACGCCTGCCACTACTCTAATTTTGATCACAGGGGTGCCGACTGAGGAAATCTGCACCGACATTCAATTTGCCTGGGATATATTGGATACTAAACTGATAAGGTTGAAGCAATAAAGACCACCTCAGCAATCTTGCGTTTTCATGCTTAGCCTGAGATAAGAATACGAGGGGCTGATGATCCGTCTGGACCACAAAAGTCCTACCATACAGATAGATTTGAAACTTCTTTATTGCCCAGATTAACGCTAAACATTCTTTTTCGCTTGTGGAATATCCTTGTTCCGCCTTATTCAATTTGCGGCTTGCATAAGCGACTGGGTTCAGTTCCCCATCAGGTGAAGATGATCTTTGCAACAAAGCCGCCCCGAGTCCTACATTACTTGCATCTGTTCTTACGACAAAGTCCTGTGTCAAATCAGGCAGTTTGAGAATAGGCTTGCTAGTGAGTTTTTCCTTTAAGTCTTGGAACGCTAATTCACTTTGCGCAGTCCAAATAATTTTATCTGGAAGTCCCTTGCGAGTCAGATCAGTCAGAGGAGCACAAATAGAGTTAAAATCCTTGATGTATTTTTGATAAAATCCGCATAACGACACGAATGATCGCACGTCTTTTTTTGTTTGTGGTCTAGGTGCTCTCTGCAGTTTTTCCAAGTTCTTGGGATCAGGGGTCATGTTACCCTGATATACAGTGTGTCCCAAGAATTCCAACTCTTTGCATCCAATACAACATTTTGTTGGCCTAGCAGTTAAGTTCGCCTCCCTAAGCCTATTAAATAACATTTTTAGAGCGTCAATGTGTTCTTCAAATGTCTCTGTGGCGACGAGAATATCATCCATGAAATTCGTGATACATGGGTTATTCAGGGGATCCAACAATTTGCGCATCATCCTTGAAAATACACTCGGAGCATTTTTCAGTCCGAATGGTAGCATGTTGAATTCATAATGTCCTTCCGATGTGCTAAATGCTAAATAAGGTCTCACTTCAGGCTTCACTGGAATCTGGTAATAGCCTTTACTAAGATCCACCTTTGAAAAGTATTTTGCCTTGTTTAATCTGGCAAATAACTGTTTTGTGTCTGGTAATGGATCCACTTGTCCTTCTGTGACAGCATTCAGTTTCCTGTAATCTATGCACAGTCGGTGTTCCCCAGACGGTTTCCTCAACAAAACGACACTGGAGCTAAAAGATGATTCACTGTGTGAAATAATCCCCTCCTTCAACAAATAATCTATTTCTTCCTTCAATGCCTTCTCCTTCGCGAACGGAATAGAATAGGCTCTCATACAGATTGGGTTTGAGTCTACCAGTTTCATGTCATACTGTAGCAAATTTGTATGGCCTGGTTTATCTGTTAATACATCTGTATGTTCCTCCAGAACCTGTTGAACTCTCTCCCTCTGGTTTTTAGTCAGGTGCTTACTGACTTTTACCTGTGCTGCTGTTTCACAAGGATGTAATGGGTATTCATGTGAGGTGAGTGGTTCCTTTTGTATTTGAGTTGCGATAGCCAAGGTCAGTAAGGGGGTGCTTTCCTGGAGTGGTCTGTCCAGATACTTCTTTAACAGGTTTACATGATAAACTTTCTCCTTCCCCTTTTTGTCAATTTTATAGTTTGTTCTAGACACCTTCTCTAGAACCGTATATGGACCTTGCCATCCAATTTGTAATTTATTCTGGCTACCGGGTAGTAGAAGCAGCACCTTCTCTCCCACAGCTAGTTCTCTGTCCTTTGCCTTCCTATTAAAATATGCTGCATGTTTCTTCCTGGCTTGTTTCAAATTATCATTTGCCAGTTTCCATCCAGCTTTCAGACGAGTGGTCAGTTCGTTCACGTATTGATAAGATGAGGTAACAGTCTCTTCCGCCTTCTCATCTGTCCAGGTCCTTAATAGTGCTACATCTGGACCTTTAATTTATCATACTTATTTTTCATGGCACCCATCGGGTCCCGTCCATTAGAAGCATTATAGTGAGGACTTTTCTTCCTAGAATCATCACTCACAAATCGACCACTACCAATTTTTTTCTTGGGTTTATATCCCCACTTTAGATTGCTTATGAGAGATCTTCGCTCTCTTTTCTGTTCTTCCAGTTTATATAAGTCTGACTGAGGGATTGTCATCTTATCCTGGGTAAAATTTACTCTTTGTACTCGTCGCATAGTGGCCATGTTAATGCATTCAAGTGAAGACTGGGTGTGAAAAGGGGGCTCCCATTCCACTTTGTCTACCTGAGTATAATTAGTTTTCCTTCCAGGCCTAATTTTGCCACGTGGCGTTTTTAGGTCCTGCACATATTTTCCCTTTGTGGGTGTTCCCTCATGAAATATGCCACATGCTTCTACAAAGTTCTCAATATCGACATTTACGTCGGGCCAATAGTATTTTCGAGCAATCTTTTGGCAGATGGTACCGACTTTCTCATGGTCACCATCTTTTCCAACATGTAAGCTCCTTATCAAATTTGCCCTATATACCTTGGGAAGAACCAACTGTCCGTGACCAGTGGATCTAGTTCCTGTCTTCCTATATAGCAATCTGTCCTTCATAAAATATTCCCCCTTGCTCGGAGGTGTGTGGCATTTGGGCAATTTTTTAAAACATGGCTTGAGTGTCCTATCCTCAGCCTGCGCCTTCCTCATCTCCTCTGGATGAGCATTTAAAGGTTCACCTTCTTCCTCCTTCTTCTGTGACCTGGTCTGCACTGTCGCCATGATCACAGGTCTCTCGGGATTCCCCAAGAAGACGTATCTACACCCCAATATCAGAGGGTAGATTGGTTCATCTATCACTGCTGCTCTGATTTCTCCTTCCACATAGCGAGTTTTCACCGTTATCCTTGCGATGGGAAGTGTCATGAGTGGTATGTCCTTAGTTGCCTCTTGTATTTCCACTGTTTCTGTGGTATACTGACTTGGGTCCACTAGGCTAGACTTCACAACTGAATTATAATCCAAACCTGTATCATAAAGGCACCTTATGGTGACCCCATTACAAATAACATCCTCACAAACTGGGGGGTGATAAGGTTCCTGCTGTCCATTAGGATTAACCTTTAATCTTTGAGTCCCCGACTTCATTGCAGCAATGTTTGAAGGTTTCCTTCTACAAAATTCGGTGTTATGGTTATCTTTCTTGCACCATTTACACCATCTTTTTCCTTGGTTAAACGGTTTTCTTTCATTGGATTTTTGGTCATTGAACTGTGAGTTTCTGTCTCGATAGTCATTTCTTGACCGTTCAAAGTTTGTCCTGCCCTTATTACCCTGTTCTCTATTTTCAAATTTATTAAATGGCTGTGGAGCTTTAAAATTTTCTATGTGCTTCTTTTTAGCACCACTTACCTCTGCCTGGGCTGCCTGATACCTCTCAGCGACATTTAAAACCTCCCCCAACTTCTCTGCACCTTGTTCCATGAGAAATTTTCTCATGTCTGGAGCCATGGACTCTCTCAATTGCTCAATCATGATCATCTCTTTAAGATCTTGGGTCTTCCCCAGAGCAGTCCATTTCTCCAAATAGGTTTCCAGTCTGGCAGAGAATTGGTGGTATGTCTCCCCAGACAACAGTTTTGGCATTTCTAAATTTCTTACGATAAAATTCACCATTTTTTTCGTACCTCAATAACAAAGCCTGCTTTAACATGTCATAATTGTCTTGGTCTTCTCTGTTCATTTTTGCGAAGACTTCATAAGAAGTACCTCTCAGTCCCTGTGATAACTTTAAACTCCACCTCTCTCTCTCTCTAACCCATATGTAGTAGCTAATAACTCAAAACGTCCGAGGTACCCCTCGATGTCATCGTCTTTCTCAACAAAATGGTCTAAATGAAACCCCATAGCTGATGTTGAGGCTCCCAGACTGGGCGTAGCATCTGAGGCAAAAGGGCTGGCACCATTTTCAGGAGCATGGCCTTGTAACTCCAGCTCCCTTAGTCGTAATTCGTGCTCCCTTTGCAACTTTCTATCTTCTGCCTCCCTTTCGGCAGTCAATCTTTTTTCTTCTGCTTCCCTTTGCTGTCGTTTTTCTTCTGCCTCAATCTGCAGCCTCTTAGTCTCAGCCTCTAACCTCTTCTCTTCAGCCAACCTTTCAGACTCTAATTTTCTTTCAGCCTCTTTTTCTAATCTTCTTTCTTCCCGTTCAATATACTTATCACATTCAGCCGTTACATATTGAATTAAAACCTGACCATCCATTCCCATATCCCTCGCCGTTAGCACAGCAGCTGATCTGAACTTAGCTAGCTCCGCCATCACACAAAATACAATGATCAAGGTAAAATTTCCAACCACTAAAGTAATTCTAATTACTATAGTCTAAAATAATTCTAATTAGCCAGTTAACTAATTAATTACCACTGGCTGTGAAGATTCACCAACTTTTATTTTCACTTTTAATTTTAAGGGACACTTTTAATTTTTACAATGTGTTCCCCTAATTTAATTCTCCCACCAGGAGATCCTAATATTACTGTTAAGCTAATTATCCCTGGACAAGACCCCAATATATGTAGTGGATTTGATGGTACTGTATGGTTGTGATATTACCTAGTGTGTGATGCATGAGGTCAGCTGTGAAGGCTCCTGAGATAAATGTAGCTGTGAATTTACAGAAGGCCCTTCTTGCTACCACTTACGACCTCACACATATCTTTTTTTACTAATGAATGTGGCTACGTTAAAAATCTAGGGTACTGAAATGTAAGGTGTTGTATTAGTATATACAAACACACACACAGATATTTAATAAGTCTAATAATATTAATAAAATTTATAACACACTGAACTAACTCAAGCTGTTTAAAATTTTGATATTAAATTTTCTTTAAGTTTATTTGTTCTGAACCAAGGTTTTATTTTGGTCAGAACATATGAAAGGTTTTGAAATTATGAATGAAATGCATGAATATATGGCATAATAAATGAAAGGTGTGTACATATGAATTTTACAAGACTAGTTAATATTACTACTGTTTATATTTGTAATTTATCTGGCAGAACGATTAATGGATGTGCTGTTGGGGTGGCTTCATCACTCCCAGTCTATGACTACCAAACATTGTCCATTTACTGATGGGAAAAATACAAGTTTATTTCCCAACATGGTATGTTCTAGTTGATGGGAATATAATTGGGGTGTTAGTTAGAAAATAAGTTGGTGAATGTCCAGCAGGCCAGACGCTCACGTATCTTGACTGAGTAGTTCTGGTGCTGGAATCTGGTGGCCCCACCTCTCCGTGCTTGGGGGCAATATAAGGCTGCTCTGCCAAAATATTAGACTGCACGGGTCCTCACTTGTATTTTACAACACAGCATTTGACACCACTTTGGTGCCAAATAAAAAAACTCACAGTTCAGAATTATGAATAGAGAACACAGTTATATGCTAGCAAAACTCAGCTGAGCTGCTGGCTCTAGTATGGCGTCCCTCTAAATATTGCAATTAGCTTCTGGGAATTACACCACTGAAGAATTACTGTGTCTACTACTGGACAATTTATGATGAATGGCAAAATTGCGCGTCTGAGCGCCGATAATATGTTTATCTGTGGCCAATCACCGCCTTTCCCCCTTTTCAAATTTCAAACCTCCTACCAAAAGTCAATTCAGTCATACCTCAGTCAAGTATGTATTATTGTCTGTTGGTCCGTCTGTCTCTACTTGCGTTTTTTACAAAAACACACTTGTTTATACATGCATTTCCTACACGAATCTGCCTCTAGAGTTATTTTTAGCCACAACTTTCCACTAATTCCCCCTCTCTTTCATTTCTCTAGATTTTAGCACTTGAGTCTCAAGGCCGAAATTTTTTGAAAATTAGTGACATTTTTTTGTTTCAATGCAGTCGCTCGCTGATATGAACAACACCGTCTTTTGTCAATATCTTCATTATTATCTATCCGTCTGTATAAATGAAAGCATATTATTTCTCTGCTCAAGATGGGCCATCAGGCCAGCTAGGTTTTATATTCCTAACATTATTATTAAGAAAAAGTTACTTTTCAAGGTTAGTTGTTTTTTTGAAATATGTTCGAGCATCTTCTGTAATGCGTTTGCCGCTGAATTCAAATAAAATGACTAAGTATCGTAAAAGCGTCCAAGAAATGACTGTTGCGTATAATAGCTAAGGTCCCTTTTGTCCATTTCTTTACCTCGTGTCAACTTGGGGACGTGAATTTTTTTCCTTTCCCCACCAATTGCGTCTTTTTAGCCTTGCTAGTTTCAAGCACGTGTTCAGTCATATTTTTCTTTTTGATCTCCGTTCTCATCCCGTCTACTAGGGTAAACGTTTTGCCTTCACGTCTAACAAGTTAATTTTCATGGCGGGTAGTGACCCGCGGCATGGGCGATCATGTCTTCTAGTAGCTTTCGCATTATTTTTTATCCCTACATTTTATCTTTGGAGATATTTTAACGTTGTATCACGGTTAATTTTATCACACATCTCCCCACTTGAAAACATGCCTACGGCAAGTTCCAAAACTAGTTATACACATAGATAAAATTACTCCTCACGCCTGCCACTACTCTAATTTTGATCACAGGGGTGCCGACTGAGGAAATCTGCACCGACATTCAATTTGCCTGGGATATATTGGATACTAAACTGATAAGGTTGAAGCAATAAAGACCACCTCAGCAATCTTGCGTTTTCATGCTTAGCCTGAGATAAGAATACGAGGGGCTGATGATCCGTCTGGACCACAAAAGTCCTACCATACAGATAGATTTGAAACTTCTTTATTGCCCAGATTAACGCTAAACATTCTTTTTCGCTTGTGGAATATCCTTGTTCCGCCTTATTCAATTTGCGGCTTGCATAAGTGACTGGGTTCAGTTCCCCATCAGGTGAAGATGATCTTTGCAACAAAGCCGCCCCGAGTCCTACATTACTTGCATCTGTTCTTACGACAAAGTCCTGTGTCAAATCAGGCAGTTTGAGAATAGGCTTGCTAGTGAGTTTTTCCTTTAAGTCTTGGAACGCTAATTCACTTTGCGCAGTCCAAATAATTTTATCTGGAAGTCCCTTGCGAGTCAGATCAGTCAGAGGAGCACAAATAGAGTTAAAATCCTTGATGTATTTTTGATAAAATCCGCATAACGACACGAATGATCGCACGTCCTTTTTTGTTTGTGGTCTAGGTGCTCTCTGCAGTTTTTCCAAGTTCTTGGGATCAGGGGTCATGTTACCCTGATATACAGTGTGTCCCAAGAATTCCAACTCTTTGCATCCAATACAACATTTTGTTGGCCTAGCAGTTAAGTTCGCCTCCCTAAGCCTATTAAATAACATTTTTAGAGCGTCAATGTGTTCTTCAAATGTCTCTGTGGCGACGAGAATATCATCCATGAAATTCGTGATACATGGGTTATTCAGGGGATCCAACAATTTGCGCATCATCCTTGAAAATACACTCGGAGCATTTTTCAGTCCGAATGGTAGCATGTTGAATTCATAATGTCCTTCCGATGTGCTAAATGCTAAATAAGGTCTCACTTCAGGCTTCACTGGAATCTGGTAATAGCCTTTACTAAGATCCACCTTTGAAAAGTATTTTGCCTTGTTTAATCTGGCAAATAACTGTTTTGTGTCTGGTAATGGATCCACTTGTCCTTCTGTGACAGCATTCAGTTTCCTGTAATCTATGCACAGTCGGTGTTCCCCAGACGGTTTCCTCAACAAAACGACACTGGAGCTAAAAGATGATTCACTGTGTGAAATAATCCCCTCCTTCAACAAATAATCTATTTCTTCCTTCAATGCCTTCTCCTTCGCGAACGGAATAGAATAGGCTCTCATACAGATTGGGTTTGAGTCTACCAGTTTCATGTCATACTGTAGCAAATTTGTATGGCCTGGTTTATCTGTTAATACATCTGTATGTTCCTCCAGAACCTGTTGAACTCTCTCCCTCTGGTTTTTAGTCAGGTGCTTACTGACTTTTACCTGTGCTGCTGTTTCACAAGGATGTAATGGGTATTCATGTGAGGTGAGTGGTTCCTTTTGTATTTGAGTTGCGATAGCCAAGGTCAGTAAGGGGGTGCTTTCCTGGAGTGGTCTGTCCAGATACTTCTTTAACAGGTTTACATGATAAACTTTCTCCTTCCCCTTTTTGTCAATTTTATAGTTTGTTCTAGACACCTTCTCTAGAACCGTATATGGACCTTGCCATCCAATTTGTAATTTATTCTGGCTACCGGGTAGTAGAAGCAGCACCTTCTCTCCCACAGCTAGTTCTTTGTCCTTTGCCTTCCTATTAAAATATGCTGCATGTTTCTTCCTGGCTTGTTTCAAATTATCATTTGCCAGTTTCCATCCAGCTTTCAGACGAGTGGTCAGTTCGTTCACGTATTGATAAGATGAGTGTCGTAGATTTCCGATAGGAGAATTAAGACTAGGTTTGGTCCCTTCTGAATAGGTTTGAACAGGTGATAGACTCAGTGAGAGTTAGTGAAAGGTAATAGAATTTCCACACACGTGAGATGATAGATTTGATATAGTGGCTGTCTCTGAAAGCGAAAAGAATTCTTCTCTCTCTCACCTATCTTCTACAACAGTTGTTACAGCGTCAGACAGACTACACCAATATACATATTACGTATATTTCTATCACTCACAGGCACGCACATACACGTGACGACAGGTAAACACACCGACGTGGGAAAACTATAACAATGATATATATATTATCTAGAACGAGCTGACCAAAACACGATTATTAAGTTCAAGAGCGATTTTATTATCAGGAAAAAATCGGCTCACAACATCAAAGAAAGTACATCAGGGAAAATACATATACACATAGTCATAAAAAATCAAGGAAATGTTGCAAGGATGATAGCCCCGTTATAGTGTTAACTCTAGGTTTAGCCCGGCCCCGTTAAGAGAACAGATTATGGCGCCCGAGTCACAGATACATAGGGTTTGAGTCTAAGAGTTGTCTTTGTTTTATCTCGTAATTATATGCACAGAGTTTGAAAAAAAAATCTGATTTAACCTAAGACAAAAACACAAGAACTCTAGCCTTAGCAACAAATTATGCAGATTGAAAAAAAAACAAATAGGACAGCAACAGGGTGTCAAAGATATAATAGTGAAAAATATCACTCAAACCAGCGTACACTCATTCATTCCGCCATGGCTTCTCACACTAGTACTCACGACTTTGCTTGCTGCCTCTTGGAACACAGTGATTTTAGATTTTCACACAGACTCAAAAAAATGCAGTCTTCTGCCAAGAAGTCCCCAGTTCCAAAAGACTTATCTAACTTGGAGTCTCCGGGAACGACTACTTGGGTATGCAAATTTGTTCAAATGTCTGATTAAGTCACCTAACACTTATTCCAGGCGCGGGAGTTAGCAGAGCACAGTGTCAATAGCGTAGGTTTCTAAAAAATGATGAATGTCAGGTCGGTGCCTTCCCTCAGTATAGGATTCACTTTAGTCACACCACAGATTTGTCCACAAGATATAATCTAGTCGGGAAATGATTGTTAATATTCACGCCACCAGGCAGCAAATTATATAGAGTTTCTAGAAGAAATTAAGTGCTGGCTCCAAGGTCCAGTATTTATCATTACAGTCTTTGAAAAACCCGTTATAGGGATATTAGTATTTCTGTCTAACTTGCACCGTCAGATCAGTGTTACTTGAGAAAACCCACGTGGTTCAAAATAAGGACTGTCTATTTCTTCACAAGTATGGAAACTACTACTAGGTGCTGGTAAAGTTAGGGTCACCCCAAAACTTTCACTGTGTGGAGGAAAAATAACACATATAATATAATAAACAGAATCTGTACTGGTTAAAACTTACATTTAAACTTGCAAGCAGAGAGCTTTGCTTATCATTTAAACTTCCCGTGACGTAAGTTATATTTAAAAATCAGCAATCCTCATAAATTAAGAACACGTGCATATTCCGTCACCATTCATGAGGCTGGATTCTAGAGTTTATACGTTAGTTTAGAAAAATACACTCGACTGAGTATTAGCAGTTAAATTAAATTTATAAATAGCTACAATTGCCGTTATAAGCTAGAAATTTTAATTTTTAGTCTGCTTTCCACTGAATGCTTCCCTAGAAAATATAATAGCCTACCACTTTATTTCTCTTCTGCGCTAAAGAAATAGATTAAAATGAATTAAGCGATTTAACACTTTAACACTCACAAAATCTATATATCTATCATATTAATTACCTCAACCACAGAATTACAGGTAGTCGCACAACTTAAGAATAAAAATGCTGAAAATATTTCTGGAAGTCTAGAAGTTCGACAAATTGCCGAAACAAACTGAGATCTTCGCTAACAGCTATTCTGTTTTTCGAGCGACCTATCTACTGTGGAGTCTATGAGCGAGAATGAAATTAAAGTTTCAAACTTGGCCAATATCTTAAAATCAGACAAAGGGCCCAAACTTATTTCGCCAAGCGAAATTATCTCCCCTACTCCCAACATTTACGTCCGCTTAACGCGTGTCGTAACTGTCACCTACTGACCACGATGTACGCGTGTCAGTTTCAAATCCCAGACAGCCTGACTCCATGGCAGGGCAGTTTTCACACTACAGCTGACCATGGCCCAAGTGGGCGCCGTGTCAGTTTGGGATTTTCGAGACAAATGTCTGGATACTGACCGGTGCAGATGTAAAGTATCACACCTCACCGGGACTTATGCCGAGAAGAAGCTCGCGCGCTCGGTGAGAATGTAGACGATTTGCTACGTCCTGTGTTCAGCGAACCGACTTATCACGCCTTCTGACGCCCTGCAGCCCTGACATCTACGTAATATCGTTCTAGCGCGATTCTCAGTTTTAGAGAAAGAAACAGGTAAAGTTTGCGAATTATATGAAAATAATATTCGCAAAACGAATGGATGAAAAATATACAGGAAAAAAATGAAATACAGAGATAATAAAAGAGAGAATTTGGGTGAACGAATAGGAAGAAGATGTAGGAAATTAAAATGAATATAAACCCTACGTGACAGAGCCCTCCCCCCTTTAAGATATGGAAGCACTCCATGTCTACGTTATGGAGTTTAATTTCCTATAACCGTAGCTTCGGGGTGTCTGTCCTCTTCCCTCTCATCTTCCCCCTCCATCTCTGTCCAATTCCTACTCAAGTCCACTCCTCAAAGTTTCCTTCCCCCGGAATGTCTCCCATGCGCGCTTGAAAGAGCGTCGCCGCTTCTGACATTTTTGAAAGATTTCCTGTGATAGCGGTGGAATATCCCTGCCACTATCATCATCTTCGTCAGTTTTGGCGATCGTCAGGAGATGGTCGGAGGTTGGCACTGGTTTTTCCAAGTATCTCTTTAAGAGATTTAAATGGAAAACCTTCTCCTTTCCTTCAATAGAGATCTGGTAGTTAGCCTTAGAAATCTTTTTCAGGACGGTAAACGGCCCTTGCCATCCGATCTTCAGTTGGTTGTTCTCAGTAGGGAGTAACACCAAAACTTTCTCTCCTGCTTCCAGTTCTCTCTCTTCCGCGACTTTCCTGTATCGGTTAGCGTGCTTGGTGCGTGCTCGCTTAAAGTTAGTCGTTGCTAGGTCCCACCCTAGTTTCAACCGTTCCTTTAAAACCGACACATATTTACTGGCTGAGACAACTGTCTCATCAGCCTTCTCGTCTGTCAGAGACTGAAGTAAGGCTTCAAGCGGGCCCTTAATGGGTCTGCCGAATAAAAGTGTAGCTGGCGGAAATCCTGTGGAAGTATGAGGAGATTCTCTGTAGCCAAATAATGCTGCAGGAATACAGAGATCCCAATCTTCAGGTTTCACTTGTGCCAGCTTACTTAGCATCATGGTGAGGTTTCCATTAGCACGTTCCACGAGCCCATTTCCCGCCGGAGTATATGGCTTAGTGTGGATGTGTTGGGTCCTCAAGATCTTAACGATCTCATCCATCAACAGGTTTCGGTATGGAGATCCATTATCCGTCAACACTTGCTGAGGGAATCCCAACCGAGTGAAAATCTGCACGAGGGCTTCTGCGACATGCTTGGCATCTGCGCATGTTAGCGGGATAGCTTCTGCCCATAAAGTGCATGTATCGACTAAGGTCAGGATAAACCTGTTCCTTCTTTTAGTCCTTTCGAAAGGCCCTAAAATGTCGATCACAACCCGTTCGAATGGTGTACCCACTATTGGCATTTCACCCATGTGGACTGGGGGTGTCCGTTGCTTGGGTGGTACCCGTTGGCACTGGGCACAGGATTTGACGTACCTGATAATATCAGTGTTTACTCCTGGCCACCAATAATGAGTGGTTATACGTTGGTTTGTGGCGTTCTGTCCCATATGTCCGCTGAAGGGAAGAGAGTGCCCCATTTCTAGGATTTGGCTTCTGTACTGTTTCGGTACTAGGAGCTGGTTGTAACCTTGGTCAGGCTTGCCCGTTCTCCGATAAAGTACGCCATCCTCAGAAAAAATGTCCCCGTGCTGTTTGGGTTCCTTAGCCATGGGCAGTTTCCTAAAGCAGGGTGCCAAAGTAGGGTCCTTGTATTGCGCTTCTTTAAGTTCCATAGGTAACAAATTTGGCGCAGGCTCCCGTTCCTGTCAATAAGCATCCGATGCGTTTCGGCTCGGTGTGCTCGGTCTGATCATATGTCCCGTGCTCAGGGGTTCTCCCTTTGCCACCTTGTCCTTTCTGGCTACGCTGCCATGTAGGGCGGTCGGGTTGATCAGACTGTTTGGGGTGGTTGGGGTACTTGTTCTTGTAGAACTTGGATTTTTCCGGAGGGGGGTTTTGAGGTCCAGTTTCTCTGTGGTTGTTTTGGTTAGAAGCCTGAGAAGATTGCTCTAGGTTATGTTTTCGAAAATGCTCCTCTGTCGGTTTCCGCTTTGTGGCCGGTAGTTCAGCCAGCGCATTGTGATAACGCTCAGACTTTTCCAAAATGTCTTCAAGTTTTTCTGCCCCCTGCTCAGCGAGAAATCTCCGGGTATCAGCAGACAAAGTGTTCTTTATTTGTTCAGTTAGAACAAGTTCCTCAAGACCTTCATAGGTAGAGGGGAGCTGCGAAAGCTCAAGGCACTTTGTTAGATATCCCTTAAGACGAGATGAGAACTGGTGAAAAGTTTCAGAATTCTCTTTCCGGCTGTTGCGAAACAGTTGCAAAAACTTGCGAGCGTTCATTTCAAAGCGCTCCAGTAACGCTTTCTTCAACACATCGTAGTCGTCTTGTTGGCTACTTTCCAGCTTAGAATAAACATCATAAGCAGAACCTTTTAGGGCCTGGGAAAGTTTCATATTCCAACGCGACCTCTCTAACCCGTACAGAGTTGCAATTTTCTCAAATTTTTCTAACCATGTGTCAATCTTCTCATTTGGACAAGGAAAAGATTCAAGAGTGAAAGACATAGCATTTAGTTGAAGAGATTGAGTGTTAGCAGGGTCAGTTAAGGAAGAATGAGGAGAAGACTCTCCATTGCTGGAGGTAGAGGCAGCACCACGACTTTGAAGTTCTAGAGCTTTAAGAGCCAACTCATGTTGTCTCTCCTTCTCTTTCTCCTCACGCTGTCTTTCCTTCTCTCTTTCCTCATGCTGCATCCTGCGAATTTCCATTTCCTCGTCCATTTTCTTCTGCTGTAAAGCTTCGGCTGCTTTCCTCTCCGCATCATATCTCTCCAGTTCGTCTCTGACAAAAGCTTTCGCTTCCTCTCCTTCCAGTCCCTCCTCTCTCGCTTCGTCCCTGAGAAATTGTCTAAGCTTTGCCCTCTCGGCCATATTATGTCAGTGACTGAGACTAGTGGAGAACGAAATTAGGAAAAAGGATACACTGGTTCCTACCACTTACGAGAAAAAAAACCCAAAAATTCAAAAGATGATATCCTTAACCCTGGGATACCTCCTCCAAAATAAAATCTAACTATCGCTGCTATTATCGGCAATAAAGCACTCAATGCAAAACACGACTACGCCAAATAAATGGTAGTTAAGATTACAACTGAAAAATAAGTTGCTACAGTGGAAAAGCAAAAGAATATTGCAAAAATTAAAGAGAAAAATAATCCCTTAATTTTTAAAAATCCACTATAAGTTCGCCCCTGAAGTCAGATCGGGTAAGGGAGAGAATTAATCTGGACAAGAAGTCCGAAACACACTCCTTAACTTAGTTCAAACGCCGTTCTGCCTCAGTACCCAGTGAATGTTATACACTCACCACTTTACCAGCATTTAGTATTACAATCAGCAGTTAACATATATCCCGACAAAATCAACCTGTAACCAAAATGTATATTATTCAAAGATGCTGTGGAAAAAAAAAACTTATTAGTTTGTGTGGTCAGCACGCCCGTAAACAGATCGCTAGTCTAGGGGTAATTTTTTTTTTTTTAAATGGCATACACAACTCACAAGACATCACACTCTTACTCTGTTACAGAATAAGAATCTTAAATACAAAATCCAGATAGACGAGTCCACGTTTGTCGTACTCGTCTTCCTATTCTAAGTTCAAAGACCGGAAACGAGCCCTCATTTGTCGTACTCGTCTTCCTATTCTAAGTTCAAAGACCGGAAACGAGCCCTCATTTGTCGTACTCGTCTTCCTATTCTAAGTTCAAAGACCGGAAACGAGCCCTCATTTGTCGTAGATTTCCGATAGGAGAATTAAGACTAGGTTTGGTCCCTTCTGAATAGGTTTGAACAGGTGATAGACTCAGTGAGAGTTAGTGAAAGGTAATAGAATTTCCACACACGTGAGATGATAGATTTGATATAGTGGCTGTCTCTGAAAGCGAAAAGAATTCTTCTCTCTCTCTCACCTATCTTCTACAACAGTTGTTACAGCGTCAGACAGACTACACCAATATACATATTACGTATATTTCTATCACTCACAGGCACGCACATACACGTGACGACAGGTAAACACACCGACGTGGGAAAACTATAACAACGATATATATATTATCTAGAACGAGCTGACCAAACACGATTATTAAGTTCAAGAGCGATTTTATTATCAGGAAAAAATCGGCTCACAACATCAAAGAAAGTACATCAGGGAAAATACATATACACATAGTCATAAAAAATCAAGGAAATGTTGCAAGGATGATAGCCCCGTTATAGTGTTAACTCTAGGTTTAGCCCGGCCCCGTTAAGAGAACAGATTATGGCGCCCGAGTCACAGATACATAGGGTTTGAGTCTAAGAGTTGTCTTTGTTTTATCTCGTAATTATATGCACAGAGTTTGAAAAAAAAATCTGATTTAACCTAAGACAAAAACACAAGAACTCTAGCCTTAGCAACAAATTATGCAGATTGAAAAAAAAACAAATAGGACAGCAACAGGGTGTCAAAGATATAATAGTGAAAAAATATCACTCAAACCAGCGTACACTCATTCATTCCGCCATGGCTTCTCACACTAGTACTCACGACTTTGCTTGCTGCCTCTTGGAACACATTGATTTTAGATTTTCACACAGACTCAAAAAAATGCAGTCTTCTGCCAAGAAGTCCCCAGTTCCAAAAGACTTATCTAACTTGGAGTCTCCGGGAACGACTACTTGGGTATGCAAATTTGTTCAAATGTCTGATTAAGTCACCTAACAATTATTCCAGGCGCGGGAGTTAGCAGAGCACAGTGTCAATAGCGTAGGTTAAAAAAAAATGATGAATGTCAGGTCGGTGCCTTCCCTCAGTATAGGATTCACTTTAGTCACACCACAGATTTGTCCACAAGATATAATCTAGTCGGGAAATGATTGTTAATATTCACGCCACCAGGCAGCAAATTATATAGAGTTTCTAGAAGAAATTAAGTGCTGGCTCCAAGGTCCAGTATTTATCATTACAGTCTTTGAAAAACCCGTTATAGGGATATTAGTATTTCTGTCTAACTTGCACCGTCAGATCAGTGTTACTTGAGAAAACCCACGTGGTTCAAAATAAGGACTGTCTATTTCTTCACAAGTATGGAAACTACTACTAGGTGCTGGTAAAGTTAGGGTCACCCCAAAACTTTCACTGTGTGGAGGAAAAATAACACATATAATATAATAAACAGAATCTGTACTGGTTAAAACTTACATTTAAACTTGCAAGCAGAGAGCTTTGCTTATCATTTAAACTTCCCGTGACGTAAGTTATATTTAAAAATCAGCAATCCTCATAAATTAAGAACACGTGCGTATTCCGTCACCATTCATGAGGCTGGATTCTAGAGTTTATACGTTAGTTTAGAAAAATACACTCGACTGAGTATTAGCAGTTAAATTAAATTTATAAATAGCTACAATTGCCGTTATAAGCTAGAAATTTTAATTTTTAGTCTGCTTTCCACTGAATGCTTCCCTAGAAAATATAATAGCCTACCACTTTATTTCTCTTCTGCGCTAAAGAAATAGATTAAAATGAATTAAGCGATTTAACACTTTAACACTCACAAAATCTATATATCTATCATATTAATTACCTCAACCACAGAATTACAGGTAGTCGCACAACTTAAGAATAAAAATGCTGAAAATATTTCTGGAAGTCTAGAAGTTCGACAAATTGCCGAAACAAACTGAGATCTTCGCTAACAGCTATTCTGTTTTTTTCGAGCGACCTATCTACTGTGGAGTCTATGAGCGAGAATGAAATTAAAGTTTCAAACTTGGCCAATATCTTAAAATCAGACAAAGGGCCCAAAACTTATTTCGCCAAGCGAAATTATCTCCCCTACTCCCAACATTTACGTCCGCTTAACGCGTGTCGTAACTGTCACCTACTGACCACGATGTACGCGTGTCAGTTTCAAATCCCAGACAGCCTGACTCCATGGCAGGGCAGTTTTCACACTACAGCTGACCATGGCCCAAGTGGGCGCCGTGTCAGTTTGGGATTTTCGAGACAAATGTCTGGATACTGACCGGTGCAGATGTAAAGTATCACACCTCACCGGGACTTATGCCGAGAAGAAGCTCGCGCGCTCGGTGAGAATGTAGACGATTTGCTACGTCCTGTGTTCAGCGAACCGACTTATCACGCCTTCTGACGCCCTGCAGCCCTGACATCTACGTAATATCGTTCTAGCGCGATTCTCAGTTTTAGAGAAAGAAACAGGTAAAGTTTGCGAATTATATGAAAATAATATTCGCAAAACGAATGGATGAAAAATATACAGGAAAAAAATGAAATACAGAGATAATAAAAGAGAGAATTTGGGTGAACGAATAGGAAGAAGATGTAGGAAATTAAATGAATATAAACCCTACGTGACAATGAGGTAACAGTCTCTTCCGCCTTCTCATCTGTCCAGGTCCTTAATAGTGCTACATCTGGACCTTTAATTTATCATACTTATTTTTCATGGCACCCATCGGGTCCCGTCCATTAGAAGCATTATAGTGAGGACTTTTCTTCCTAGAATCATCACTCACAAATCGACCACTACCAATTTTTTTCTTGGGTTTATATCCCCACTTTAGATTGCTTATGAGAGATCTTCGCTCTCTTTTCTGTTCTTCCAGTTTATATAAGTCTGACCGAGGGATTGTCATCTTATCCTGGGTAAAATTTACTCTTTGTACTCGTCGCATAGTGGCCATGTTAATCCATTCAAGTGAAGACTGGGTGTGAAAAGGGGGCTCCCATTCCACTTTGTCTACCTGAGTATAATTAGTTTTCCTTCCAGGCCTAATTTTGCCCCGTGGCGTTTTTAGGTCCTGCACATATTTTCCCTTTGTGGGTGTTCCCTCATGAAATATGCCACATGCTTCTACAAAGTTCTCAATATCGACATTTACGTCGGGCCAATAGTATTTTCGAGCAATCTTTTAGCAGATGGTACCGACTTTCTCATGGTCACCATCTTTTCCAACATGTAAGCTCCTTATCAAATTTGCCCTATATACCTTGGGAAGAACCAACTGTCCGTGACCAGTGGATCTAGTTCCTGTCTTCCTATATAGCAATCTGTCCTTCATAAAATATTCCCCCTTGCTCGGAGGTGTGTGGCATTTGGGCATTTTTTTTAAAACATGGCTTGAGTGTCCTATCCTCAGCCTGCGCCTTCCTCATCTCCTCTGGATGAGCATTTATAGGTTCACCTTCTTCCTCCTTCTTCTGTGACCTGGTCTGCACTGTCGCCATGATCACAAGTCTCTCGAGATTCCCCAAGAAGACGTATCTACACCCCAATATCAGAGGGTAGATTGGTTCATCTATCACTGCTGCTCTGATTTCTCCTTCCACATAGCGAGTTTTCACCGTTATCCTTGCGATGGGAAGTGTCATGAGTGGTATGTCCTTAGTTGCCCCTTGTATTTCCACTGTTTCTGTGGTATACTGACTTGGGTCCACTAGGCTAGACTTCACAACTGAATTATAATCCAAACCTGTATCATAAAGGCACCTTATGGTGACCCCATTACAAATAACATCCTCACAAACTGGGAGGTGATAAGGTTCCTGCTGTCCATTAGGATTAACCTTTAATCTTTGAGTCCCCGACTTCATTGCAGCAATGTTTGAAGGTTTCCTTCTACAAAATTCGGTGTTATGGTTATCTTTCTTGCACCATTTACACCATCTTTTTCCTTGGTTAAACGGTTTTCTTTCATTGGATTTTTTGGTCATTGAACTGTGAGTTTCTGTCTCGATAGTCATTTCTTGGCCGTTCAAAGTTTGTCCTGCCCTTATTACCCTGTTCTCTATTTTCAAATTTATTAAATGGCTGTGGAGCTTTAAAATTTTCTATGTGCTTCTTTTTAGCACCACTTACCTCTGCCTGGGCTGCCTGATACCTCTCAGCGACATTTAAAACCTCCCCCAACTTCTCTGCACCTTGTTCCATGAGAAATTTTCTCATGTCTGGAGCCATGGACTCTCTCAATTGCTCAATCATGATCATCTCTTTAAGATCTTGGGTCTTCCCCAGAGCAGTCCATTTCTCCAAATAGGTTTCCAGTCTGGCAGAGAATTGGTGGTATGTCTCCCCAGACAACAGTTTGGCATTTCTAAATTTCTTACGATAAAATTCACCATTTTTTTCGTACCTCAATAACAAAGCCTGCTTTAACATGTCATAATTGTCTTGGTCTTCTCTGTTCATTTTTGCGAAGACTTCATAAGAAGTACCTCTCAGTCCCTGTGATAACTTTAAACTCCACCTCTCTCTCTCTAACCCATATGTAGTAGCTAATAACTCAAAACGTCCGAGGTACCCCTCGATGTCATCGTCTTTCTCAACAAAATGGTCTAAATGAAACCCCATAGCTGATGTTGAGGCTCCCAGACTGGGCGTAGCATCTGAGGCAAAAGGGCTGGCACCATTTTCAGGAGCATGGCCTTGTAACTCCAGCTCCCTTAGTCGTAATTCGTGCTCCCTTTGCAACTTTCTATCTTCTGCCTCCCTTTCGGCAGTCAATCCTTTTTCTTCTGCTTCCCTTTGCTGTCGTTTTTCTTCTGCCTCAATCTGCAGCCTCTTAGTCTCAGCCTCTAACCTCTTCTCTTCAGCCAACCTTTCAGACTCTAATTTTCTTTCAGCCTCTTTTTCTAATCTTCTTTCTTCCCGTTCAATATACTTATCACATTCAGCCGTTACATATTGAATTAAAACCTGACCATCCATTCCCATATCCCTCGCCGTTAGCACAGCAGCTGATCTGAACTTAGCTAGCTCCGCCATCACACAAAATACAATGATCAAGGTAAAATTTCCAACCACTAAAGTAATTCTAATTACTATAGTCTAAAATAATTCTAATTAGCCAGTTAACTAATTAATTACCACTGGCTGTGAAGATTCACCAACTTTTATTTTCACTTTTAATTTTAAGGGACACTTTTAATTTTTACAATGTGTTCCCCTAATTTAATTCTCCCACCAGGAGATCCTAATATTACTGTTAAGCTAATTATCCCTGGACAAGACCCCAATATATGTAGTGGATTTGATGGTACTGTATGGTTGTGATATTACCTAGTGTGATGCATGAGGTCAGCTGTGAAGGCTCCTGAGATAAATGTAGCTGTGAATTTACAGAAGGCCCTTCTTGCTACCACTTACGACCTCACACATATCTTTTTTTACTAATGAATGTGGCTACGTTAAAAATCTAGGGTACTGAAATGTAAGGTGTTGTATTAGTATATACAAACACACACACAGATATTTAATAAGTCTAATAATATTAATAAAATTTATAACACACTGAACTAACTCAAGCTGTTTAAAATTTTGATATTAAATTTTCTTTAAGTTTATTTGTTCTGAACCAAGGTTTTATTTTGGTCAGAACATATGAAAGGTTTTGAAATTATGAATGAAATGCATGAATATATGGCATAATAAATGAAAGGTGTGTACATATGAATTTTACAAGACTAGTTAATATTACTACTGTTTATATTTGTAATTTATCTGGGAGAACGATTAATGGATGTGCTGTTGGGGTGGCTTCATCACTCCCAGTCTATGACTACCAAACATTGTCCATTTACTGATGGGAAAAATACAAGTTTATTTCCCAACATGGTATGTTCTAGTTGATGGGAATATAATTGGGGTGTTAGTTAGAAAATAAGTTGGTGAATGTCCAGCAGGCCAGACGCTCACGTATCTTGACTGAGTAGTTCTGGTGCTGGAATCTGGTGGCCCCACCTCTCCGTGCTTGGGGGCAATATAAGGCTGCTCTGCCAAAATATTAGACTGCACGGGTCCTCACTTGTATTTTACAACACAACATTTGACACCACTTTGGTGCCAAATAAAAAACTCACAGTTCAGAATTATGAATAGAGAACACAGTTATATGCTAGCAAAACTCAGCTGAGCTGCTGGCTCTAGTATGGCGTCCCTCTAAATATTGCAATTAGCTTCTGGGAATTACACCACTGAAGAATTACTGTGTCTACTACTGGACAATTTATGATGAATGGCAAAATTGCGCGTCTGAGCGCCGATAATATGTTTATCTGTGGCCAATCACCGCCTTTCCCCCTTTTCAAATTTCAAACCTCCTACCAAAAGTCAATTCAGTCATACCTCAGTCAAGTATGTATTATTGTCTGTTGGTCCGTCTGTCTCTACTTGCGTTTTTTACAAAAACACACTTGTTTATACATGCATTTCCTACACGAATCTGCCTCTAGAGTTATTTTTAGCCACAACTTTCCACTAATTCCCCCTCTCTTTCATTTCTCTAGATTTTAGCACTTGAGTCTCAAGGCCGCAATTTTTTTGAAAATTAGTGACATTTTTTTGTTTCAATGCAGTCGCTCGCTGATATGAACAACACAGTCTTTTGTCAATATCTTCATTATTATCTATCCGTCTGTATAAATGAAAGCATATTATTTCTCTGCTCAAGATGGGCCATCAGGCCAGCTAGGTTTTATATTCCTAACATTATTATTAAGAAAAAGTTACTTTTCAAGGTTAGTTGTTTTTTTTTGAAATATGTTCGAGCATCTTCTGTAATGCGTTTGCCGCTGAATTCAAATAAAAGGACTAAGTATCGTAAAAGCGTCCAAGAAATGACTGTTGCGTATAATAGCTAAGGTCCCTTTTGTCCATTTCTTTACCTCGTGTCAACTTGGGGACGTGAATTTTTTTCCTTTCCCCACCAATTGCGTCTTTTTAGCCTTGCTAGTTTCAAGCACGTGTTCAGTCATATTTTTCTTTTTGATCTCCGTTCTCATCCCGTCTACAAGGGTAAACGTTTTGCCTTCACGTCTAACAAGTTAATTTTCATGGCGGGTAGTGACCCGCGGCATGGGCGATCATGTCTTTTAGTAGCTTTCGCATTTTTTTTATCCCTACATTTTATCTTTGGAGATATTTTAACGTTGTATCACGGTTAATTTTATAACACATCTCCCCACTTGAAAACATGCCTACGGCAAGTTCCAAAACTAGTGATACACATAGATAAAATTACTCCTCACGCCTGCCACTACTCTAATTTTGATCACAGGGGTGCCGACTGAGGAAATCTGCACCGACATTCAATTTGCCTGGGATATATTGGATACTAAACTGATAAGGTTGAAGCAATAAAGACCACCTCAGCAATCTTGCGTTTTCATGCTTAGCCTGAGATAAGAATACGAGGGGCTGATGATCCGTCTGGACCACAAAAGTCCTACCATACAGATAGATTTGAAACTTCTTTATTGCCCAGATTAACGCTAAACATTCTTTTTCGCTTGTGGAATATCCTTGTTCCGCCTTATTCAATTTGCGGCTTGCATAAGCGACTGGGTTCAGTTCCCCATCAGGTGAAGATGATCTTTGCAACAAAGCCGCCCCGAGTCCTACATTACTTGCATCTGTTCTTACGACAAAGTCCTGTGTCAAATCAGGCAGTTTGAGAATAGGCTTGCTAGTGAGTTTTTCCTTTAAGTCTTGGAACGCTAATTCACTTTGCGCAGTCCAAATAATTTTTATCTGGAAGTCCCTTGCGAGTCAGATCAGTCAGAGGAGCACAAATAGAGTTAAAATCTTGATGTATTTTTGATAAAATCCGCATAACGACACGAATGATCGCACGTCCTTTTTTGTTTGTGGTCTAGGTGCTCTCTGCAGTTTTTCCAAGTTCTTGGGATCAGGGGTCATGTTACCCTGATATACAGTGTGTCCCAAGAATTCCAACTCTTTGCATCCAATACAACATTTTGTTGGCCTAGCAGTTAAGTTCGCCTCCCTAAGCCTATTAAATAACATTTTTAGAGCGTCAATGTGTTCTTCAAATGTCTCTGTGGCGACGAGAATATCATCCATGAAATTCGTGATACATGGGTTATTCAGGGGATCCAACAATTTGCGCATCATCCTTGAAAATACACTCGGAGCATTTTTCAGTCCGAATGGTAGCATGTTGAATTCATAATGTCCTTCCGATGTGCTAAATGCTAAATAAGGTCTCACTTCAGGCTTCACTGGAATCTGGTAATAGCCTTTACTAAGATCCACCTTTGAAAAGTATTTTGCCTTGTTTAATCTGGCAAATAACTGTTTTGTGTCTGGTAATGGATCCACTTGTCCTTCTGTGACAGCATTCAGTTTCCTGTAATCTATGCACAGTCGGTGTTCCCCAGACGGTTTCCTCAACAAAACGACACTGGAGCTAAAAGATGATTCACTGTGTGAAATAATCCCCTCCTTCAACAAATAATCTATTTCTTCCTTCAATGCCTTCTCCTTCGCGAACGGAATAGAATAGGCTCTCATACAGATTGGGTTTGAGTCTACCAGTTTCATGTCATACTGTAGCAAATTTGTATGGCCTGGTTTATCTGTTAATACATCTGTATGTTCCTCCAGAACCTGTTGAACTCTCTCCCTCTGGTTTTTAGTCAGGTGCTTACTGACTTTTACCTGTGCTGCTGTTTCACAAGGATGTAATGGGTATTCATGTGAGGTGAGTGGTTCCTTTTGTATTTGAGTTGCGATAGCCAAGGTCAGTAAGGGGGTGCTTTCCTGGAGTGGTCTGTCCAGATACTTCTTTAACAGGTTTACATGATAAACTTTCTCCTTCCCCTTTTTGTCAATTTTATAGTTTGTTCTAGACACCTTCTCTAGAACCGTATATGGACCTTGCCATCCAATTTGTAATTTATTCTGGCTACCGGGTAGTAGAAGCAGCACCTTCTCTCCCACAGCTAGTTCTCTGTCCTTTGCCTTCCTATTAAAATATGCTGCATGTTTCTTCCTGGCTTGTTTCAAATTATCATTGCCAGTTTCCATCCAGCTTTCAGACGAGTGGTCAGTTCGTTCACGTATTGATAAGATGAGGTAACAGTCTCTTCCGCCTTCTCATCTGTCCAGGTCCTTAATAGTGCTACATCTGGACCTTTAATTTATCATACTTATTTTTCATGGCACCCATCGGGTCCCGTCCATTAGAAGCATTATAGTGAGGACTTTTCTTCCTAGAATCATCACTCACAAATCGACCACTACCAATTTTTTTCTTGGGTTTATATCCCCACTTTAGATTGCTTATGAGAGATCTTCGCTCTCTTTTCTGTTCTTCCAGTTTATATAAGTCTGACCGAGGGATTGTCATCTTATCCTGGGTAAAATTTACTCTTTGTACTCGTCGCATAGTGGCCATGTTAATCCATTCAAGTGAAGACTGGGTGTGAAAAGGGGGCTCCCATTCCACTTTGTCTACCTGAGTATAATTAGTTTTCCTTCCAGGCCTAATTTTGCCCCGTGGCGTTTTTAGGTCCTGCACATATTTTCCCTTTGTGGGTGTTCCCTCATGAAATATGCCACATGCTTCTACAAAGTTCTCAATATCGACATTTACGTCGGGCCAATAGTATTTTCGAGCAATCTTTTGGCAGATGGTACCGACTTTCTCATGGTCACCATCTTTTCCAACATGTAAGCTCCTTATCAAATTTGCCCTATATACCTTGGGAAGAACCAACTGTCCGTGACCAGTGGATCTAGTTCCTGTCTTCCTATATAGTAATCTGTCCTTCATAAAATATTCCCCCTTGCTCGGAGGTGTGTGGCATTTGGGCATTTTTTTAAAACATGGCTTGAGTGTCCTATCCTCAGCCTGCGCCTTCCTCATCTCCTCTGGATGAGCATTTATAGGTTCACCTTCTTCCTCCTTCTTCTGTGACCTGGTCTGCACTGTCGCCATGATCACAGGTCTCTCGAGATTCCCCAAGAAGACGTATCTACACCCCAATATCAGAGGGTAGATTGGTTCATCTATCACTGCTGCTCTGATTTCTCCTTCCACATAGCGAGTTTTCACCGTTATCCTTGCGATGGGAAGTGTCATGAGTGGTATGTCCTTAGTTGCCCCTTGTATTTCCACTGTTTCTGTGGTATACTGACTTGGGTCCACTAGGCTAGACTTCACAACTGAATTATAATCCAAACCTGTATCATAAAGGCACCTTATGGTGACCCCATTACAAATAACATCCTCACAAACTGGGAGGTGATAAGGTTCCTGCTGTCCATTAGGATTAACCTTTAATCTTTGAGTCCCCGACTTCATTGCAGCAATGTTTGAAGGTTTCCTTCTACAAAATTCGGTGTTATGGTTATCTTTCTTGCACCATTTACACCATCTTTTCCTTGGTTAAACGGTTTTCTTTCATTGGATTTTTTGGTCATTGAACTGTGAGTTTCTGTCTCGATAGTCATTTCTTGGCCGTTCAAAGTTTGTCCTGCCCTTATTACCCTGTTCTCTATTTTCAAATTTATTAAATGGCTGTGGAGCTTTAAAATTTTCTATGTGCTTCTTTTTAGCACCACTTACCTCTGCCTGGGCTGCCTGATACCTCTCAGCGACATTTAAAACCTCCCCCAACTTCTCTGCACCTTGTTCCATGAGAAATTTTCTCATGTCTGGAGCCATGGACTCTCTCAATTGCTCAATCATGATCATCTCTTTAAGATCTTGGGTCTTCCCCAGAGCAGTCCATTTCTCCAAATAGGTTTCCAGTCTGGCAGAGAATTGGTGGTATGTCTCCCCAGACAACAGTTTGGCATTTCTAAATTTCTTACGATAAAATTCACCATTTTTTTCGTACCTCAATAACAAAGCCTGCTTTAACATGTCATAATTGTCTTGGTCTTCTCTGTTCATTTTTGCGAAGACTTCATAAGAAGTACCTCTCAGTCCCTGTGATAACTTTAAACTCCACCTCTCTCTCTCTAACCCATATGTAGTAGCTAATAACTCAAAACGTCCGAGGTACCCCTCGATGTCATCGTCTTTCTCAACAAAATGGTCTAAATGAAACCCCATAGCTGATGTTGAGGCTCCCAGACTGGGCGTAGCATCTGAGGCAAAAGGGCTGGCACCATTTTCAGGAGCATGGCCTTGTAATTCCAGCTCCCTTAGTCGTAATTCGTGCTCCCTTTGCAACTTTCTATCTTCTGCCTCCCTTTCGGCAGTCAATCCTTTTTCTTCTGCTTCCCTTTGCTGTCGTTTTTCTTCTGCCTCAATCTGCAGCCTCTTAGTCTCAGCCTCTAACCTCTTCTCTTCAGCCAACCTTTCAGACTCTAATTTTCTTTCAGCCTCTTTTTCTAATCTTCTTTCTTCCCGTTCAATATACTTATCACATTCAGCCGTTACATATTGAATTAAAACCTGACCATCCATTCCCATATCCCTCACCGTTAGCACAACAGCTGATCTGAACTTAGCTAGCTCCGCCATCACACAAAATACAATGATCAAGGTAAAATTTCCAACCACTAAAGTAATTCTAATTACTATAGTCTAAAATAATTCTAATTAGCCAGTTAACTAATTAATTACCACTGGCTGTGAAGATTCACCAACTTTTATTTTCACTTTTAATTTTAAGGGACACTTTTAATTTTTACAATATGTTCCCCTAATTTAATTCTCCCACCAGGAGATCCTAATATTACTGTTAAGCTAATTATCCCTGGACAAGACCCCAATATATGTAGTGGATTTGATGGTACTGTATGGTTGTGATATTACCTAGTGTGATGCATGAGGTCAGCTGTGAAGGCTCCTGAGATAAATGTAGCTGTGAATTTACAGAAGGCCCTTCTTGCTACCACTTACGACCTCACACGTATCTTTTTTTACTAATGAATGTGGCTGCGTTAAAAATCTAGGGTACTGAAATGTAAGGTGTTGTATTAGTATATACAAACACACACACAGATATTTAATAAGTCTAATAATATTAATAAAATTTATAACACACTGAACTAACTCAAAGTTAGTTGCTTATCCTTTACAGGACGTGGCAATCAACCCCAGCTTTTGTTGGCTGTTTGTGATTTTTCTAGGCAATTTTTTCATTCAGTAGTTTGCCATTGCTTTCTGAACGGTACGGCGCTTATACCATTGTTAAAAATCCACACAAAGCGATCTGCTACCAAACCGCCTGCAGCAGGTTTCGAACCTGGTATATCTGGATTATGAAACTGCGTTCATATCCATTAGGCCACAGACGCCGACAAACTAACTCAAGCTGTTTAAAATTTTGATATTAAATTTTCTTTAAGTTTATTTGTTCTGAACCAAGGTTTTATTTTGGTCAGAACATATGAAAGGTTTTGAAATTATGAATGAAATGCATGAATATATGGCATAATAAATGAAAGGTGTGTACATATGAATTTTACAAGACTAGTTAATATTACTACTGTTTATATTTGTAATTTATCTGGGAGAACGATTAATGGATGTGCTGTTGGGGTGGCTTCATCACTCCCAGTCTATGACTACCAAACATTGTCCATTTACTGATGGGAAAAATACAAGTTTATTTCCCAACATGGTATGTTCTAGTTGATGGGAATATAATTGGGGTGTTAGTTAGAAAATAAGTTGGTGAATGTCCAGCAGGCCAGACGCTCACGTATCTTGACTGAGTAGTTCTGGTGCTGGAATCTGGTGGCCCCACCTCTCCGTGCTTGGGGGCAATATAAGGCTGCTCTGCCAAAATATTAGACTGCATGGGTCCTCACTTGTATTTTACAACACAGCATTTGACACCACTTTGGTGCCAAATAAAAAAACTCACAGTTCAGAATTATGAATAGAGAACACAGTTATATGCTAGCAAAACTCAGCTGAGCTGCTGGCTCTAGTATGGCGTCCCTCTAAATATTGCAATTAGCTTCTGGGAATTACACCACTGAAGAATTACTGTGTCTACTACTGGACAATTTATGATGAATGGCAAAATTGCGCGTCTGAGCGCCGATAATATGTTTATCTGTGGCCAATCACCGCCTTTCCCCCTTTTCAAATTTCAAACCTCCTACCAAAAGTCAATTCAGTCATACCTCAGTCAAGTATGTATTATTGTCTGTTGGTCCGTCTGTCTCTACTTGCGTTTTTTACAAAAACACACTTGTTTATACATGCATTTCCTACACGAATCTGCCTCTAGAGTTATTTTTAGCCACAACTTTCCACTAATTCCCCTCTCTTTCATTTCTCTAGATTTTAGCACTTGAGTCTCAAGGCCGCAATTTTTTGAAAATTAGTGATATTTTTTTGTTTCAATGCAGTCGCTCGCTGATATGAACAACACAGTCTTTTGTCAATATCTTCATTATTATCTATCCGTCTGTATAAATGAAAGCATATTATTTCTCTGCTCAAGATGGGCCATCAGGCCAGCTAGGTTTTATATTCCTAACATTATTATTAAGAAAAAGTTACTTTTCAAGGTTAGTTGTTTTTTTTGAAATATGTTCGAGCATCTTCTGTAATGCGTTTGCCGCTGAATTCAAATAAAAGGACTAAGTATCGTAAAAGCGTCCAAGAAATGACTGTTGCGTATAATAGCTAAGGTCCCTTTTGTCCATTTCTTTACCTCGTGTCAACTTGGGGACGTGAATTTTTTTCCTTTCCCCACTAATTGCGTCTTTTTAGCCTTGCTAGTTTCAAGCACGTGTTCAGTCATATTTTTCTTTTTGATCTCCGTTCTCATCCCGTCTACAAGGGTAAACGTTTTGCCTTCACGTCTAACAAGTTAATTTTCATGGCGGGTAGTGACCCGCGGCATGGGCGATCATGTCTTCTAGTAGCTTACGCATTATTTTTTATCCCTACATTTTATCTTTGGAGATATTTTAACGTTGTATCACCGGTTAATTTTATCACAGTAAACAGAGATGTAGGATAACAATCTTGATATTAGAGCACGAGGAATGATGTAACACTCCCGATGACTTTCTTGTAATAAAGAACAATAAGTAAGTAACATCTTGGATGAGAAGTAGTAATTTGGACAGGTCGGTGAAATAATGATTTTGAAAATAACATGTAAGGGTAATACTTTAGATTGTCGTGTAGTAATTGTGGCGAGAGGTTTTATTTGGCTGTTGGATCAGTATAGTACTGACAATTACAGAAATAGAATTTCTGCAGAAAATGGTGAAGTCCCAGTGTCTGAGAGAACTACTGGTATCACAAATTAGTTACGGCTGTGAATGATCTGATCTCGAAACAATAGTAGAGAGGAGACCGACATAAAGTGCCACCTCCGCTGTGTAACTAACTGTGATATTAAAAAACCAAGGAAACAGATTTTACTCAACACTGATAAAATTGACAAGTCGTTCAAATACAATTTCCTTATTATTTATTTAGTATATACACTATCTACTCTTGTGCTGAAGGGTGAATGTTGAAAAATGGAATGTAATGAATTTGTAAGTTTACATATGATTTACAAATATTTATATAGATATGTAAATAAATATTACAACAAGTTTTCCAATTATAGGAACAAAAATTATATCAGCTGTGCTGTTATTCAATTATAGTACATGTATCAGCTGTGCTGTTAATTAAGGATATAACACTTATCAGCTATGCTGTTATTTTTGTCTCTTGCTATGCTACTTCACTTTCTCATCACTGACAGTTTCTATGCTCACAATGCCGACAGAAATGGTACTAATGTGTACTCATCTCTTAGAAGTGCTGTCCTTCTTGGTTTGGTTCACACAACATCGGCTGAGTATCGTTCCTTTAGCCCACCCAAGACTGAGGGGGACCAAAGATGTAGAGTCAGGACAACCTCTATGCTCCTGCGGAGTTCCAGGCAGCTGGATTCACGACCCTCGATCTCAGGTTTTAGGACACGAATAAAACCTGTAACAAGGAAAAATAGGGGCTAATTTCTGTCCTCAAGCCCACCTATTTCTATTGTATATGATATGAGCGTGTCTCAGTGTCTGCATGTAGGATGAATGACAACATGGCTCAGTATGATTTAGCAATAGCGAGACAAGACAGGTGTCTACTTGCAAAACATTCTTTCTGATAAACTAATACATGGATATCATTAAATAATATAAATTCAATGCATGAATACATTCAATAATATAAATTCAATACATGAATACATTCAATACATGAATACATCCCATAATATAAGTTCAATACATGAATACATCCAATAATATGTACACCTAGGTGTGATACAACAATGTCCTTCCCCCTATAATATACCAGGCCCTCTCTGACAAGTGCTATAATATATCCTAACAATAACGTTATGTTCTTATGATAGGAGTATGTGAGACGAGGACTGTTTGGTGATATATCAGGTGGGAGTTATAGGAGACAATAGATTGGAGTTAGATGAGACAAGAGATTGAGTCCTAACAAGGACTGTTTTGGTTATATTTCAGTTGGTTTTATCTGAGATAATAGACTGAAGTTATAGGAGACAATAGATTGAGTCCTAACAAGGACTGTTTTGGTTATATTGCAGTTGGTCTGAGATAATAGATTGAAGTTATAGGAGACAATAGGTTGAGTCCTAACAAGGACTGTTTTGGTTATATTGCAGTTGGAGTTAGATGAGACAATAGATTGAAGTATAAGTCCTATTAGTCTTCGTCTATTCAATCATAATAGGAAATACCATCATTATACCTAATTCCCCCAAGATACAATCAGTAACTTGATATATTCATATTAAAACACATATATACAGGTGTAGGTAGTATAATGACACACAACAAATACCAACATTATATACCTTCTGAAGGCCTATTTTCCTAAAGGTTATCGTAAATTTATATTTACCCTCCAAGATTTAAAAAGGCCAGTTTGACTCGACTAGTGAAGTAGGCTGCAGGTCGATGCCCTCAGGTAAGCAATAAATCGTGACAGCTTCTCTCCTCTTCAGTCGGTCGGTATCTCTGGCGTCGCGTCGGTGATGTGTGAGTATGCATAAAATCCGCCCGATTATATAGGTAGGTAAATGCTTAAGGAAAGCGTTTGGTTGGTTCCTGGCGGAGCAAAATGATTGGTTTCCTCCGGTTTAGTCTCAAGCGCTGTACAGCCTAATTTTATTCAGTTTTCTGTCGCCATCTTGCGTGAACAAGATGGCCGTTAATTTATTCTGTCTCAGAGACTGGTTGATGCGTGATGCCACAGGATGATGGATGGTATCCGCATGTCTGGTTTTGTGTAGTGTGCAGATGTGTTCAGTCAAAACAATGTTCATACAAAAATAACAGGGCAATCCACATAGGACGTCAGTAAACTCACGACGTATAAAGTCAATGATTCTTGAAACAGCCGTTGACGTTTTTCTTCATTATTTATTGTGGACGCCACAGTGACAAAATGGTTACGCGAATATGTAGACACATCAAACAGTCATTATCACAGCAACATTCAATACAGCAATAGTGTTGCGCGATAAATTCTCGCAACATCGTTTTTTACAATATCTATTTTATAACGCAAGGGCAACAACTGCTTGAAATCTATAGTCACTTTTCTCGGTAAGCATTTGTCTTCTCGCGTTGGTATCGAATGCAGTTAAGTTTGAGCTGTGGTCATTTTGCGCTGGACTGCGCATGACTTGTCTTGTTGTTTGGTCGATCGGTTTCCGCCCACGACTAGTGGAAGTGAGCGATTTGGAATGGCGAAAGAGATGCCTCGTTGAAGAGGGGATCTCCGCTATTTTTGTTCTGTCAGGGATGTGTAGTCCTCTTATGGATATTTCGTTTAGTCGAGATAATACCTCTAGTGTTTTCCCACATGTCGGGAGGCGTGATATTTCTGTGTATTTCATGAAAGCAAGGTAAATTGACTCTTTCATTAACTCTATTGATTTTGGGTCGTGAACGATTTCGATTCATAGCCTGTCTCCGAAAGTCGTCGTCACGAGATGTTCTTTCCCAGCTCACATGTTGCTGCATTGTACTGCATCGGTTGATGCATGTACCAAGGACCATTACCTGCTACTTTGTTAAATGAACTAGGTTTAGAAAACCTTTATTATCTAGAGGATATTCTTGAGGACATTATTTATACTTCGGCAGACGTGTCTGTCTTGCTGAAGTCAAACTAAGGAGAGTGAACTGATCTCATACATCTGGTTATCTTCTGGCTGTTATAGAAAAGGATGGAGTTTTTCACCTGACTACATTTACAGCACTATGAAATATAACATGCATCTGACTCATCATTGTAATGCTGTCTACCGTCTATTGCTGTATTGAATGTTGCTGTGATAATGACTGTTTGATGTGCCTACACATTTGCGTAACCATTTTGTCACTGTGGCGTCCACAATAAATAATGAAGAAAAACGTCAACGGCTGTTTCAAGACTCATTGACTTTATACGTCGTGAGTTTACTGACGTCCTATGTGGATTGCCCTGTCATTGTTGTATGAACATTGTTTTGACTGAACACATCTACACACTACACAAAACCAGACATGCGGATACCATCCATCATCATATGGCATCACGCATCATTTGGTGGCCATAAGCTGGTTTGATTCTGGTACTAGCAAACACGGGGTCCCTTACCCACTTCATTTTCAACAAGAATTCATCAGCATCCTTCAAGAAATTAACATTCTTCAATACAGTCAACATCTTCAAAATTTTCAAAGTACTCGGCGTTGCCCGGTAAAAGTCAAAATTTCAATTTTTTGACGGAAACAAGAATTTGACAGTACCCGGCGTTGTTACATGTTGCCGGATAACTCGGTCTGCTGTTATCTTTTACGCAAGTCAAGCAAGTTGCTCAGATGTGCCATCATCGTTGGAGCTTCGCTCTTTAGGACGTTGATTGACATCCGTTTTTCTGCTGTTCTACGATTGGAAGCCTATAAGTTAAGTGGCCTGTTTGTATGTAAACTGTGCCCTTGTACTTCTGCTGAGTCTTCTGTGTATGAAGAGTGGTTGTCGTGCACTATTGAATGAGAAGTGCACTTATGATCAAGAATTGAGTGCTGATATTTCATATTCAAGTTCTTTGATTGGAGACTTGTTTCCCACAGAGACTGGGATAATATAAGGTGATGTGAAGATACAAGTGCTTAATTAAGACTTGTTACACTTAGGTTTGAAATAAATTAGTTAATTATTTCAGGTTTTGGACTCATATGTTAGACAACATGTCTACATTTGAGCACTTTATTGAGCAGGGTAAATTGCTTGGGAAGACTGGTGATAAGTTAGAAGAATTTGCAACTGCTCGATATGATAAAGCAATGGAAGCTGAACAAAAGAAACTGCAGATGCAGGTGGATGAAAAGAGATTCCAAATGGAAATGGAAAAACAAAAAAGGGAATCAGAAGCTGAGGAGAGAAAACTCCAGCTACAGCTAGAGGCTGAGAATAAAAGACTTGAAAAAGAAGCTGAGAATAAAAGACTTGAAAAAGAAGCTGAAAATAAAAGACTTGAAAAAGAAGCTGAAAATGAAAGACTTCAAATGCAGGCTGAGGAAAGAAGATTACAGAGAGAGTCTGATGAGAGGAAAGCAAAAATGGAACATGAAGAAAAACTCTTAGCTTTAGAGTTGGAGAAATTGAAATTGACGAGCATGAGTAATGGTAATGATTCAAACAAGGGTTCATCTTCTGGGAAGGCTAATAATGATACTTTTAAGATTAAGTTACCAACATTTAGTCCTTCCAGTGATGACATAATGTTCTATCTGGACAGATTTGAACAAGCATGTACAGCTCATAACATAGACAAAGCAAAATATGTTTATCAGTTATCAGGGATACTGACAGGTAAAGCTCTAAGTATATTAAATATGGTGGATGAACCTGACAAGAACAATTATGAGGTTGTCAAGGCCGCTTTGTTAAAGAAATATCAGCTTAACGAAGACGGCTATCGTCTACAATTTAAAAACATGGTACCTGGAAATGGAGTTGAATGCGCCGAGTTTTGTGCAAGAATACGAATTAATTTCTCAGGATGCGTTCTTCTATTTAAAAAAAAAAAAACTTATGAAGGACTTATGGACTTAATACTTAGAGACAAAGTCATGTCGTCTGTCAATGAGTCTTTCCTTGCTTTCCTTCATGAACGTAAACCTAAAACAATAAAAGAAATGGAAGATTTCTGTTGCCAATACGTAACTGCGCACCCACACATAACCATGGGTAACTCTAAGGTGAAAGAAGGTTTACCAGTTGCTTCGGCAGCTCCGTATGGTCAAAACTTTGCTCGTAGATCCCAACAAAATTTTGATAGAAAGGGCAGCGGTAATTTCTGTCAAAATCATGGAAATCAATTTCATGGTGATTCTTCTTCGAAGAATTGGAGACAACCTGATAGTACTCGTTACTATCACCCTAATAATTATAAGCATTTCAAAAGAGGATATGGTAATAGAGGTTATTCCTGCCGAAGACCTCAAAACCAAACAAATAGATGTTCGCATCAATGTGAACATGATAGTAATCGTGGAAACTGGAATTCGAACCAGGATAACAATTACAATAGAGACAATAATAACTGCAGAGATAATAATAACTCTGATAACTTCAGAGGTAATAATAGTCGGGGTAGATCTCAACACAAAAAAAAAGAGATATCAGCAGGCTAATGCTGTACAACAGGAAACTGAGGGAGCCTGTAATCATGTTGTTGATAGTAAAAACTTTGACGCTGTCACTAGTTCTGCTTTTGACTTTGAGAGAGCAAACAAATGCCCCCAATGCAGTACTTTATTCGAACCGGGTACCATAACTACTTTGAGTTGTGGTCACCCACTTCCCGCTCTTCCTGCTGCTGTTGCGCATGACGGGAGGGGTTCTTTAATTCTACATAAGGGTCTTGTTAATGATAATCCGGTCTCACTACTTTTCGATTCCGGATGCACCACTATTGGTGTTAGACAATCGCTTGTAGATCCATCTTGTGCTACAGGAAGGGTTATTAAATGTGTCACATTTGGCGGCACTCTAGAAAACTATCCTACTGCTGTAATTCGCATTGCCACTCCTTTCTTTACTGGAGATGTGCATGCTTGTCTCTTACCTAATCCTATTGCGGACCTTATTATTGGTCGTATTCACGGAGTTAGGGAGTGTACCCACAGCAGATTGCTGCTTGGGAAGATAATAACATGCAAGCTACAAATGCAGTAGTTACAAGAGCACAAGCTCTACAAACACCCGAAACTTCACTGAATAGTGATAATGAAGTTGATAGCCAAGATAGTCACTTAGTAATCACTCGTGACTCTTTCATAAAATTGCAAGAAGAAGATCCTTCTTTAAAAAAATTCTTCGTTCTTGCGAAGAAAGGTGATCCGAATCAGGATACAAATAGAAAATCTTGGATTGCAATGAGAAACGGCGTACTTGTACGTATGGTACAAGATTCGACTACGTCGGCACATTCGCAAATTCTTGTTCCCAAGAGCATGAGAGTCCAAATATTGCAACATGCTCATGACTCGCAATGTGCTGGACATATGGGTTTTGCCCGTACGAAGTCGAGAGTCCTTGCGGCTTTCTTTTGGCCTTTTGTCAATAAGGACATTCGTTTTTACTGCCGATCATGCAAGGTATGTCAGGAGGTCAAATCTAGAGGACCACGACATGCTGCGCCTATCCAGGCTGCTGACATTCCTATTCGGCCGTTTCAGAAAATGGCCATAGATATTATTGGCCCTTTTAAGGTCAAGTCGGCCAGAGGACATCAGTTTATCCTTACATGTGTCGATATGTGCACACGTTGGCCAGAGGCTATTCCTCTTAAGAGCATATCTACTACAGATATCGCAGATGCTCTTTGGTTGATATTTTCTCGCTTGGGGTTCCCCAGAGAAATATTGTCAGACCATGGCACTCAACTCATATCTGACACTATGTCACAGGTAATGTCTACCTTACATATTGAACGATCTCTCAGTAGTATCTACCATCCTATGTCTAATGGGTTAGTTGAGCGTCTGAATAGAACGCTCAAGACTTTGCTTGGTAAGATAACTGAAGATCATCCTCAAGATTGGGACAGGGTTTTACCCGCGGCTCTCTTTGCCTATAGAGAAGTCCCTAATGAACACACAGGATTTTCTCCTTCGAACTTGTCTTTGGCGCGCGTCCACGCGGCCCTATGTCTTTATTACACGATCTCATCACTGCCGATGATATTAGCGATGAAACTCAATCCTCATATGAGTATGTCATTGCTCTTAGACAAAAGATCATTGAGGCATGTAAGCTAGCAACTGCTTCATCAGAAATTGCTAAAGAGAAGGCAAGACAGTTTGCTAACAAGAATAGATGTCTACGACAACTTTGTCCAGGTGACAAAGCATTCGTCCTACTCCCCAGTAGGGAAAATAGACTTCTTATTGCATGGAAAGGTCCGTATGCAATAGTCTCTCGGATTTCCGATGTTGACTATGTGGTCGATATTGATGGAAAGCATAAAACTTTCCACATAAACATGCTTTCGGAATTTCACGAACGTCCGGACTATTTGCTGCCTATTTTCCAGGCAACGGATGATGCTCCTGCACCTCACGGTCATTATTCATCCCTGTCTGTCATTCAGGATGAGGAAGCTACCTTCTCTGATGTCAACCTTCCCCTTCCAGTGGTTCCATTACATTCTACGGAATCTTGGAAAAACGTTTCTGTTTCTCCTAATCTTTCTGGTGACGAACATCGACAAGTCTCGTCGATGTTACAAACATTTCAGGATGTTCTCACTGACATTCCTGGACACACAGATGTCATAGAACATGACATAATTCTTACCGACAATAATCCAATTAGGGTTAGGCCGTATCCTATTCCTATACACTTTCAGTCGCAAGTGGAAAAGGAATTGGATGAAATGATTCAATTAAATATAATTGAACCATCGACTTCACCATATTCTTCTTCCATGGTTATTGTCCGGAAGAAGGATAAGAACATACGAATTTGCGTTGATTATCGCAAATTGAATCAGGTCACAAAGTTCGATGCTGAACCGATGCCTTTGTTAGAAGATCTACTGATTAGACTTTCTAATTCTAGATTCTTCACTAAACTTGACTTGTCTAAAGGTTATTGGCAAGTGCCTTTAGCAGAGCATGCCAAACCTCTTACTGCTTTTTCTACACCTAGGGGTCCATTTCAATGGAATGTTATGCCTTTTGGTCTCATGAACGCCCCTGCCACTTTCGTTCGCATGATGCGTCGAATTCTGTCACATCGTTCGGATGTCATCGCATACTTAGATGACATCTGTCTCTTCAGTGATACCTGGGAAGATCACTATTTAGGGTTATATGCCTTACTGTCCACTCTACGTGAGAATAATTTGACAGCAAAACCTTCTAAAGCTTTTGTTGGTTTTGGTGAAATCTCTTTCCTGGGTCGTTAGCGATGGTTTGGTCAATTCTAAAACTACAAAGATTCCTCCTGGGCGCACATTTCATTCTAGAGACTGATCAGAAAGCTCTTACAGCTATTCAGACTAAGAATTTGAAGAGTTCGAGATCCACTCGATATGCTATAGCTCTTCAACCTTTTCACTTCACGGTACGAGCTATCCGTGATGCGGATAATGTGATGGCTGACATTTTGTCTAGATGCCCACATGACTCCAACTAATACTTCTGTCCTATATTTCTATATATTACAGAGTCATAACACACCTATATTTCTACAATAGATTAGCACATCTGTACTTACTTTATATGTACACACTATCGTGCTTTGTTGTCATCTTCTTCTGTTCGTTTTTTAAGATGATAGAGGAGGACTGAGTAGTTAATATAAGGGCCGTTAGTTTACTAAACAGCCACAATTATTAATAATGTATTGTACCTTATGAAGCATATTAGTTATTAATTAGCATTATATTGCTTGTACTTTCTCAGAATGTCATTGTTGAGCTGAGGACTTACCTTACGAGTTCTAGATTGTGTACTTACCCTCGGAATACCAGAGCATATATCCTGGATCGTCATGTAGTTTAACTTTACTATGTACTTATTTCATTACATGTCAAAGAATGTACTATTTAAATTTTCATATCAGATTTGTACATCCATTTTTAAAGACAATATTAGAGTATGCTGTTTAATGATGATTATAGTAACTTGCATACGTATATTGTGTTTACATGCTAACGTGATGTGTGTTGGTGACACCTCCCCGATGTGAATATTTTTTGAGACATATCTATTTTTCTGTTGAGGTATATCCTCACCAGACACTCTATAATTAGCCTATTGTTTGGCAATTTAATTAATTATCAGCGCATAATTCGTGCGTTTTGAGCCGCTTATCGCATGCTCTTTGATATTAAAAAAAAAAATATGTTCCACATTTTTTTTTTATCGGGAGGAGGTGGTGATATGTTGCGTGATAAATTCTCGCAACATCGTTTTTTACAATATCTATTTTATAACGCAAGGGCAACAACTGCTTGAAATCTATAGTCACTTTTCTCGGTAAGCATTTGTCTTCTCGCGTTGGTATCGAATGCAGTTAAGTTTGAGCTGTGGTCATTTTGCGCTGGACTGCGCATGACTTGTCTTGTTGTTTGGTCGATCGGTTTCCGCCCACGACTAGTGGAAGTGAGCGATTTGGAATGGCGAAAGAGATGCCTCGTTGAAGAGGGGATCTCCGCTATTTTTTGTTCTGTCAGGGATGTGTAGTCCTCTTATGGATATTTCGTTTAGTCGAGATAATACCTCTAGTGTTTTCCCACATGTCGGGAGGCGTGATATTTCTGTGTATTTCATGAAAGCAAGGTAAATTGACTCTTTCATTAACTCTATTGATTTTGGGTCGTGAACGATTTCGATTCATAGCCTGTCTCCGAAAGTCGTCGTCACGAGATGTTCTTTCCCAGCTCACATGTTGCTGCATTGTACTGCATCGGTTGATGCATGTACCAAGGACCATTACCTGCTACTTTGTTAAATGAACTAGGTTTAGAAAACCTTTATTATCTAGAGGATATTCTTGAGGACATTATTTATACTTCGGCAGACGTGTCTGTCTTGCTGAAGTCAAACTAAGGAGAGTGAACTGATCTCATACATCTGGTTATCTTCTGGCTGTTATAGAAAAGGATGGAGTTTTTCACCTGACTACATTTACAGCACTATGAAATATAACATGCATCTGACTCATCATTGTAATGCTGTCTACCGTCTATTGCTGTATTGAATGTTGCTGTGATAATGACTGTTTGATGTGCCTACACATTTGCGTAACCATTTTGTCACTGTGGCGTCCACAATAAATAATGAAGAAAAACGTCAACGGCTGTTTCAAGACTCATTGACTTTATACGTCGTGAGTTTACTGATGTCCTATGTGGATTGCCCTGTCATTGTTGTATGAACATTGTTTTGACTGAACACATCTACACACTACACAAAACCAGACATGCGGATACCATCCATCATCATATGGCATCACGCATCAAATAGACGGTAGACAGCATTACAATGATGAGTCAGATGCATGTTATATTTCATAGTGCTGTAAATGTAGTCAGGTGAAAAACTCCATCCCTTTCTATAACAGCCAGGAGATAACCAGATGTATGAGATCAGTTCACTCTCCTTAGTTTGACTTCAGCAAGACAGACACGTCTGCCGAAGTATAAATAATGTCCTCAAAAATATCCTCTAGATAATAAAGGGTTTTCAAACCTAGTTCATTTAACAAAGTAGCAAGTAATGGTCCTTGGAACCTGCATCAACCGATGCAGCACAATACAGCGACATGTGAGCTAGGAAAACATCTCGTGACGACGACTTTCGAAGACAGGCTATGAACCAGAAATCGTTCACGACCAAAAATCGATAGAGTTAATGAAAATGTTAATTTACCTTGCCTTCCGGAAATACACAGAAATATTATGCCTCCCGGCATGTGCAAATACACTAGAGGTATTATCCCGAATAAACGAAATATCCATAAGAGGACTCTCACATTCCTGACAGAACAAAAAAATAGCGGAGATCCCCTCTTCAACGAGGCATCTCTTTCGCCATTCCAAATCGCTCACTCCACTAGTGGTGGGCGGAAACCGATCGACCAAGAAGCAAGACAAGTCATGCGCAGTCCAGCGCAAAATGACCACAGCTCAAACTTAACTGCATTCGATACCAACGCGAGAAGACAAATGCTTACCGAGAAAAGTGACTATAAATTTCAAGCAGTTGTTGCCCTTGCGTTATAAAATAGATATTGAAATAAAACGATGTTGCGAGAATTTATCACGCAACATATCACCACCTCCTCCCGATTAAAAAAAAATGTGGAACATATTTTTTTTCAATATCAAAGAGCATGCGATAAGCTCTCAAAAAATATTCACATCGGGGAGGTGTCACCAACACACATCACGTTAGCATGTAAACACAATATACGTATGCAAGTTACGATAATCATCATTAAACAGCATACTCTAATATTGTCTTTAAAAATGGATGTACAAATCTGATAGGAAAATTTAAATAGTACATTCTTGACATGTAATGACATAAGTACATAGTAAAGTTAAACTACATGACGATCCAGGACATATGCTCTGGTATTCCGAGGGTAAGTACACAATCTAGAACTCGTCATGCTTGATACTAGTAAGGTAAGTCCTCAGCTCAACAATGACATTCTGATAAAGTACAAGCAATATAATGCTAATTAATAACTAATATGCTTCATAAGGTACAATACATTATTAATAATTGTGGCTGTTTAGTAAACTAACGGCCCTTATATTAACTACTCAGTCCTCCTCTATCATCTTAAAAAACGAACAGAAGAAGATGACAACAAAGCACGATAGTGTGTACATATAAAGTAAGTACAGATGTGCTAATCTATTGTAGAAATATAGGTGTGTTATGACTCTGTAATATATGGAAATATAGGACAGAAGTATTAGTTGGAGTCATGTGGGCATCTAGACAAAATGTCAGCCATCGCATTATCCGCACCACGGATAGCTCGTACCGTGAAGTGAAAAGGTTGAAGAGCTATAGCATATCGAGTGGATCTCGAACTCTTCAAATTCTTAGTCTGAATAGCTGTAAGAGCTTTCTGATCAGTCTCTAGAATGAAATGTGCGCCCAGGAGGAATCTTTGTAGTTTTAGAATTGACCAAACCATCGCTAACAACTCACGGTCTAAAACCGAGTAGTTCCTCTCTGCCGCATTTAGTTTTCTAGAAATGTACATAACAGGATGCAGAGTATTTGCATATTCTTGCATCAGTGCTGCTCCAATCCCAGTGGATGAAGCATCACTCCGGAAGAACAAAAGTCCTATCAAGAGTAGGTAATCTTAAGATGGGAGGAGAAGAAATATANTCTTGATTTGGTCTAGTGAAGATTGGCATTCTTCAGACCAACGGACCAGATTAGGCGAACCTTTCTTCAACAATGTTGAGAGAGGTGCCATGATCGAAGATAAATTTGGAATAAATCTCCCATAAATTGAATTAAACCTAAGAGACTCCTAACTTGTTTCTTCGTTTTAGGAACAGAGATGTTCAGTATTTTGGAAGTATTGTGGTCTTCTGTCTTCAAGAGACCATGACCAACACGATGACCCAGGAAAGAGATTTCACCAAAACCAACAAAAGCTTTAGAAGGTTTTGCTGTCAAATTATTCTCACGTAGAGTGGACAGTAAGTCATATAACCCTAAATAGTGATCTTCCCAGGTATCACTGAAGAGACAGATGTGACAGAATTCGACGCATCATGCGAACGAAAGTGGCAGGGGCGTTCATGAGACCAAAAGGCATAACATTCCATTGAAATAGACCCCTAGGTGTAGAAAAAGCAGTAAGAGGTTTGGCATGCTCTGCTAAAGGCACTTGCCAATAACCTTTAGACAAGTCAAGTTTAGTGAAGAATCTAGAATTAGAAAGTCTAATCAGTAGATCTTCTAACAAAGGCATCGGTTCAGCGTCGAACTTTGTGACCTGATTCAATTTGCGATAATCAACGCAAATTCGTATGTTCTTATCCTTCTTCCGGACAATAACCATGGAAGAAGAATATGGTGAAGTCGATGGTTCATTTATATTTAATTGAATCATTTCATCCAATTCCTTTTCCACTTGCGACTGAAAGTGTATAGGAATAGGATACGGCCTAACCCTAATTGGATTATTGTCGGTAAGAATTATGTCATGTTCTATGACATCTGTGTGTCCAGGATGTCAGTGAGAACATCCTGAAATGTTTGTAACATCGACGAGACTTGTCGATGTTCGTCACCAGAAAGATTAGGAGAAACAGAAACGTTTTTCCAAGATTCCGTGGAATGTAATGGAACCACTGGAAGGGGAAGGTTGACATCAGAGAAGGTAGCTTCCTCATCCTGAATGACAGACTGGGATGAATAATGACCGTGAGGTGCAGGAGCATCATCCGTTGCCTGGAAAATAGGCAGCAAATAGTCCGGACGTTCGTGAAATTCCGAAAGCATGTTTATGTGGAAAGTTTTATGCTTTCCAACAATATCGACCACATAGTCAACATCGGAAATCCGAGAGACTATTGCATACGGACCTTTCCATGCAATAAGAAGTCTATTTTCCCTACTGGGGAGTAGGACGAATGCTTTGTCACCTGGACAAAGTTGTCGTAGACATCTATTCTTGTTAGCAAACTGCATTGCCTTCTCTTTAGCAATTTCTGATGAAGCAGTTGCTAGCTTACATGCCTCAATGATCTTTTGTCTAAGAGCAATGACATACTCATATGAGGATTGAGTTTCATCGCTAATATCATCGGCAGTGATGAGATCGTGTAATAAAGACATTGGGCCGCGTGGACGCGCGAAAGACAAGTTCGAAGGGAGAAAATCCTGTGTGTTCATTAGGGACTTCTCTATAGGCAAAGAGAGCCGCGGGTAAAACCCTGTCCCAATCTTGAGGATGATCTTCAGTTATCTTACCAAGCAATGTCTTGAGCGTTCTATTCAGACGCTCAACTAACCCATTAGACATAGGATGGTAGATACTACTGAGAGATCGTTCAATATGTAAGGTAGACATTACCTGTGACATAGTGTCAGATATGAGTTGAGTGCCATGGTCTGACAATATTTCTCTGGGGGAACCCCAAGCGAGAAAATATCAACCAAAGAGCATCTGCGATATCTGTAGTACATATGCTCTTAAGAGGAATAGCCTCTGGCCAACGTGTGCACATATCGACACATGTAAGGATAAACTGATGTCCTCTGGCCGACTTGACCTTAAAAGGGCCAATAATATCTATGGCCATTTTCTGAAACGGTCGAATAGGAATGTCAGCAGCCTGGATAGGCGCAGCATGTCGTGGTCCTCTAGATTTGACCTCCTGACATACCTTGCATGATCGGCAGTAAATACGAATGTCCTTATTGACAAAAGGCCAAAAGAAAGCGCAAGGACTCCTCGACTTCGTACGGCAAAAACCCATATGTCCAGCACATTGCGAGTCATGAGCATGTTGTAATATTTGGACTCCTCATGCTCTTGGAACAAGAATTTGCGAATGTGCCGACGTAGTCGAATCTTGTACCATACGTACAAGTACGCCGTTTCTCATTGCAATCCAAGATTTTCTATTTGTATCCTGATTCGGATCACCTTTCTTCGCAAGAACGAAGAATTTTTTTAAAGAAGGATCTTCTTCTTGCAATTTTATGAAAGAGTCACGAGTAATCACTAAGTGACTATCTTGGCTATCAACTTCATTATCACTATTCAGTGAAGTTTCGGGTGTTTGTAGAGCTTGTGCTCTTGTAACTACTGCATTTGTAGCTTGCATGTTATTATCTCCCCAAGCAGCAATCTGCTGTGGGGTACACTCCCTAACTCCGTGAATACGACCAATAATAAGGTCCGCAATAGGATTAGGTAAGAGACAAGCATGCACATCTCCAGTAAAGAAAGGAGTGGCAATGCGAATTACAGCAGTAGGATATTTTTCTAGAGTGCCGCCAAATGTGACACATTTAATAACCCTTCCTGTAGCACAAGATGGATCTACAAGCGATTGTCTAACACCTATAGTGGTGCATCCGGAATCGAAAAGTAGTGAGACCGGAGTATCATTAACAAGACCCTTATGTAGAATTAAAGAACCCCTCCCGTCATGCGCAACAGCAGCAGGAAGGCGGGAAGTGGGTGACCACAACTCAAAGTAGTTATGGTACCCGGTTCGAATAAAGTACTGCATTGGGGGCATTTGTTTGCTCTCTCAAAGTCAAAAGCAGAACTAGTGACAGCGTCAAAGTTTTTACTATCAACAACATGATTACAGGCTCCCTCAGTTTCCTGTTGTACAGCATTAGCCTGCTGATATCTCTTTTTTTTGTGTTGAGATCTACCCCGACTATTATTACCTCTGAAGTTATCAAAGTTATTATTATCTCTGCAGTTATTATTGTCTCTATTGTAATTGTTATCCTGGTTCGAATTCCAGTTTCCAAGATTACTATCATGTTCACATTGATGCGAACATCTATTTGTTTGGTTCTGAGGTCTTCGGCAGGAATAACCTCTATTACCATATCCTCTTTTGAAATGCTTATAATTATTAGGGTGATAGTAAACGTAGTACTATCAGGTTGTCTCCAATTTTTCGTAGAAGAATCACAATGAAATTGTTTTCCATGATTTTGACAGAAATTACCGCTACTCTTTCTATCAAAATTTTGTTGGAATCTACGAGCAAAGTTTTGGCCATACGGAGCTGCCGAAGCATCTGGTAAACCTTCTTTCACCTTAGAGTTACCCATGGTTATGTGTGGGTGCGCAGTTACGTATTGGCAACAGAAATCTTCCATTTCTTTTATTGTTTTAGGTTTACGTTCATGAAGGAAAGCAAGGAAAGACTCATTGACAGACGACATGACTTTGTCTCTAAGTATTAAGTCCATAAGTCCTTCATAAGTTTTTTCCGTCTTAGATAGTTCAACCCATCGTGAGAAAGTAATGGGTATTCTTGCAATAAACTCGGAGAATTCAACTCCATTTTCAGGTAACATGTTTTTAAATTGTAGACGATAGCCGTCTTCGTTAAGCTGATATTTCTTTAACAAAGCGGCCCTGACAACCTCATAATTTTTCTTGTCAGGTTCATCCACCATATTTAATATACTTAGAGCTTTACCTGTCAGTATCCCTGATAACTGATAAACATATTTTGCTTTGTCTATGTTATGAGCTGTACATGCTTGTTCAAATCTGTCCAGATAGAACATTATGTCATCACTGGAAGGACTAAATGTTGGTAACTTAATCTTAAAAGTATCATTATTAGCCTTACCAGAAGATGAACCCTTGTTTGAATCATTACCATTACTCATGCTTGTCACTTTCAATTTTTCCAACTCTAAAGCTAAGACCTTTTCTTGCATGTTTCCCATGTTTTTTAGCTTCTCTCTAACTTCCTCACATCAAGACTCTCTCTGTAATCTTCTTTCCTCAGCCAGAGCCTTCTTTTTGATTTTGAAAAGTCCATATTTCTTTATCAGCTTCTTTTTCAAAGTCTTTTTTTTTCAGCCTCTTTTTCACGTAAGTCTTTTATTTTTCCAGCTTCTTTTTCAAGTCCTTTTAATACTCAGCCTCTTTTTGAAGTCTTTCAGCTTCTAGCTGTAGCTGGAGTTTTCTTTCCTCAGCTTCTGATTCCCTTTTTTTTTGTTTTTTCCATTTCCATTTGGAATCTTTTTTCATCCACCTGCATCTGCAGTTTCTTTTGTTCAGCTTCCATTGCTTTATCATATCGAGCAGTTGCAAATTCTTCTAACTTATCACCAGTCTTGCCAAGCAATTTACCCTGCTCAATAAAGTGCTCAAATGTAGACATGTTGTCTAACATATGAGTCCAAAACCTGAAATAATTAACTAATTTATTTCAAACCTAAGTGTAACAAGTCTTAATTAAGCACTTGTATATTCACATCACATTATATTAATCCCAGTCTCTGTGGGAAACAAGTCTCCAATCAAAGAACTTGTATATGAAATATCAGCACTCAATTCTTGATCATAAGTGCACTTCTCATTCAATAGTGCACGACACTATTCATCATTCATTTATCATCAGTGTAGTAGTAACAGTGCATTAGCATAGCCCATTAACTAATTACTATAACTGTAAACAATGACTATGTAAACACATGCAGAATGTAAACATTGAAAATGTAAACAATACAAACAATGTAAACAATAACAATGTAAACATTAACAAAGATCAGCAACAATACAAAAACGTTCGCAGAAATCAACTAAAAAATAAAGCAGAAATTAATGAAATATCACAAAAAATGTGACGATATCTGCGATAGAATTAAACAAAATACATGACACCACAGTGTATAAACAAAAATGTTGTATGAAACTAAATTATAGACAAGAGTAGGCTAACAAATACAAACAAATCAAAACAAAACTAAAGAATGCGAAATAATAACGAAAACAATATTAAAACATGTCATCACAGCTAACATAAATAGCAACAGAAGTCGCTTAGCAAATTCCAGTATTGGAAATTTGCAAACCTTACAGAAAACGCTCACAATAGACGACCTCTATGACGTGGCATAATCTAACGGAGACACCACCCAACCGAGAACCCGCTGAAATATAAACATATAAACATATAACATATAGAATGAGATGATACACAGAAGACTCAGCAGAAGTATAAGGGCACAGTTTACATACAAACAGGCCACTTAACTTATAGGCTTCCAATCGTAGAACAGCAGAAAAAACGGATGTCAATCAACGTCCTAAAGAGCGAAGCTCCAACGATGATGGCACATCTGAACTGCTTCCACTGCTAACACGATGGTACAAGAGCTTCTGAAATACTGTGTGTTGAGTTGTTTCGGCACTTGACCTTCTAATCCAAAAGTAAGTTGATGGAAATCGGTACTTGGCCTTCTTCAGAAAACAACCCGTTTCAACCGGCACTTGACCTTCACAAAAAACGACAGCACTGGAACCTTGACAGCAGCAACTTGCTTGACTTGCGTAAAAGATAACAGCAGTCCGAGTTATCCGGCAACATGTAACAACGCCGGGTACTGTCAAATTCTTGTTTCCGTCAACAAGTTGAAATTTTGACTTTTACCGGGCAACGCCGAGTACTTTGAAAATTTTGAAGATGTTGACTGTATTGAAGAATGTTAATTTCTTGAAGGATGCTGATGAATTCTTGTTGAAAATGAAGTGGGTAAGGGACCCCGTGTTTGCTGGTACCAGAATCAAACCAGCTTATGGCCACCAAATGATGCGTGATGCCACAGGATGATGGATGGTATCCGCATGTCTGGTTTTGTGTAGTGTGCAGATGTGTTCAGTCAAAACAATGTTCATACAAAAATAACAGGGCAATCCACATAGGACGTCAGTAAACTCACGACGTATAAAGTCAATGATTCTTGAAACAGCCGTTGACGTTTTTCTTCATTATTTATTGTGGACGCCACAGTGACAAAATGGTTACGCGAATATGTAGACACATCAAACAGTCATTATCACAGCAACATTCAATACAGCAATAGACGGTAGACAGCATTACAATGATTAGTCAGATGCATGTTATATTTCATAGTGCTGTAAATGTAGTCAGGTGAAAAACTCCATCCCTTTCTATAACAGCCAGGAGATAACCAGATGTATGAGATCAGTTCACTCTCCTTAGTTTGACTTCAGCAAGACAGACACGTCTGCCGAAGTATAAATAATGTCCTCAAAAATATCCTCTAGATAATAAAGGGTTCAAGTAATGGTCCTTGGAACCTGCATCAACCGATGCAGCACAATACAGCGACATGTGAGCTAGGAAAACATCTCGTGACGACGACTTTCGAAGACAGGCTATGAACCAGAAATCGTTCACGACCAAAAATCGATAGAGTTAATGAAAATGTTAATTTACCTTGCCTTCCGGAAATACACAGAAATATTATGCCTCCCGGCATGTGCAAATACACTAGAGGTATTATCCCGAATAAACGAAATATCCATAAGAGGACTCTCACATTCCTGACAGAACAAAAAAATAGCGGAGATCCCCTCTTCAGCGAGGCATCTCTTTCGCCATTCCAAATCGCTCACTCCACTAGTGGTGGGCGGAAACCGATCGACCAAGAAGCAAGACAAGTCATGCGCAGTCCAGCGCAAAATGACCACAGCTCAAACTTAACTGCATTCGATACCAACGCGAGAAGACAAATGCTTACCGAGAAAAGTGACTATAAATTTCAAGCAGTTGTTGCCCTTGCGTTATAAAATAGATATTGAAATAAAACGATGTTGCGAGAATTTATCACGCAACACTGGTGAACGTTGCTCGTTGATTGGTTGAATCAAATCTGTATCTCGACATAGTGATTAACAAAGTAGTGGGTTACTCTCGTTTCACGACAGTAATGTTCAACATGAGGGTGGAGGAAATCCCTACCAAAATCAGACGCCTTGCTTATGGTTGGTTCGGTAGGCATAATGAATATATACACCATGATCCTGGGGCCACCTCTGCTGTTGGTTCCTTGTGAGGAAACCTGGACGAAGCAGACACCAGCTCTTGCAGTGGTGGTTCATGTATCAAGATATTTGAAGTGATGAAGTGGCCATCTCCATGTGCAACTGTACATCCACAAGCAATTTATACATGTCAAATGCAAAATATAAATTGATAAAATATACATATTACAACTTATCCCAATAAATTCTAGGTCAATTACAGACTTGATGCACAAGAAATGTCCGAATACTGTCGGGCAACTGTTTAAGATGCCGTCGTCAGTTGCTTGGGGTTACTCAATTATGTATACTCCAACTATTCACGCTGTAGACAGGCTCCGGGGACTTGTGACTTCAAGTACTATAGTTGTGATTTTATTCTTTCTAATTTTAGAAGATCCTCTAGTACTATGTCCTGTACTATATTGGAATCCTGATTCTACTCGTTATCCTGGCTGTCTGAGATTTCTCCTTGATGAGATTGGAAATGCAGTGAAGTAGTCTTACAATGCTCTAGGTTATAAGCGAACTTTTTGCTCTCACGCGCATATTTCTCCGTTGGAGAAAGATCCATTCAGAAGTAGTTTAGTCTAACATTTCAATCCAAACTAACCACAGTTAAGCGTCTGATTTTGGTAGGGGTTTCCCCACCCTCATGTTGAAATGTTAGACATTACTACATGACACATAAGATATTCTCCTCACATGTTATTTTCAAACTCATCTGCACGTACCACATGACCATATAAGGTCTTGCCACTTCCGCGTTACTTGTCATGTTCACAAATATCCTACATCACCAATCTATGGCTTCAATGTTATATACAGCCAAGATGTCACTTTCTCGTAGTTGTTCACGACAACAAAGTCAACTGCCGGAAGTGTTACATCATTTCTCATATTCCACTCCTTTCAATCTGGTCATGTCTGCAAAGTTAACACATTATCTTCAAGTGCCATCTGTTTCCTAAGTTGGAAACCCCGAGGCAACATGGTTTTGTGGTCACTTCTGCAAGCCATGACCCCGAATCAAACGTACGTTATCTACATTCCGCGACACAAGTATGAGTTTTTGCCCTAAGCCGTATTAAAAAAAAAGATTACACTGTTCTCTCTCAGGAGTGCGTCTGGTTTAACAATAGAGATGAGCTATAGGTAGACTTTTAATCCGAGTGCTGACGATTAATCAAACAAACACGTCGAGTGGCTGCAAAACACGTAAAAAGCGGTCGGGTAAACCGGGTTGGCGTGACAAGATAACCTCGATCAATGAATGCGTACACAAAATAATGAAAGAAGGAACATGAGAAGGAATGGTCGAGTAACCTGACGGTAGAATTGAAGACGAGAACAAAAAAGTACGAGCGAATTTCGTCACAGTACACAAGACGGGTAAGAAACACAAAGAATAGTAAGCTTCTGAAATCAAACGCGCCCCTGATATATCCGAAAGACATCATTTTGTACCTACATGTATGTGGAAATATATTTATTTATATGTACTGAATTCAAATAATCACTGTTTATTTTGACGGCATCGAAACTTCGGAATATTCAGTGTGTATTATATGTGTTTGTGTCCGACTGGCATAGTGGTTAGAGCGCTTGTTTCTCACGGCAAAATTACAGGGTTTGAAACCTGATCATGTCACGCTCCAGCTCACCCAGCTGTAAAGGGGTACCTAACTCTGTTCTTGAGTTAGGGAAGGCATGGACAGCGAGTTAGGGACCTGGTCATTCCATTTGTTAAAGCTGGATCTCGTATAGTGAAGTCTCAAACACTTCACTCCCCTACAACATTAACTGCTATCGGACTACGTTTATCTTTATATGTGTTATTTGGAGCTCTTCATGTATTTGACCCAAAAAAAATGTTTACATTCACAACTTCATCCAAAATGGGAGCAAAGAATAAAAACACTGTTCCCTACCACTCATGTCGTAAAATCGACGAAGGAGTGATGGGCATGAGGTTATCTATCCCATCCTGTAAAAAATGTTAAACTACAAAAACTTGAACAAAGAATGGACAGGTCAACAAAGGAAAATAACACTCAGTCATCCAAGATAGGAGAAGGCCCATCGGCAGGGAGGTGCGTGACGCACCACAGAGAAAACCGAAAGGAGTCTGTGTTGCTGACTAACCTTTGTCTTCTAAGATAACCTCCATATTTGGCACTTGGTATGTTCAGGCGTTGAACGAACAAGGGAAAACGTTACTGGTGGCAGCAGAAACGAGAAATTATCAGAAAGATATCCCGCGAGACAAGGCTGAACGGCAAACAATCCCTGTTCTTGAATCTCCAAGGTAAGAAAGGTAGAGGAAGGCTAAAGAACACATAGAGAAGAGAGCTGGAGACAGGGGATGGATAAGACATGGAAAGACATTGAACTGATGGCACGTGACAGGAAGACTTGAGTTTTGTGCATGAGCTCCTTTGTTGAAGATATTTACACGTGACAAAAGAGAAGCTCCCTTAAAAACCAATTTGGAAGACAAGAGGTGAATAGTGGCAAATGATTTTTGTTGAATTCTTCGGCCTATGCTCCCTTTGAGAGTTGAAAGAAGAAGAATATCATATTAATCCTTGGTGTTCCCTGTTGCTTTTTTTCAGGAACGAATCATTCCAAAAAGAGTTTCTCTTTGGCCTGCTCCCTTAATAACCAATTGGAAGAAGCGTCTCAGAGGTGAAGAGTAGAATATACCAGCCAAAAGTAAAGTTCCTTCAATGAAAAGCATTTCGTGCAATAATTCTTCGTCAGCGGAAGGAGGAAAAAAGAGTTCTTCAGTGTTATTTACAGCCAATCCTAACATACCGAAGCGAGTCATGGACAACAAGTTAATATGCAGGAATGTCCCCGGAGACCAGACAGACATGGTGACTACACCAACATTACACGTCTGTGAGAACACCTTTGGCAGACAAGAGTGATATAAAATCAAACTTCCGGTATCACTGGAAAAAAAGTATATACGTGGATGTATACATTTATAAGACAATATAGTCTAACATATATATATTTATAGAAGAATGTTAAGAATATCATCATCATCATTCCTTTTCGTTCCCTGTGGAACATAGGGCAGAAACAGTTGCTCTCCATCGATTTATATTCTGGACTGCCTTTTTCATCTGTGCCCAAGTCATTCCAATTTCCCTAGCCTCCTCTTCAACAGTTCTTCCCCAAGTTCTCTTTGGCCTCCACACTCTTCTTTTCCCTTGTGGGTTCTAGTCAAGGGCAATTCTGGCTGTGTGTGACAAAACGTTTGAACGTGCTCTTTTGTGTGATCTCTCACACCTTCAGTCCTCCGGCAGTATCCTCTCTTTTTCTTCAGTTTTCTCACTCATCGCTTTTATTTGGCATAAATCATGCCTTTTCATTTGTCTTTTCACTATTTTGCTCTATGCTGGACATAGCATGGTGAAGTCTCTAACACGCCACTCCCCTATGGCAATATTTGCTACGGGAGTAATTGTTATCTTATTGTGTCGCATTCACGCTTCACGAAGACGTGTTAAGTTACGCCAGGTTATTAGACGGTCAGCGACAGTATTTTGTCACAATATCGGTCTGACCATCTTTTCAAGCGACGAGGCGTGTTTATCCAAGGAGTGTTGAATAGAACCAGATTTGTTTGTCTGGCGAAACACATGATAACCCGTGCACGAGGCGGAGCTTATGACATAAGCGCTTCCGGGTCATCCTTCCTACACCAACATTACCGTCTGTGAGACACCTGTGGGCAGACAAGAGTGATATAATCGCTTCCGGTCACTTGGAAAAAAAAGTAATCGTGGATGTATTACATTTTAGACAATATGAGTCTACAAATGTGTTTGTGAGAATGTATGCAAGACATATTACCATATATGGGAGATGTGATCTTTTGAAACATTTTTCCGTGTAGGAAATATTTTGAAAGTGCCACACCCGACCTGTTTGCGGATTTGGCGACGGTGTGGAGAGCGCTTTGCAGATTGCTGTGTTCGTCAGCACAACCGATTTGGAGGTGGCAGTATTCACATTTGGGGAGGATTCAGTTTTCACCATCGCTTGCCTCTTCACGTCTTCCGTGGAAATGTTAATGCTGTGACATATCGAGATGAGGTTCTGGATGCATTGGTTGCTCCTGCGTTCACAAATTATCCAGACTTGCAGCTTCTCCAGCAGGATAACGCAAGTGCGCACACCGCATGCATTACGCAGCAATATCTACAGCAGCAGAACATTGTGACGATTGATTGGCCTGCCCTATCACCAGACAAGTCCCCTATAGAACATCTGTGGGACGAGCTTGGACGCAAAGTCTACAGGCAAGGTTCTCCAGCTAATCTGCAACAGCTCGAAGCTGCTCTTACACATGAATGGGACTTGATTCCCCGGAATTTCCTTCAGAGACTTGTGCGTTCCTTGCGGAGCCGCTGCCAAGCTTGTTTGCAAGCTCACGGTGGACATACCAGATACTGAGGATAGTGTGAATGAATTTTTTTATTGGTTGCATTTTTGGTTTTCTCCCTCGCCTGCACAAAATGCAATGAATTTCTTAACAATCAAATGTACAAATTAATGACCAGCATGGATTCATAAGAAAAGGAATAAAGATTCCAAATATGTAAACTTGTAAACACTTATATTTACATTTCACACTCTGTTCCTGGATTATACAGGTGGTGCGTTTTTAATGTGCTTCAGTGTGTGTGTGTGTGTGTGTATATATATATATATATATATATATATATATATATATATATATCTATATATATATATATATATATATATATACATATATATATATATATATACACATATATATATATATATATATATATATATATATATATATATATATATATATATATATATATATATATATATACCCTTCAAAAGAAGTTAAGGACCATTTTTATTAAGGGTGCAAAGTGAAATGAAAATGAACAATAAAAACACAGCACATCAAAATATAACATGACAAGCTTATCAGTGACAATCAACACTATTTTCATGCAAGCCTCTGAGCGACATTTCGGACAGTAAGACCTTCCTGCAACCACGCAATGGCTCTTCCTTTATCCACAACACTCAGCTTTCGTCGTTGAGGCATATTGTTGTGCAATGGTTATGCAGCACTTGTGTTGCTTATAAAGACAATTTTGTGAGTACAGCTCAAGACCAACACTATAGTCTCCCACATGCATCACGCATTTTTGGAATAGCAGGTATTTTTTTTCATGCTCAGACATCATTAAAAACACCCACATTTTGGTGTCTCAGCAGCATTTTTTCAGCGTGCTTGCTGAGCTAAACACTAGCAACATGGTATGCTGGTGGCCCACGCAACACGTGTTGAATGTTTGTTGTTCGAGAAAAATTAATGTCAGATTAATTGCTTATGAAATATAATTTTTATTATTTTTGGGTCATTTTCACCTACTGGTCCTTAACTTCTTTTGAAGGATATATATATATATATATTTATATATATTATATATATATATTTATATATATATATATATATATATATATATATATATAATATATATATATATATATATATATATATATATATATATATATATATAATTCCACTGATTAACTCAGCGGTGGGGGCTTAACGAGCTAGAATAAACCATTGCTAAGTTCTTCATAAAAGTGTCGGCAGATTATAGAATTAACGTGCTTAGCGACATCCAGCATTGTTTTCGTTTATCTGAATATCTTATGAAGACTCCCAAGTGATAGAAGCTTTACTACTCTTCTATCGACATTTATGCCAAGAGTAATCTTGTGTAAAGATAGACTCCACTGAAGCCTATAAAAGATACTCTTGAGTTTTGGCCACTGTTGGACCACTACTGCAACGCAGGGGAGGCAATACCGTCACACTGTGCTTGATTTTTCTCTTCTGAATGTATGTCATATCCATCCCCTCTTTCTTACCTTAATTTCTGTTTGTATTGGCTGTTTCCCGCATCTTTTCCTTAGCTCCATATTTGTTATTACATCTGGCCATCTTATACGGAGGATCCGTCGGAGAACATCTATTTGCAAAAAGAATATCATGGACAGCTAAAAATAGAAATGAGGATGTCCGGAAAGAAGCCAGTGTAAAAGAAAGTTTAGTAATAAAACAGCTATTACTAACAATTCAAGGAAGCAATCTACTTGCTTTGGGCATGTAATGAGAAGAGGAAAGCTGGGATATATAATGGCAAAAAGGAAATATTGAAGGACGACAAAGAGAGAAGATCGTGACAGTATGACGTCATCGCATGGAAAGAAGTCAACAACAGATTTGATAAACAGCACTGGAGACAGGAAGTTGTGGAGAGGCACGATCGCCTAAACCAGGGGTTCTCAACCTATTTTTGCTCATGGCCCCCTTCTGAGCCTCATTGACCTCTGTGGCCCCCACCACCGCCAAAGTCGCTATAAGATGGAAAAACTTTATAAATTTCCCGTGCGGCCCCCCCCCCCCCCCTCTTTCCCCCAATGTGGCCCAAACTGAGAATAACTGACCTAAACCACCAGGCATGGTACTTTAAGAAGAAGGAGAGAATAATAAGAATTATCATGAGAATGACAAGGTATTGTGACTTCTGATTAATGCTACCAATTCTCAGTTACCAACTTCCTATCACAGGACCAAACTCTGGTACATACATGGAATATTTGTAGTAAAGTCATCTACGGTTTAAAAATTAAGTGGTGTAGTTTACCCAATGTTCTGTTTTATCGCGAGATTTTAAGGTTTTTACATTAACTATAGAGACTTCTAGTTCTTACCCGTATCTCGAATATCACGTGTGTCACTGGTTGCCTCCCCTTAGCTCTGCAGTAGTGGTCCAACAGTGGCCAAAACTCAAGAGTAACTAATGTGGGTCTTCAAAGGTGTTTACCTTCGCACAAGATTACTCTTGGCAGAGTTGTAGATATAAGGATAATGATGCTTCTACCTCAAGGGAGTTTTCACAAGATATTCATAAAGCGAGAACAATGCTGCATGAGGTTGCGAAAATGTTAAGTTTAGTATCTGCCGTCAACTTTTGTAAAGGATAGGGTTATCTTGTAATTCGTTAGCTCGTTCAAGCCCCCAGCTAAGTCAGCGAAATTCCTCTTATTATTATTGTATAGCTCTGTTTAAGTGTATTTAAGAAATGGTCTGAGACATACGGATGTAGTACATTCAAAATGATTAAATCAACTTTAGATTTGTCTTTATACAAGTAACAAATTTAATAATCAATTATGTTTTAACGGTTATAAAAATAATGAATAATTCCTTATAGATAAAGTTGTCATCACGGGTGATGTTATGGCGTTAAAAAATTGGATAGTTCACTTGGCAGCTTTTATTTTCTACTTAGCTGCCAATTAGTGTGTCTGTTCCGCTCCAGCTGATGTTTGGTTCTTTGTAGATGGATGATTGGATCACACTCGTCACTGATCAAGTTTGAAAGTTGTAGCACGTTCCAAGAAGTGTCGGGGAGTAACTACCAAGCTGGTCCCGCGTCTCTAAGACCCGTCTGATGATGGTGTGTCGCTTCGACTTCAGGTCACTTATACCCTCACTTGTTCCAGAGATAGTACCCTCAACCGGTACCGCCAACTAGTGTCACAAAAGAAGAGAAACAAATACCATCTGAGTATTGAGTTTCCCGACACATTCTTATGTGTGTCCCCTCTTCCTATTCCACCATCCCATCTATTTGTGAACTGTTACACCGCGATTCAAAATGCCGGCGGGAGAGGTCTTGTCCGAAATTTCCATAGTTTAAAAAGTCTTTCTTTCTTATTTTTCTCCTGCAGTCGACTTAAGATCTACCAAATGATCAACTGGGATCTACCGGTAGATCGGGCTGGACTGGTTGCCGGCCGACGAAATTATATATATATATATATATATATATATATATATATATATATATATATATATATATATATATATATATATATATATATATATATATATATATATATATATATATATATATATATATATTCTTTCCCAAAATAAGACAGTCATTTTGCAGTGTTCACAGACATTAGTACCTTCGTACATGAGGTATCCACTAGTATATTCAGCATTGTCATTGTTAGTTTTCATTACGTGAAATAAAATCCGGTGAGATATTTATAGAGCCACAGAATAACTTAACAAGTTGTAGTTAGTGTAGCATTCCTGTTCTCTGCATTACGAATATTGAATGTTGTTGTTCACATTTTTTCACCCACACGGAAAACACTTCACTAATACTGGTGCTTATTATCGGTGAAGTTTGTCGTCTCAAACAACAAGGCACATCGAAAATATCACCTTGCATTGCGGCTTAAAGAATGCTAATGGGTCATTTATTGCCTGGCAGTTTTATAGCTAGTCTTATACGTGCGTCTTTTTAAAACAGAAAAGGTGTTTAAGGAGTGAGCATTACATATCAGGTCTATGGTTCATTTGTGTGATGAACTAACAATACAGACTGATGAGTTTTGATAAGAAAATAATAACAATACTAAACAAAAGGTAACGGTATTCCGATAGTTCATGCTGCCGTGGAGAATGGAAGTGCCAGTTAGACTTCCCAATACTTGGCCTCAGCTTTATAAGGTAAGGTGACCGTTCTCTGTCCTCCCCAGCTTTGCCTTCCTTATCTCAAGAGTAACGTCAGGTACCCATTTACAGCCGAGTAAGCTGCAGCGCGGTTCTATTTGGTTTTGAACCAGGAACTCTTGTCTATGATGTTAGGAAACTCTATACAGAACGATACAACAGGAGGCAATCTGATCATCAGAAGTAGTCCCCCCGTCGATCAAGTGTTTTGGCCCCTTATTCTCCTTTACACTCTAAGGGGAGCGGGCCCACCTGGATCATGACTGCCGTGTCTCAGCCTCATATTGTGCACAAAATAAACCCATTCCACCTTGGTTGCAGCTTTAAAATCCACAATTCCGCCAGCCGGAGGCAATTGTGAAAGTAACCCCTATGTTGAAGACAAATTATTGCGGTCGTTCCGCAGCACACCACGACTAGGGACAGACACTGTACACAATACCTTATATTGCCTGGCAATAATACATGGAAGTAGTGGCGGCTGACTTAGGACGCCATGGACTTTGCTTGTTAGGTAAATGCCGCGGAAAGCTCTCCCTCCTCTCATCATACAGCTGACTTGACAGTTAAAGTCTTCAGTTAAAGGTTTGCCTATGTTCTTAGGCTTAATTCAACTAGGAGGAACTTATGTACAATATGTACACAAGAGATTTATGATCCTCCACTTTATTTCTCCAGTTCAAGGCTGACCGCGTGACATAGGACCTGGATTTACTTGCCTCGTTTTATTTGACGCAAAATCAAGGAGGTACTGGGTTACAAACTTTCTTTTCCCTCGAAGAGCGAAACGGACCTACTCATCACTGCAAGTCTATATATGAGCAACATTTGCCACCACGCCTCATCAGGAAGTCAAATCAGGATGTCTCCTATTTCTCCGCCATTCACAAGAAGTACATATAAACGTGGCATAAAAGTAACAAAGGACCACTCGCTACCATAACAGCCCCATCTAATTTGTTTATGAAGATTACATTTAGGCACCGTCCTGTGACTTTGAATGCTTAGACGAGACAAGTGTTAATTTTGTTTTCCTAATGTGTAGACAAGTATTATTTTTTGGGGGATCTGTTGTGTAACTCTGTTATAATCAAAATTTATTTATATTTGTTGTGGTCTCGTAATAAATTTCGCTTTTATTACGAGTATTTCCATTTATTACAAATTGAATCCGTTTTAATCCCCATCACCCTTCAGCTCCCCAAAGAGCACAGGCCATCTTCCTGTCTTGTGCCATTGTGACGAAACGGGGCGACATCTATCGATCTTTGGTTCTCTCCGGCAGTATCGGTACATTTGTGGTACAGATTTCTATTAGGTGCTGTCAATTATCGCACTTTTCTTTATTTATTTTTTTTTCTGCTAAGTAGCAGATATCTGATTTTATCAAATCGCCCTGTAAATGATAAATGTCACATTTGCAAGGAGTGCTACCCAGATTTGTGGTTATAGGCGCGCCCGACTAAAACTTACATCGGTCTACGCTATCGGCTTAATTCACCAATTAAACCCGGGGTTTGCGCACTCATACGACAGATAACGAGATTACAGTCTGTGTGTCACATGTGGGCAGACAAGTATGATGTAATCGCTTCCGGTCACTTGTTTAAAAAAGGTAATAATGGATTTATTACATTTTAGACAATATGAGTCTACAAATGTGTTTGTAAGAGTGTATACATGGCATCAGGTGTCCATATATGGTAATACGTGACCTTTGCAGGCACGCACCTTATTTCACGTGGGAATATTTTGAAATATCACAGCCTATCCTGCATGATTTGAAATGATTGGATCTTTCTGATTAGATTCATAACATCACTGGAGGGAATATAGGCTGACAATCTCACAGTTTTATTTCTCTGTGATTTGCACGCTCGCCAAGACATCAGACCTTCGCCAGAGGAAGAACTAGATTCATAATTCCTTATTGTTATCCATACCTTTTATTGGAGAACCAGATAAGACTTATAAAGCCCAGGAAATCTCTTTCAAATTTTAATAAGGAACAACCGGGACTAGGAAACTGAAGAAACACGGAGCCAGAAGGGGCAATCTATGTTAAAATTAAAAGAAATCCCAGACACGTGTTGTAAGAAAACGATTCGTCTCTTTTATTCATCTGTGCGACAAGTCTGTAGCCAGGAATGGCGTACGTTGGATTTACATTTCATATTTTATTACTAACATGTGAACTAACATATATATGTATATAACACCATGTGAATTTTATTGTGTGAAACTCGCTATTGGATGTCAAAGTCATTTGAGGCTGGCAACCTCAGCGTATTGAATGATGATTCATGAACCAACACTGCACGGGCTGGTGATTGCTTTATTGATAGTTTCGTAAAAAGAACTAAAAGCATAAAGTAGTTCCCGGTTCCCTATGGAGCAGGGAGGGAAAGATGAAAAGAAATGATGTCCATTCTAAGCATAAGAGTTACATTTTCAAAGCAGTGTAAATGTCCCTATAAACATATTCACTTTAAAATTAATGTAAGGTTTCACGCTTTAAACCAGTGTAAACGTCCATGGGAAAATATTCATTTTAATTAATAGAACTTTCAAACTTTTCCACAAGTGTAAATGTAAATGAAAAGAGAATGAATTTATATTGTGAACACTTTTCAAACAGTGGGGATGTAAATGTAAAACATATTATATCTGTACGTTTAACCTTTTTCATTTAAATACAATGTAAAGCTAAAGCTATTCTGTTTAAATGTAAAGGAAGTTTTATCCCGAGGGACTAAATTTAACTCTCATCGAGGGTAAACTCTGAGTTAAGTGGGATGGTGAAATAGAGGAGGGGGGACACATAATTGTGTCGGAGAACGCCATACTCTGAAGAGCGTTCTTTTCTATTCTTTTATCACAGTTATTGGTGGTACCAGAAGAACATACTATTTCTGGAACAAGACGGGATCAGTGGCCTACGCTTTAAGACACAGGACACTGTGTAGACTTTCCTTGAAGATTCTGGGAGACGAGCTACACCCGACAACCTTGACCAGAGACGAGTGATCAGTGTGAAAAGACAGAACCGTCATTGGCGGCTAAGTTCAAATATATGCTGCCATCTGAACATTCTTACCCTTTTTGCAATCCCCAAATACGAGGATGATAGTTTTTCTTTATCCATAACTATTCAAATTATTTTCAAACTGTTAAAACTAAAGTGATTATTAAATTTTATTATTTTTAATGTTACAAAATTAACTTGTGCTTGAATTCTTCACAAAAGTGGTCGGCAGGTTACAGAATTAACGTGCTTAGCGACAGCCAGCATTGTTTTCGCTTACCTGAATTTCTTGTGAAGACTCCCATGTGATAGAAGCTTTACTACTCTAGGGGGGTTTGGGATGTCAGGTATTGGTAGTACCTCTGGTTAAGGAGCTGTCATGCCCTTTTCAGGGCAGCTCGGCCACCTTTGGTCCAAACCTGGCATTCAGCTCTCACCTGTGGCTCCTCGTAGCTGTCAGCATGCGACAGCGGCCACCCCCCGGGAAACGGCTTTGATAGGCCGGCTAAACTAGGTGAGGGTAGCCGACTGGTTATAAACCTTCGGTGAGTTAGGGTCTGCCTACCCATGCATGCGAAGACTGGATTCGGTAGACTGCGCGGAAGAAACCACCTGTTGGTTCAACGGGCATGACGGCGATTACCAGCAACGCGCTGTGGAGCGTAAGGAGCATGGCGAGGCACGTAGAAAGCCATGGTCATGGGGACGTTTGCACCTGACTTCATCTCCAGTCGTCTTGACTTGTCTTGCCACTGGATTGAGATGGACCCAGGCGAGAGAGTGAGGTCGACGAATTGCGCAATTCTTAGTTTTTATAGCGCGGTTGGGTGGGGGTTAAGGTGAGGTGGCGGTTGGGATGGCACGTCAATAGGGGATGGGGGGGCAAAGATATAAATGGTGTGGGGGGTTTGGTATGTGGGGTGAGGGTGAGGGTTTGGTGAGTGTTTGCCGTTGGCGGGTTAGGCAGGTGTGGTTCTTGGGGGTTTATAACGATGTAGGTGCATACTGTTTTGTGTTAGGGTGGTCGGATTTCTTGTGCAACGCAAAATCTGGGGTACTAGGGGTGCGGAAGGCGGTTAAGACGTGGGCGGTTTGGGGTTGGAAACCCTGGGGGATGAGTGGTACGGTTTTTCTTTCGGTAATATACGTATAATGGGTGATTCAGGGTCGGATTTCCTTAGATGCTGTGTATGTTCTGTATGATATTGGTGGCATGAGGGAATATAATGTTGTGTTGGCGTGGGACTTGGCCTGATTGAGGGGGGGGGGGGGGGGGGGGGGGTGGGGGGGGGGGGGGGGGGGGGGGGGGGGGGGGGGGGGGAGGGGGGGGGGGGGGGGGGGGGGGGGGGGGGGGGGGGGGGGGGGGGGGGGGGGGGGGGGGGGTGGGGGGGGGGGGGGGTGGGGGGGGGGGGTGTAGGTGGGTCATTTTCATCATTATTGGGTGAATTGCACCCGAGTGACTCAGTTAATTTAAATACATAACCATCCAGAGCTATTAATGTTTTACTGAATCATTTCAGTGTGGGGGGGGGGGAGAAAAGGGGGGGGGGCTAAGAAAATGCGAACAAATTTATTTTCCTCACAGTAGGGACGGGAAGATAAAAAAGTTCATGATAGCTTAGATGATCTCAGCTGTTATGCTTGATTTTTTTTTTTTATTCCTGTGAGGCACCAAGAGATAGAAGCATCATTCTTCTATGTGTATCTCTGCCAAGAGTAATCTTGAGTGAAGATGGATACCTTTGAAGACCCTCATTTGTATACTCAGCAGGGGATACAGTCACGTCACATTCTGATATATTTAGCCGGAGAAGCAACATTGCACATCAAAGACTTTGCGTGTCATTGATTTACTTCTGAGCGAAAATGGAAATGAATGAAATGACCACAGGAGAATTAGTGACGTCATCAGGACATGCAACAAAAAGAATACACCATAATTTACCCCCTCCACGCGTAAAGGGGGGGGGGGGGCGTTTTGGCGAGTTACTTGCCCGTGTATAAATATCGCGCGCGGAGCCGCGGTAGCGCAGTGGTTAGTGCACTGGCTTCCTGGCTCGGTGGTCCATGGTTTGATCCCCAGTTGAGGTGGGATTTTTTAGACAGCAAACGGCTCCGGGGTCGACCCAGCCTCATGAATTGGGTACCAGAACATCTCTGGGAAGGTTAAGGCGGCCAGCGTAATGCCGACCACATCACCCCTAGTGTGTCGATGGTCAAGAAAATACGGGCCTAACACCGTATTCCCAATATGCCCAATGGGCGTGTAACGGGATCCTTTACATTACAGTACCTATAAATATCACTCTTCCCCGTCTTTAAGCCAAAGATAAAGAAACAAAGTTGGCAGGTATTGTGCTGCCGGGTTTTTGATAGTCCATTGTTGAGACTGTAAAATATTTCTACGCCGAGGCGGCGCTTTATCTGCACAAAGATGATAATGTGTACATTGGGTGTAGTATGCACCAATTATGCTGGACAAACCTGTAGAAGTTTCAGAATACTGGTGCATTTGTCTTTCACATCTTGTCAGCAATAGTGCACAGCTCACTACGAAGACTTTTAGATGACTGGAAAATATAACGTCTTTCTTCGAGCAGAAGTACAGAGAAACTGTTTAGCAATCAGTACTCAACAATATGAAAATCTTCTATTAAGAAAACACAGCTTGCAGAAATTGTTTGACTTAATGTCATTTATTAAAATTAAATGAAACCAATAGGATGTTCGACGTATTACTGGAAAGGCTGTGATCACAAGTTATGATGTTCTATCTAGCATTATTTTAAGGAACTAGATTATATGCACACGCCCATAGATTAGTTTTAACATTTTGTAAACTCCGTAAGTGACTATTTCTTGACAATCCAGGATGTCCTGATGGAATAAATAAAATTAAGTATGTGTAGATAATATCACGGAGTCTAGAATGTGGTATTGGCTGCAAAAGAGCGAGAAGCTCTGCAGTCGTAATTAAACAACAACAACAACAAAATCTTATGTCTTCTAAAGTCGTTTCAGAGCCCCTACGGCAAAAATATTTCAAAAGAGATTATGCAAATGTATAGGTCATACTTCACGCACATCACTGTTAAACATGAGCACTGTTTCACACACTGAAACCAACAGAGAGAGAGCAATGTGGGTTGTTGTTGATTACATGCTGATGGGAACGTGATAGTGATTTTAAACTGAAGATGTGAACTGAAAGGTAGTTTTAAAATGCAGATGTGAACTTGAAGGTGACATGAAAATACAGATGAGTTAAAGAGTTCGGCAAATAAAATTATCTAGAACAAGACCCATTGTTGTGGTAGGGGACCTGTTTTTGGTTCTTAAACGTTTCCGATCGAGAACCACTTAAGCCAGGGGGATAAACAAAAGCTTTTGTGTACCACTTACCACACTTGCTCTCCTGCCAGTAAAAAATGATGTAGACCTCAACTACGCAGGTCTCGCATACCAATGAAAAAAAAACAATGAGTAAAAATTGATTTACAAACCAGAGAAAGAAAGAAAAGAAATCCATTATTTAAAAAGTTATAACAAATATATACGGTATATAAATCGGTGATATCGTTCTCATTATCTAATGAAAAAGCAAGATCTGTGCATGTCAATTATCTCGCTCTTACTTGCCAATGAAAATACAAGTACAAATCGATTATCAAATTCTCATTCGCCAGTAAATTAACAAGTACAAATCGATTATCAAATTCCCACTCGCCAGTAAATTAACAAGTACAAAACGATTATCAAATTCCCACTCGCCAGTAAATTAACAAGTACAAAACGATTATCAAATTCCCACTCGCCAGTAAATTAACAAGTACAAAAAGATTATCAAATTCTCACTGGCAAGTGAACAATAAGTACACCTCGTACATCAAATTCTCACTTGCCAGTAAAAAAGTAGAATTCTATTATCGAAGACGAAAGACAGTATGCCCATCCTTTTATTTATTTAATATTATAATTTTTTGTTTTGATGCACTCACTGCATGTGGGCTGATCTTGAGGAACCTTACGGTTCTCCAGTTTGGTCGCGGACCGTTCTTTCAGAACAACTGTCCGCTGAGATAATCTGGTGTGAGAAACACTGACTTGACAGAACAATTAAATAGTGTAGCAGAGCTCGGTGCTGGATATAAATAACCTGAATTTAGGCCCACTTTCTACAAGTTAGAAACTTATTTTCTTAATCCTTACTCTATTTCTTAATAATAATTTTAAAAAATACGACTGGTCGATGAATAGATTCCCAGCAGCCAGTTCTTGTCCGCAACAGTGCATAACATTAAAACATTTAACACAAAGTGCTGCAAGGTGCATTAACTGCGACATACAGAGATGACTGGTGCGAATCGATTATTCCCAAGAGTGCAGTTAGTATAATGTATTCTAAATCACCCTTCTATACCTGCAATGAAGAGCTACGGTACTCTTGTCTGACGAAAACTATCATGAAAGTTAAACGTCCCGTCCTAATATATCGCAAGTGTGCTGCGTTTTAACAGAGTAGTGCAAGGTTTTTTAACCTTGTCTGTGCCACGGACCCCATTGATTGTTCGATGAAGGCTACGGGCCACTTTGATTGTCCGATGAAGGGTATGAACCCCTTCGATTGTCCAATGAAAGCTATGAAACCTTTCGATTGTCCAGTGAAGACTATAAACCCCTTCAATTATCCAGTGAAGGTTGTGAACTCCTTGGAAAAAAAGGACAAAAAGCATAATAAACGTTTTTGTATATTAAATTTTAGCTTATTTTAGTTTGGTTTTACAGACTATCTTAATTGCATACGGACAACTCCATCAGTGCTCAGATCTTCTTCCTTAGATCCCCCAAATGGGAAGGCAAACCCGGTCCTTAAAAAATGCCGTGCAGAAGTCGGATGTGTCGACCGAAAGGTGCAGATATCACAGCTTAGGCGCAAACAGACACAACGCAACCACCGTCCTTTTCAGGCCGAACGAAGAAGAAGAAGATCCCACAAGGAGGATCTCAGCACAGTGCATGAACTCAAGCAAGGATCCCAATGTGTGCATACAGGAATCACATATTCTATAAATATTTTTGTGGTGGGTAAGTTTCTTCATTTTTAAAGTTTGACAAGGCAGCGGCAGCATGACCTACTCTTTACGATTTCGAACTGCAGAGGAATTTTTAACGTGCGCAACTCCTATTTTTTCCGGCCGTATCCGAGAAGGCTTGGCATCCGATTTCACTACCCAGGAGATGGGGGTGGAAGGGGGGGGGGAATAACATAATTAGGAACCATTGATTATGAAAATATGTCCATACTGGACATTAATTTTAATCATTGTACTGGGAAGCGAACCTGGTATCTTAGGGAATTCGAGGCGAACGCCATACCTCTTAACCGCTCCGACCCCCCCCCCCCCCCCCCCCCCCCCCCCCCCCCCCCCCCCCAATAAAAAAAACATTTTAGGTGATATTCACGGAGCCCCTAGAATCCAGGACCCCTTAATGGGTCCGTGTAGCACATGTTAAGAAACTTTGTTGTAGTAGTAGAGAGTCATCAATATGTAAGTCTAGAGCAAGGAAACGTGTTTCTTTGTTCACATATGAATTCAGACTGGTCACTCAGCGTCAGCTGACAATAATTCAGCTGAACCAGGTGAGTACAATGTCCACTGTTCACTTGAACAACAAACCTGCTCAGTGTCACTCAGTACAATGTCCACTGTTCACTTGAACAACAAACCTGCTCAGTGTCACTCAGTACAATGTCCACTGTTCACTTGAACAACAAACCTGCTCAGTGTCACTCAGTACAATGTCCACTGTTCACTTGAACAACAAACAAACCTGCTCAGTGTCACTCAGTACAATGTCCACTGTTCACTTGAACAACAAACCTGCTCAGTGTCACTCAGTACAATGTCCACTGTTCACTTGAACAACAAACCTGCTCAGTGTCACTCAGTACAATGTCCACTGTTCACTTGAACAACAAACCTGCTCAGTGTCACTCAGTACAATGTCCACTGTTCACTTGAACAACAAACCTGCTCAGTGTCACTCAGTACAATGTCCACTGTTCACTTGAACAACAAACCTGCTCAGTGTCACTCAGTACAATGTCCACCGTTCACTTGAACAACAAACCTGCTCAGTGTCACTCAGTACAATGTCCACTGTTCACTTGAACAACAAACCTGCTCAGTGTCACTCAGTACAATGTCCACTGTTCACTTGAACAACAAACCTGCTCAGTGTCACTCAGTACAATGTCCACTGTTCACTTGAACAACAAACCTGCTCAGTGTCACTCAGTACAATGTCCACTGTTCACTTGAACAACAAACCTGCTCAGTGTCACTCAGTACAATGTCCACTGTTCACTTGAACAACAAACCTGCTCAGTGTCACTCAGTATCATCACACATACATAAACGGTATATGTAGTCCCAAGCCTGTTTTTTGGGTTTTTTTTTAATTTGATGATGAGAAATATCATGTTCTGCCTGTGATGGGTTTTAATTAGGATATATATTGTTTTCAATTCCAAAGGATCCCGTTACACGCCCATTGAGGTATATTGGGAATATATAAGTATATGAGGTGAACTGCCGTAAGACGGGGTAAAACAGTTGAAAAAAAAAAAAAAACACACACACCCACACAAATAGTAATACGTCTTACAAGGAGAAGGACAAGAAAAACCTACGTTGCGGCCACAAGGCCTTCGTCAGGGACAGACAAACAAGAGACAGGAGGGAAAGAAAATGAGAATTAAGTAGAGAACATGAAACTATAAAAATAAGAGAAAAAAACTCCCTTAATATTAAGTCCAGCCATCTTGCTTCACATGTGACTGGACTTAATATTAAGGGAGTTTTTTTCTCTTATTTTTATAGTTTCATGTTCTCTACTTAATTCTCATTTTCTTTCCCTCCTGTCTCTTGTTTGTCTGTCCCTGACGAAGGCCTTGTGGCCGCAACGTAGGTTTTTCTTGTCCTTCTCCTTGTAAGACGTATTACTATTTGTGTGGGTGTGTGTTTTTTTTTCAACTATATTGGGAATATGGTATTAGGCCCATATTTTCTTGACCATTAGGGACTACCTGCACACTAGGGGTGATGTGGTCAACATCAAAATTACCAATTTTGCGTGCATTTCGGAAAAAAAACTAAACAAACAAACAAAGACAAAATAAGAAAGATAAAATAAAACTAACATAAACCAAAAAAATAAGAAAGAAAACAGTAAACACCAAACAAAAATAAACATGAGGAGCTTGTTTCTTCTTCAAGTTAGGAACTTGACTTGACTTTAGTCCACTGTCATAGAGCGTCAGCTCTTGGTGACTAGTAGGAACTTGACTTTAGTCCACAGTCATTGAGCGTCAGCTCTTGGTGACTAGTTAGGAACTTGACTTTGGTCCACTGTCATTGAGCGTCAGCTCTCGGTGACTAGTTAGGAACTTGACTTTGGTCCACTGTCATTGAGTGTGAGCTCTTGGTGACTAGCTACGAACTTGACTTTGATCCACTTTCATTGAGCGTCAGATCTTGATGACTAGTTAGGAACTTGACTTTGGTCCACTGTCATTGAGCGTCAGATCTTGGTGACTAGTTAGGAACTTGACTTTGGTCCACTGTCATTGAGCGTCAGATCTTGATTACTAGTTAGGAACTTGACTTTGGTCCACTGTCACTGAGCGTCAGATCTTGATGACTAGTTAGGAACTTGACTTTGGTCCACTGTCATTGAGCGTCAGATCTTGATGACTAGTTAGGAACTTGACTTTGGTCCACTGTCATTGAGCGTCAGATCTTGATGACTAGTTAGGAACTTGACTTTGGTCCACTGTCATTGAGCGTCAGATCTTGATGACTAGTTAGGAACTTGACTTTGATCCACTGTCATTGAGCGTCAGATCTTGAACTTGATGATCCACTGTCATTGAGCGACAGTTAGGAACTTGACTTTGATCCACTGTCATTGAGCGTCAGATCTTGATGAATAGTTAGGAACTTGACTTTGGTCCACTGTCATTGAGCGTCAGATCTTGATGACTAGTTAGGAACTTGACTTTGGTCCACTGTCATTGAGCGTCAGCTCTTGGTGACTAGTTAGGAACTTGACTTTGATCCACTGTCATTGAGCGTCAGCTCTTGGTGACTAGTTAGGAACTTGACTTTGGACCACTCTCATTGAGAGTCAGCTCTTGGTGACTAGTTAGGAACTTGACTTTGATCCACTGTCATTGAGCGTCAGCTCTTGGTGACTAGTTAGGAACTTGACTTTGGTCCACTGTCATTGAGCGTCAGCTCTTGGTGACTAGTTAGGAACTTGACTTTGGTCCACTGTCATTGAGCGTCAGCTCTTGGTGACTAGTTAGGAACTTGACTTTGGACCACTCTCATTGAGTGTCAGCTCTTGGTGACTAGTTACGAACTTGACTTTGATCCACTGTCATTGAGAGTCAGCTCTTGGTGACTAGTTAGGAAATTGACTTTGATCCACTGTCATTGAGCGTCAGCTTTTGGTGACTAGTTGTAATTTTTTATGAGATAGGTCTGAGAAATTTATGGTCCCGTCCGAGCAGAGGTGATAGTGATAAGTCTGTGAGAACAAGGGGTAAGAAATAGATTGCTGTTTCATGAGGGTGATAGGGTAAGAGGAAGGACAGTCTCTGAATCGAGTAGTTGCTCTAATCCAGCCTATTTTACGACTTTCATTTAACTTAGACGCACTTACTCTTCTTGCTAAACATTTTTTTACAAGCTACCCTACACTTATGTACACACCCCAATTTGGTGACACAAATGCACAAACGTGAATACAAACTACGTATAACATATAATGGGAAAGTGGGGTTGACCAACACGGTAAGTAAAGGTTTATTATGTTTATTATCACTAAACAAAAAAAGCACAACATCAATCATGTTACATTAATAAAGCATAGTTACAGGCAAGGTGGGAAAAAATAGTATCTCAATAGGCCCTCCCCTCTTGTAAAGGAAACAAACCAAAGAAAATTACTATCAGAGGTAATTAACCTAAAGAGAGATCGATTTTAACAATGGGATATGCAATAACACTAGTCAACAACCAAAATGTACCAGAAATGAAAATAGCTGATCTTAACTAATTTTGGTGTGCTGAGAACGAAAATGACATTAAAAAATGTTGATTGGCTCTAGTTTTCAAGATATATGCTACTAGTTTATTTAATTACGGTCAATGTATATATATGACGCAACTGTTGTGGGCGATTGCATATTTTTTTCTAATGACCAATAAAAATATAACTAGAAGTTGATGATGCAATCCTACCTATGATTACATCACCTTTGTGTATAAATATCTTATCTCTGATAAAATTTTGCCATTAGTTAGTGCATTTGTCCTTATCAAAAGTATCGTAGTTAGAAATGCCTAGGACATGTGTGAACAGTGCTAATAATTTCTGTTATATATGTGGTGAGGTGACATTTGTATCACAAAAACGAAATATAACTAAAGTGATTAAGAAGGCGTACAGTTTGTATTTTGGCTGCAGAATAGATCAAGATAAGAGCTGGGCGCCACACATATGCTGCAATACATGTGCAGCACATCTTAAACTGTGGTTGACTGGCAAAAGGCAAGCTATGCCTTTTGCAGTCCCAATGATTTGGAGAGAGCCCACTGATCATCTCAACAACTGTTACTTTTGCATGGTCCCTCCAATTTGAAAAGGCATATCAAAGAAGAAAAAAATGGACTCTGGAATATCCAAACATCCGCTCTGCAATACGTCCGGTACCACATGGCGATGACCTACCAGTTCCCAAAGTGCCAGAATCATTTTCAGCTGCTTCCACTGATGAAGAAGAGGACATTGGTGGTCCTGAACCATCAACCTCAAGCGACCCAGATTTTGAGCAAACTACATCTACTAAACCACACTTAATAACCCAAGGTGAACTGAATGATCTTGTAAGAGATCTGAATTTACCGAAGAACAAGGCGGAGCTTTTGGGTTCCAGATTGCAACAGTGGAATCTCCAGGCAGAAGATGTTACAATTTCTGTGTATAGGAACCGCCAGAAGCCGCTTATTACATTCTTTTTCAAAGAGGGTGACCTTTCTGCGTGCCACAATATTTCTGGTTTAATAGCAGCCCTCAAAATCAATATCAATTTCATACCGGAAGAGTGGAGGCTTTTCATTGATTCATCCAAGACGAGTCTTAAAGCTGTTTTGTTGAATAATGGTAATGTGTTACCGTCAATTCCAGTTGGTCACGCAGTTCATATGAAAGAAACTTATGAAAACATTAAGCAGCTTTTGAAGTGTATAAACTACGATCATCATCATTGGTCACTTTGCGGTGACTTAAAAGTGGTCGCTCTTTTGCTTGGACTACAGGGTGGATACATCAAGTACTGTTGCTTTCTCTGTGAGTGGGATAGCCGTGCACGAAGTGACCATTACATCAAAAGACATTGGCCAATCAGGCAGTCAGTGCAGCCTGGCAGTAAGAACGTTGAGAACCCAGCACTTGTCGACACCAGCAAGATTTTGTTGCCACCCTTGCACATTAAGCTGGGTCTCATGAAAAACTTTGTCAAGGCAATGGAGAGAAAACAAATGAGGCTTTCAAATACTCTCATCAGCTAAAATAAAAATTTCCAAGACTGAAGGAAGCTAAAATAAGGGAGGGAGTATTTGCATTTTGGTCCGACCAAATTCGAAAACTTCTTCATGATGACGAGTTTCTTTGCGTGTTGCATGGCAAGGAAAAAGCAGCATGGCTAGCATTTAAGTCAGTAGCGGGCGAACGAAAAAAAAAAAAAACAAAAAAAAAAAAAAAAAAAAAGTCAGTGGTGGATTATTTTCTTGGAAACAACAGATCTGATAATTTCAATGAAATTGTAGAAAACCTCCTTCTGAAGTATAAGAGTCTTGGCTGCAACATGTCTTTGAAAATTCATTTTCTGGATTCTCATCTGGATTTCTTTACGTCAAACTGTGGAGCGGTCAGTGATGAGCATGATGAACGATTTTACCAGGACATTGCTGCTATGGAGACAAGGTATCAACGCAATTGGAGCCTTCAATGCTTGCTGATTACTGTTGGACTGTGACAAGAGACACCTCATCGATTGACTACAAGAAGCAAGCAAAGAGAGCTCGAACAGCGACTGAATAATGACGGAATGGGTTCAAATGTGCATTTTTAAAACATGATATGTGTACTTTAAATAATGTTTTTATTTTTTCTATCATTTTATGTTGAAATATCAATTAATTGAGTATGTAACCACAATTTTTATAATGCTAAAGTAGAATGACTAGCTGTTCACCCCAGAGACTTAAACAAGCATACATTATTTGTATTTCTGTAATGTAAATTCATCATTTTTTTTTTAAAACCAGAGCCGATTGGTGAATTTCATTATGATATTTGAAATCAGCATGTCAAAATCAATAAGAAATGGTATATTTAATTTCTGTTACAAATAACTTTTGAAAATTTGTTGACTAGTGTAATCAGTAAGGGGTATAGAAACAGGTTCTTAATTTTTAATCTATCCCGTGAATAAGCAGATTAGGAAGAGAAAGAAAAAACAACAGAAAAAGAAATTAAGTATACTGATGTTAGCAAGAAAAGAAAATTAAGGTTATCTAATGTCGTTCGTTCAATGCACGCAGGTGGGGTCTCGCCGCTGGGGCTAAGACACTCTATGGCGTGGTGAAAAAAGAACTTTAGGAAAATGATACTCCTTGGCCGTTCAATGAAGAGATGGCAGAGTATGACCAGTGAGTTTTCTTTAGGGGGGTAATCCAGTAGGAAACGTTTACTGTCATGTGTAAAAATAGTGATATAAATTCTGCCACAGCAGATCAGTAATATTTATGGAATGACTTCTGGCAATTGTTCTTCTCCAGTTATAGTTTAAAATTGCTTATTGTTAAAGTTCTTGGTTTTATCACTCTCATGGATGGAGAGGTGGACCACATGGGGGTCACAACACGAAGATGTTAATCACAATAATCGCTGGATGGTGTAAGAACCAAAGTCAGTAACACCATAAGAAACGCTAGGACGCAAAGGTATGACCAGCCTATATGTAGGAAATAGATAAACATGTAATCATAATATAAATCATATACTGACACGCGTTATTGTTTAGGTAAGACTATTTTAACCACTCCGGTATTTAATTATATATATTTAAAAAAAAACCGCGAGTGTCTAGTTTATCTTAACGGTTTAAACACGAGATATGAACACTAGTCGTTTAGAAAATTACACACGTATGAATAGAATTAAATTGCGTTACGTCAATTATCAATCGCCTAGCGGCTTATAAATTATTTGAAGCATCTCTCACTGGGGAAATAGCGGGTAATTAAATTTACGTTACAGCTGGAGAATTTTGCTATATGTTTATTTAATACGTTTCAATTAACACAAAAATCCCAGTGAAATATAATGAAACTAAAACAATTAAATCACTTTGATGCTAATAACTAGATATTTACCGCAACACAAGAAACTGAAATAAATCTCCACGTATTTCTATGGGAAATCCAGATAAATAAGACTCCAAAAATGCGCGCTAGACCATTCAAGAAATCCTGATAGCAAACTGATAACTGAGTTTGATGAGCATGACTATATATGAAATGGCGGATTTTTACCTCCCCTATGTGGAAATTCACACTTCTCGTAGATTCTTCGTTCAATTCGTGAATCAAAGTCTAAAATCACACCAAAGCCTACCGTAGAATCGTTTCCCTAGCGAGCGAGCTTTTAGGTTCGTTTCCCTAGGTGAGCAAATTGCGTCTCGTGGAGCACGATCAAAGGGATTGCAGTCGGTGAGTGGGTAACGCCCTTTGATACTGCAATTAACGAACCGTTCTCTCTCTAGAAACTACAAAACCCGTGGCCTCGCCCTCCCCGTGTTTCAGGGACCAGGCGCTGACGTGATGGCGTAATCTGACAGCAGGTAAACGTCCTTTTTTTAAAGAGAAGACAGTTAATTATGAATAGTTGGATTATTAGTGCTTGATACAAAGATAGGGGGCGTGGCTAAACTAAGAATCGGACAATTGGCAATAGAGAGACCTGGCTTCCACGTGTTTAATTGTGCATGCTTAATTAGCAAGCGAGGGAAATCCACGTTCGATCGTTGCTTGAACCCAAACAGTAAGGGGTCCCGATGAGAATGAAGTGGATCGATCAGGGTTGCTCAATTTTCATGTCACACTAGTTAGGAACTTGACTTTGGACCACTCTTATTGAGCGTCAGCTCTTGTGACTAGATAGGAACCTGACTTTGGTCCACTGTCATTGAGTGTCAGCTCTTGGTGACTAGTTAGGAACTTGACTTTGATCCACTGTCATTGAGCGTCAGCTCTTGGTGACTAGTTAGGAACTTTGTAATATTTATTGATTTATTTCTATATTTCTTGTTTGATTTGACACAGTCTGTGTTTGTTTCCAAATTTCACTTATTCTGAATTTTTTTTTTAATAGCTAAAGGTAGTTCCATAGCAGAAACTGCCGTAGGGCCGTGAATTGTTAGAGACTTCACCATACGAGGTCCAACTTTTTTAAATGAGGTGGGGCGACTAGTCGCCTTCCTCGCTGTCATTTCATTCCCTAACTCAAGAGCAGAGTCGAGTAACCATTTACAACCGGGTAGACTGGAGTGTGGCCCTACCAGGTTTCGATCTCGGAACCCAGTACCTGTGCCGCAAAAGGAAAACGCTCTAACCACTTAACCAGTCGGGCGATGTCACAAATATATATTGGTGATGTGCTACCAACACAGAATATAATGATTGACGGAACATTCAACACCTTTGGGAACCAACAGTGACGGAACCCAACACCAACAACAAATCACCGTCAACACCTGGCTAATATATATATATATATATATATATATATATATATATATATATATATCTATATCTATATATATATATATATATATATCTATATATATATATATATATATACATACACACACACACACGCATATTTACAATGAAATACATTTTTCTAAAAATTATGACTTTTTTCATTATACCAGTTTTTTAGTTCATTCGATTTTGCCACCCTAACGAATCAAATTTGCAGCAGTCCATATGTGGCTGTCTGAAACTCCATCAACCAGGGCAGTAATTGTGTCAGAGTCTCAATCCATGCTTCGGAAGTAGAAATAGATGGCTGCGTCATGAATGGAAAAAATCCATAAAAGCCTCGAATCTTCAGGAACTGGTGTAGATCTACTGTCCTGGTCATGCAAGGGTACACGGTAATGAGAGAGCTAACAGACTAGCTTCGAAAGCACCCACAGAGAGGACAATGGATATGGATAAGACATAGATACTAAGGACAATTAATGATAGCCCGTTAGAGAATGACACTGCAATAGATGAATCAACAAGACTAAGACTGTCGGAATTTTGCATCAAACGTAAGCCTGGCAGGAATGGACGTATGTGTGACGAAATCGGTTTTGCACTTTCATAACTGTCGTTCTCTCCGGCAGTATCACTTCATTTCTTCATTTTCCTCACTCATCGTTGTATTATTTGGCATATTTTATGCACCTACATCTTTTGCTCTGACCACTCCCTAGACTTGTTTACGTTTTGCCAGGTGAATCATAGTAATACAAAGCTAATTAGACAGGTCAGCGGATAATACTTTATCACTTAAGTCGTCTAGCCACTTTCGATAGAGACGGTCATTGTTGACACAGGTGGTCTCACCCGATCGACAGAAAGAAATCCGTCTAGGAGATGTACGCGTTAACACAGGTGATAATATGTAATCGTTTCCACTGGACCATCTCTGTATCAATATTACAGATAACCTGTCAGAGAAGACAATATAGGCAGAAGGTATTAGTCAGGAAAAAATTCACCGATGTGTTTGTGAGTTTGTACAAATACAATCGGAAGTATTGCTGTCATATTTGAAAGAGGTCACAAGTTTAAATTTTAAAATTGAAATTTAAAACACGCGGGGGGATAGTAAGGATTTACCACCCCGACCCACAAAGTTCTAAAGAGCTTACAATTGGTTTAATTTGAGAGCCGGAATAGACTTTCGTTTCGTTGGCAAGTTTGTCTAAAATACCAAATAGGACAGGAATGAAAATGGGAGATATAATCTAGCAAAATCGGAGATACAGATTAGACTGCATCGCAACGTCAAATTAGCAACTCCCAGGAGCCAGAGAGACATCTAGTATTCCAGAATTAAAAGTGACAGATCAAAGTATTTGGGCGTCTTTATAACTTAAAGAGAACCCGCAACTTTAAATACCAAGACTGGAAAACTTAAGGAATCAGAGCACCCGTCATAAGAGGAATTCTAACATTTCCCAGACCAAGTGTTCGAAGCATCTAATCACAGTTGCTGTGTCCATTCTACTGTGCAAGGAGATTGTATATCCCATTGGGGTAAGTTGTGAACATATAGTTTAAAATGTGAATTGTGACATGTCTGTACTAGCTAAGTGGTTATACAAGTCATAGGAGGCTGGCAACCTCAACATATGAAAATAGTATATTCATATACCACTACAGCAAGCGCTGGTGATTGCTTCTTGCTAATCGTACAGAAAACCGATAGAAGAGGTGACCCCAGACTCCGAATGGAGCAGTGAGAAGTGATGATTACATCACATGTGCCTAAAATGTATAGTATCATTTTGTGAGATATATGTACCTTGTTAATTGTAATTCACGCAAGCCATTGCACTCTCGCTGTCCAGACACATTTTCCCCATTAAAGTAACCAGAAGAATAACACAGTTGTTGTGTCCATTCTACTGTGCAAGGAGATTGTATATCCCGTTGGGGTAAGTTGTGAACATATAGTTTAAAATGTGAATTGTGACATGTCTGTACTTGCTAAGTGGTTATACAAGTAATAGGAGGCTGGCAACCTCAACATATGAAAATAGTATATTCATATACCACTACAGAAAGCGCTGGTGATTGCTTCTTGTTAGTCGTACAGAAAACCGATAGCAGCGGTGACCCCAGACTCCGAATGGAGCAGTGAGAAGTGATGATTACATCACATGTGCCTAAAGTATATAGTATCATTTTGTGAGATATATGTACCTTGTTAATTGTAATTCACGCAAGCCATTGCGCTCTCGCTGTCCAGACACATTTTCCCCATTAAAGTAACCAAAAGAATAACGGTAATTTCTAATCATATTCCCTGAGTTATACTGTATATACTCAGGGAGAATAATTATTCAGAGAGGCTGACATTGGTGGGTGCACAGCGAGACAATGCGCCTGTTAATTTGCAGCCCACAAATGTACTTAGCAGTGGCATTTGCTCGTTTATTTTTCCTAAAGTTCGTAGTTCGAAGCTACAAGACGGTTCTAAGACCAGACCAGTCTGAAGTAAGAATCTTCGTCACTACCTTGTGATTCAAGAACACTGGGTTCGCCACCAAATACCTACAGTGGACACGTTGTGAAGACACCCACCTTGACATTAGGTGTGAAGTTCATCTAGACGCCTCTAGAGAAGAGTCCTCATCACAAAAAAACCCTGTGATGCTGTACTGTAATTCTGTTTTTCAACAGGCCCAGTCTTCTTCTCTTTCTTAAATTATTATGTGATTGGTCTTTTTCTGTGGGTATTTTATTACGTTTTATGACGGTAGGTTTTGTTTATACTCGCACCAGTTTTCTTTTCTTTAAAGTTAATTGCGATCACGGGGGTTTTCTTTGTTAAAATAATCGCGATCTCGTAGTCCCAGTTTCTTTGTTAAAGAATTATCGAGGTCATGTCTTTGTTTAACAGCGCGTGAGGATTTAAATTGGCGGGGTGAAAATTTTCCGTTGTTGGGCTCACGCAACGTGACGTAAGTGGGAAACGCGCGTGGTCGGGATAAACAGGTCACGACGTGCTTTCAAATCTATTGGCTTAGACCCCGTTAATAATTTTGTAAGGATTTCCATTGGTTTAGAAATAAGCTTTAGCTATCACGTAGGCCGAAAGATGAGCACGGATTTCCTTCTATTTAACCTGCACCGGCTTGTAACGGACCCCTTTGTCTGATGAAAGTCACTACCGTGAGTCCAGCATTTATCGTTCTGCTGCAAGCGGAAGAAAACACGATAAATTGGTATGTTCATATTTTGTTAGAGCCGTAATATTAGTGGCTTCTTTAATAGAGTCGTAGTCTGATTTAGTAAAGTTTTCTTCAGGAAGTTAACTTTAAGTTATAAACGTAAGTGCCATCCATTACTATCTTTGTAGAATGATGTAAAGGTAAAGTGTGCCTAATTCTTTCTAGGATAATTGGCAGTGTATTTTGGCAGTGTGTGTGAAGTTTTGAGATATTCACTGTGTGAGGGTTAGCTATTAAATACATGGGCGCTCTGTAGTATGTAGAGTGTTGGGTAAACCACCATTAATTTCTGTATATTTACAAGTGTAATTTTATTGGGCATCAAATGGTGCGAATGGTATTTTATTGTGCCTTAAATGTTTGGTAATGCAGTAAGAGGAATAATTTAATTTTGGGTTAAGCCGGGAAACCTCATGTGAAATGTTAAAAAGGAGACCAAGGAATTTCGGACAGGAGATTTCCCTAGTTGAATGTGTTTGACACGAGGTTAGATTCACGTAACAAAAGATTACGGTCAGACAGTGCCGGGAATTTTGTTTATGTACCAGTAGATTTTCGTTGGAGCGGGGGAGGGAAGGAGTAGATTGAAGTGACACTTGGTTAGACATATTTTTGTATCGTTGTGCATAGCGGGAGAAGGGGAGTTTAGGGATTAAGACATGTTAGAGATGAGTTTTTGATTGAAGCTGTTGTACATTAGATGCATTTCTTTTGTCTACAGAGGTTCATGGTACAGTGGAAGAGTGGAGTTTGTCACATACAAATTACCAACGGCAACGTTGGCATCACAGGAGCCGAGAGCTCGATATCGCCAGAGGCGAAAGAAAGTAATCTTCTATCTCAGGCAGTGAAGACATGCTTCATCTGGGAACGGGGGTTTTCTAAAAATTCAGAGCTCTGAGCTCGTTGTTGTTATACACGCAAATTGGCACGCGTGAGCGTAGTTGTAATTTCGTTTTTCTTCACGACCACAATAAAGTCGTTGCTCTAAACCCGAAGAGGGGTAACGGGGCCAATTTAAGAAGTTGTCCAGCCTCTGTGCAAATTCTACAGTTTGATTCAAGTACCTCATGCTTGAAAATCAAGTCATCAGTGCACTCGTCAGAAGCCGGGAGACAGGGTGAACATTCCTGATTCTGATAAAGTCAACGAGAGAAGGCGTAACGGAGACGCCATCTCAGCAGACATCGAGAGTGTCAGAGAGACACTGAAGCAGAGAGAGAGAGAGGGGGAGATAGCCGGGACCAGTAGGGTCTGATGATATATCCTCAGAGGATAGCCTTTGAGTAATAGATGTTATAAAAGTCTACGAGTGTAGCAGTCCAGTATTTTAGTTAGCGGCGCATATCGCCTAACGAGTTGGAAGCTGTGTGGACATTCGTGTAGGTAGAGTCAGCAGGACAGAGACAGTAGCCAATCTTATAATAGTAGACAGTGGAGGCTAAAGTTGATGCCCCACCAGTTAGATTGTGGTTTCAATCACTAATCATTCTATTTTTCCCCAGCAGGGTGACTGACAAAGTGAATGTGGTTGTGGTTTTATGTGGCTATCTATTTAATTGGTTCTTTGCTTTTCAGGTCTGTGCAACAGTGCACGATATTTATTTCTTTGCTTTATGATGACATTTTAATGTTTTATTGTGTAAATAAAATATCTATATATTGTACACTGGATCAGCTTCTATACTATACGGTACCTTTATGTTGTCTGTATAGTGGTGTCTGTGGTCGTTATTTACACCTTATCTCCTTGTGTTTAAAGGTAGTCAGAGGGGGGGTGAGGCTATAGCAAGTTTTAGTCACAAGTGGCAAGGGAGAGTCAATCCAGGTTCTCACCATTGAGCCAATAGTCTCATCTGTCCACAGTCACTGTCATTTTCATCTAAATTCTATCTTCTCAGACTTTCTCATACTAGGGTCTTGCCTACACTCAGGCATACTCTATAAACTTAAATCCACTTCGTGACAAACCTGACAACGACCCAGTACAGTACTCAGCAAGCTAAGGCTTTTGTAACAGACACGCAAAGGACCTGAATAACCATCAGTCCCCAATTAAGTCTCAGTGAAGACAAATTCTAAAACTTCCTAAAATCATCTTCATCCATATTTATTTAAATTTGTTAAAGACTAATTGATTATTAAATTTGTTATATGTCATTTTTACGAATTCATAGTTTATTCAGTTCTTGTAGATAAGAGAGTGTATGTATGATCGAAAATCTGTAATATATATACATATATTTACAGCCATAGAGCTAAAATTAATTATAAAAGGAATTTCTCTGAGTTAACTCAGCTGGGGGTTCGAACAAGCCAAACCATTGCTTAAAACTTCACAAAAGGAGCCGGATCAAATATAAGTTAATAGTGCTCTGCCCTATGCAGCATTGTTCTTGACTTCTGAATTATCTTGAGACAACTCCCTTGAGATAGAAGCGTCATTATCTTTCTATCTACAACTCTTCCAAGAGTAATCTTGTGCGAAGGTAGACACCTTTGATAACCCATTTTAGATACTTTTGAGTTTTGGCCACTGGTAGACCACTACTGCAGAGCAAAGGGGAGGCAAATCCCCTGACAGTATGAGAAGATGCATTCGTCCTGTATACCACTAGCGCGCAACAAGAACAATTAGTACTAATACCCTTCGACATTAGCGGAAGGAGACTGAGCACCAATGGGTTTGACTGAAGTGCAATGAGGTCGATTCTTATCACCTATAACAATAACACACAAGCGATGTCTGAAAAAGCAGGGGGTTTTTTGTACTTAAATGACCCCGAAAATCATTATCATTACATTGCATCTCCATGTGGACTACAAGTCTTCATCTCCCTATGGACTTCAGATCTTCATCTCCCTGTGGGCTGCAGATCTTCATCTCGTTGTTGACTACATGTCGTCATCTCCCTGTGGACTATATGTCATCAGCTCCCTATGAACTACAGATCTTCATCTCTCTGTGGACTACAGGTCATCAGCTCCCTGTGGACTACAGGTCATCAGTTCCATGTAGACTACAGGTCATCAGCTCCCTGTGGACCACAGGTCATCAGTTCCATGTGGACTACAGGTCATCAGCTCCCTGTGGAATACAGGTCTTCAACTCCCTATGGACTACAGGTCTTCATCTCCTTATAGACTACATATCTTTATCTCCTTGTGAACTACACGTCATCAGCTCCCTGTGGACTACAGGTCATCCTCTTCCTGTGGATTACAGATCATCTTCCTATGAACCACAGATCGGCCTCTCTCTATTGACTACATATTATCATTTCCCTATGGACAACAGATCATCATCTCCCTATGGACAACAGATCGTCATCTCCCTATCGACTGCAGATCATTCTCTCCCTATGGACTACAGATCGTAATCTCCCTATGGACAACAGATCATCATCTCCCTTTGGACTGCAGATCATCAGCTTCCTGTGGACTACAGGTCATCAGCTTCCTGTGTACGACGTGTGGAGAAAAGCATAATCTTGGAAACTAATAACAGAACACACCAGACTCAACAAGCCTTTAAACAAATTAAACCCCACAGTCGAGGTGAATAATTGGGGGGGGGGGTGTTAAAGTTTATTTGCTTTAACACCTTCTTCAGTAGGCCACACAGGCCAACACTTTATGTAAAGATATAAATCCTTAGGTAGATGTCAGTGGCGGGATATGCGTCAGATCAATGACGGTGGCAAGAAGACAAAATAATCTGCTGACAATAACAATCAGCCGTGGTCGGGCTTATGTTAAAGATACGTAAGTGGTGTAGGAAGACAATGTTAATATTACGGCTGATGAAGGCAATCAGCTTGTGGTCGGGCTTACAGGTGGCCGACAAGTGGGCAAACAAGTACATGTACTTACGCGAATGTCAAAGTTCGTTAAGGGTGTAATATCCATTCTGCACTCACACACACACACAGTAACGATGGTTCAGGAATTAGTGGAACTGCTATAAATTTATACACTGTTTATTTACACCACAATCACGTAGACATCATAGGACGACACTTCATAGCAAATCATGGAGCGACATGTAAATAAGCCCATAACAGCGTGCATAAATCCAAAGGGATATAATCACAGATAACAGCCCATAGTAGATCATCAGGCATAAGGTAAGTAAATCCGTACAGCTCAGTTACAGGTACAAAATCCAAAGTACATAGGCTGCAGAACCCCGCAGCTCACATTTCATAGTATTACGGCAACAAAATTATCCCTCAAAAGGACTGCATACATCGCAGTTCACAGCAGCTCTCTACACAGTATTATAACAGTAAATCCATGCAATAACTATTCATCAAAAGGTTGCACACAGCAACTCTGAGCATAATATATCCATTCCAATCACAGGGGAAAATCCATCATAGGAAATATGAATCATAATAATAATGGCCGGTACAATCCATGGCCTCAAAAGAATCAATCTTGGAAGGAAACTCTTCCCTTCACTTTCAAAAATATATTCCCCTCGATAATAACTTCTGGACACACTAACGAGATGGAACAACCATCTCGAAGCTCTGCCAGGAACGTACTGTCACGAGATTACTGCCTCTCAGAACAGCTCAGTAAAAATTACTCATGCGCGAACTAACCGCGTGAGAACTCAGCTCAGCTCAACCGTCTCTTTCCCCAAACTATCACTAAGAACATTCGAAAACTTTCTTTATCTTATTTTTTAAAAACAAACTAACAACTTCTCAGTTGAGCTATGTTCAAAAATTACCGAGCATAAAGCCCCCAACTAAAAAATCATCTCATCACCAAAGTGTGCTAACTAACGTGTGTACAAAAATCCGACCCATACATACAAATCTTTAACACCTAACTCCTATTAATAAAACATGACTTAACAGACTACACCGACCCCCGGGGAAAAAATGATATCATCATTTTTTTTTAAAGTAGATGGAACAAAAAATTTGAGGTCGATGCAATTCCAATATCTACACACAAGGATTACACTATGTTAAGTCATATTACTAAATCAACAATAGAAGGATGGAAATATATGTAAAGTAAGAAGATGAAGTATACAAAGATAATCTAATTCAAACAAAGATGAGGTATATGAAATATAGTCTAAGTATGAAATAATAAGTGGAAAGTGAAAAGACAATATGATGTACACGAAGAATGACTGGCATTGAAAGAAAGCAATGAAATGAGAATTTTAAAAAAGCAATGATATAGCATGGTAACCATTAAGTTAAACAATGCATATCTATACCACGGAACAAATAACTAGTTATCATCTAAAAATAGCATAATAGGCCTGATAACCAAGTTAATAAACTTATAAAGTACCAATGATGAACTTGTTATAGACATCAACATTAATAATATCGTTATACCTAGTTACCCCCTAGCGCACAATCAAGCGCTGGGTAAAGGAAAAATACATCACAATGTCAGAAAAAACACCTTTTCAATGTACAATACCGAAAAGTATCATAATGATAATTTAAGTTTAAATAGCCTTATCACTATAATTGTTACATATTCAACGATTATCCAAAACACAGTCATATAATAATAATATGGTCATGACATGGTGCATGAAAAGGAAATAATACAATGTCTTAAATTAAACATATACTATAAATATCAATAGTTGCAGTGATCTTGAAAACTCTTGTGAGCATGCAGATACAAAATCATCTAGTGTGGCGTCAAAATTCAGACTGGCTTCACTGGAACAGGAAAAGTGGCGCAAGGCGACATATAGAACATGTTGAAAAGAAACAGCTTAATCACGTAACATAGCAACTCTGATTCTCATGGGAAAGCCGTTGCTGTGAAAAAAATGAATAAAAATTTCTATTTTAATAACGGTAGGATTTTATAAAAGGCAACAATTAACTTTAAATTTAACCTATCAAATGTGGCTGTGTAAACTTTTGACCACTGTAAGATGTTAATCAAACCTTCCCCCGTTACACGAGAAAGGGTAATAGAGAAAGTAGTACAAACTAACCTGGAACCATTAATTGTATAGGGTAAGAGACCTTCAGTTTTTTGCAGACACGGCAGGAAGAGTAGGTAGAGGATGACCGCAACTCAACTTAGTCACCGCTGTAGGCTGGAACAAAGTTGTGCACTCAGGGCACTGAGATGCTCTCTCGAAATCGAAAGCAGAGCAAGCAGTAGCATTAGAGATACTATTATTATTGTTACCTTGATTACCAATAACTTGGGGCTCCTGTTGAGCAGAGTTAGCATGGCGATGCGATCTATCATTTGGAGATCTACCGTCATATCGAGATCTATTACAACTATTATCTCTATTTGGCCCATTGCTATTTCCTCTATTGAGACCATTGTTCTGATTTGAACCCCAGTTAGCATAGTTGCGATTACTATTTCCCCTTGGATCAACATATCTATTAGATGGATTTTGTTGTCTCCGAGAAAAATTATTGTAAGGTTGATAATCTCTAGTGTAGTTACCTCTTCCAAAATTTTCATAATTGTTGGAACCAAAATATTGAGGTCCGTTAAATTGTCTCCAGTTTCTTGGAGAAGGAAAATTACTACGTGATGGATTCCCTTGGTAATGTCTAAAATCACGATTATCTATCCTACCAAAATTGCTTGTATTTTTGCATGTGGGAATGTGCTTAACAGGTGCATCATACTGACTGTGCTGAGTATGATGAGTAACAGCATCAGCGAAACCACTGTGCACAGGAATGATAGAGTCCTTATAGTTACGAACATAATGGGTATTATTTTGGGAACGAGTACTAATAGTTTTCTCCCCTGTTACGAACTTATCAGAACTCTGAAAAGTCGATGTACGGTTGGTCTGTGGAGTCTTGACATGAAATTTATCAGAGTTTTTACCGTGATCTAAAGGACTGACAATAGGATTACTTTTGTTGGCCTGAAGCCAAGAATCACTACTATTGGAGACAGTATCGTTATCACGTGGGAAACTATATTTGCCACGAAAAGATTTGTTTACCCCTTGTTTAATGTTATAGTTAGCATCGAGTGCATATGGCTGACTCTTTGCATTTGTGAAGTGTTGATGGAATTGTAAGTTTACATGTGATTTACAAATATTTATTTTATATATATAAATATTTTACAACAAGTTTTCTAATTATAGGAACAAAAAATTATATCAGCTGTGCTGTTAATTAAGGATATAACACTTATCAGCTATGCTGTTAATTTTGTCTCTTGCTATGCTAATTCACTTTCTCATCACTGACAGTTTCTATGCTCACAATGCTGACAGAAATGGTACTAATGTGTACTCATCTCTCTTAAATCTGTTCTTCTTTGTTTGGTTCACACAACAACGGCAGAGTATCGTTCCTTTAGCCCACCCAAGACTGAGGGGGACCAAAGATGTAGAGTCTGGTCAACCTCTATGCTCCTGCGGAGTTCCAGGCAGCGGGATTGACTCGAACATACGATCTCAGTTTTTATGACACGACTGAAACCCTCTAAGATTCAAACAGGCCAGTTTTTGACGCGACTTAGCGAAGTAGGCTGCAGGTCGATGCCCTCAGGTAAGCTCTAAATCAAGGTGACAGCTTCTTCCTCTTCAGTCGGTCGGTATCTCTGGCGTCGTCTCGGTGATGTGTGATTATGCATAAAATCTGCAGAATTATATAGGTAGGTGAATTCTTAAGCAAGGCTTTCGGTTGGTTCCTGGCGAAGCAAAATGATTGGTTTCCTCCGGTTTAGTCCCAAACGCTGTACAGCCTAATTTTATTCAGTTTTCATCCGCCATCTTGCGTGAACAAGATGGCCGTTAATTTATTCTGTCTCAGAGACTGGTGAACGTTGCTCGTTGATTGGTTGAAGCAAATCTGTATCTCGACATAGTGATTAACAAAGTAGTGGGTTACACTCGTTTCACGACATAGCCCCCTCCTTTCCTAGCTGTGACTTGTCATAGCTGACGTGTAAACCCCTGCTGTGGTTAATCCTTTTGCGTCTGTCCTTCCAGAGTACTAGGGTGTCGACTTAAAAAATCAGCTCCTACATTGTCTCTTCCCGGAATGTAATTCACGGTAAAGGAATAAGGCGCCAGAAGCAGACTCCACCTTAACAATCTCCAATTTAGCTTTTTAGATGCAGCCAAGAATATTAAAGGTTGATGATCGCTTTGGACAATGAAGTGTGTCCCATACAGATAAGGTGAAAATTTGTTGATGGACCAAATTAGAGCTAAACATTCTTTCTCTATGGTCGAGTAGTTCAACTCAGCTGCATTCAGCTTCCTACTGGCGTAGGCGACTGGTAAAAGTTCCTCCGGCTGGGCTTTTGATTTCTGCAAGAGAGTTGCACCAATCCCTATACTGCTAGCGTCCGTCCTTAATACAAATTCCTGTGTGATATCGGGTAGTGTAAGGATTGGTTTGCTGGTGAGTTTTGCTTTTAGCTCTGTGTAAGCTTTTTCACAATCAGCATTCCATTGGATTTTATCAGGCTGTCCCTTCTTCGTTAAGTTAGTTAATGGTGCACACAGAGAGTTAAAGTGGGGTATGTACTTCTGATAGAACCCACATAATGACACGAATGATCTCACATCTTTCTTCGTTTGAGGTCTGGGTGCCTTCTTTAACTTCTCTATATTCTTTGGGTCAGGAGACATATGACCTGTAGAAATAGTGTGACCTAAGAATTCCAACTCCTTACAACCGATATAGCACTTGGTTGGACGTGCAGTCAATCCAGTTTCTCTCAGTCTGTCAAACAACCTGGAGAGCGCTACTATATGCTCTTCAAAGGTGTTTGTAGCAACAAGAATGTCATCCATAAAGTTAGTGATATGGGGATTTTGTAGAGGTTCCAACAATTTCCTCATCATTCTTGAAAAGATACTTGGAGCATTTTTCAGCCCAAAGGGTAGTACATTAAACTCGTAGTGTCCGTCTGATGTACTAAATGCCAGCATTTTCCTAACTTCTGGTTTCACTGGTATTTGGTAGTATCCCTTGCTTAGATCTACCTTTGATAAATACCTAGCCTTACTCAGTGTAGAGAACAGCTGGTTGGTGTCAGGTAATGGGTCCACCTGAGATTCTGTGATCGCATTAAGCTTCCGGTAGTCAATACATAACCTGTGTTCACCACTCGGTTTTCTCAATAGCACCACACTTGAGCTATAGGGAGAGTCTGACTTCGAGATAATTTTCTCCTTCAACAGATAATCAACTTCCTCCCTTAGTGCTTGGGCTTTCGCATAGGGTATAGGGTATGTTCTCATGCATACTGGGGTAGGGTCGGTAACCTTCATGTCATACTCTAACAGATTCGTACGACCTGGCTTATCTGTGAGCACATCAGCATGGGTTTCCAACACCTTCTGAACCCTCTTCTTCTGCTCTGGAGTTAAATGTTCACTAATATTTACTTGAACATAATCCTCTGTAGTTGTGAGTGGATACTCCATAGAGTGAAGTGGTTCACCGTGCATTTCTGTTGCAATGGCTAGGGTCATGATATGTGCAACTTCTGATGATTCCTTGTCATAGTATTTTTTAAGAAGATTGACATGATATACCTTCTCCTTTCCTTTCTTGTCAATCTTATAATTGGTCCTGGAAAGTTTTTCCAGTATGACATAGGGTCCCTGCCATCCAATCTGCAATTTATTATTGCTGCTTGGCAACAGTAATAACACCTTTTCACCCACCTCCAGTTCCCTATCCTTTGCTTTTTTGTTGTAGTAGGCAGCATGCTTCCTCCTGGCCTGTCTTAAGTTATCATTGGCCAGTTTCCAACCTGCTTTCAAGCGAGATGTCAACTCGTTGACGTACTGGTATGCGGAAGTCACTGTTTCCTCTGCCTTTTCATCAGTCCATGTCCGCAGCAATGCTTCCAGTGGACCTTTGATTGGTCTTCCAAACAACAATGTAGCTGGAGCCAATCCAGTTGAGTTGTGGGGTACTTCCCTATATGCAAATAGTGCAGCGGGTAAGTAGGTATCCCAAGTATCAGGTTTTTCACTCGCCAGCTTTCTAAGGATTGAAATTAGCGTACCATTGAACCGCTCTACTTGACCGTTCCCTTGGGCATGGTAGGGACTACAATGATAGTGCCTGGCTTGAAATATCCTGAATACTTCTTGTGTTAGCTTTCCCTTAAACTGAGACCCATTGTCAGTCAATATCTGATGCGGGAAACCTAATCGGGTGAATATTGTCAACAGTGCCTCTGCCACATGCTTTGAATCTATAGCTGACATGGCCACTGCTTCTCCCCACATAGAGCAAGTATCAACCAAGGTTAAGATATATGCATTTCTCTTCTTGGTCCTAGTGAGGGGTCCAACAATATCCACTGCAACACGTTCAAACGGGGTTCCCATAATAGGCATTTCTCCCAGTGTTGCTGGTGCAGTCCTATGCTTAGGAGCTACTCTTTGGCATTCTGGACAGGATCTTACATATCTTTTTATGTCCTCTGTAATTCCTGGCCAGAAGTAGTGACAGGCTATCCTTTGTCCAGTGGCCCCTATTCCCATATGTCCACTGAAGGGTATAGCATGTCCTAGCGTCATAACCTTCTCCCTGTAAGATTTTGGCACTACAAGCTGTCCATGCCCTTTAGGTCCTGTTCCAGCTTTTCTGTATAGTAGGCCATTCTTCATATACAAGTCTCCTTTCTCTGGAGGGTTATGTGCTTTAGGCAATTTGCCAAAACAAGGCTTCAGTGTGCTATCTGCTGCCTGAGCCTTTTTCATCTCTTCTGGATGAGTATTGATAGGATTCTCCTCCATTTTCCTGGAGCTTTCCCTGGTCTGGACTGTTGCCATAACTACAGGTTTTATAGGTTCTCCAAGGAAAACATACCTACACCCCAAAATCAAAGGGTAAATAGGGTCGTCCATCACTGCTGCTTTGATTTCTCCTTCCACATAGCGAGATCTTATGTTGATTCGAGCTATGGGTAGTGTCATGGTTCTTGCTCCCTTGATCGGTCCTCTGATTTCCACTGTTTCTGTGGTTATCTGGTCAGGACTCACTAGAGAAGAGCACACAACTGAATCAAAGTCCAATCCTGTGTCATATAAACACAGTACTTGAGTGCCATTCACGGTCACTTCCTCACAGACAGGGGGATGATGGAAGTCCTTCTGACTTACTGCCAGTTCATTCCTTCCCTGATTCCCTGTTGTAAGACATGCAGCATGATGAGGAGGATTCTTCCTTCTGCAGTCCGCAGTATTGTGGTTACTCATTAGACAAGTTTTACACCACTTTCCTTCCTTCCGGTAAGGTGTCTTATCCGATCTTAGAGGGTTTTTGTCCTTTTGGTCAAATCTTTGTTTGTTCCTTGTGGTATGGTCCTTTTGTTCATATTTGGTATAGTTTTGTGATGATTTGAAGTTTTCACCCTGCTTCTTCTTATTTCCTAATAATTCTGCCTGAGCTGCTTGATATCTCTCAGCAACAGTTACAATATCTTCCAATCTCTCTGCTCCTTGTTCCATGATAAACTTCCTCATTTCTTGAGGCATGGACTCTTTCACTTGCTCCATCATTATAATTTCTTTCAGATCCTGACACTTTCCTAAACTACTCCATTTTTCCAAATAGGTTTCCAATCTAGCAGAGAATTGGTGATAGTTTTCTCCTGGAAGAAGTTTAGCTGTTCGGAATTTCTTTCTATATGATTCTGAGTTTTTTTCATATCTCACAAGCAGTGCCTGCTTCAGGATTTCATAATCTTCCTGGTCATCTCTTGAGAGCTTCAAATATACATCGTAGGCAACACCTCTCAATCCCTGAGATAGTTTAAGACTCCACTTTTCTTTCACTAAGCCATAGGTAGTGGCTAGTCTTTCGTATCTATCCAGGTACGACTCAATGGCGTCTTCTTTCTCAACAAATGGGTCCAGATGAAAATTCATGGCCCCACTTGAGGTGCTCTGGCTGGAGCTACTCTGAGTGAGGTGAGCTACCACCATTATTGCCAGTATTTGCCTGAATTTCAAGCTCTTTTAATCTCAACTGATGGTCTCTCTCTGCTTGTAATTTCCTTTCCTCAGCTTCAATTTTCTTTGCCTCATTTTCAGCCTCCCATTTCTTGGCTTCAATTTCCAGTCTTTTGTCTTCTTTCTGAGCTTCCAGTCTTTTGTCTTCTCTCTTAGCTTCCAGTCTTTTGGCTTCTCTTTCAGCTTCCAGTCTTTTGGCTTCTGTCTCTAATTGCAACTTTCTTTCTTCCCTATCCATGTGTTTGTCCACTTCTGTTGTGACATACTGAGTAAGAGCATCACCTGTCATGTTTAATTCCTTACCCATCTGCATGATCGCAGTCCTGAACTTCACTAGATCAGCCATGGCGTTACTTAGATAGGGTATGTAAATTTACTATAACCCAATTATTGTAATTAAACTTAATTAATTTAAATGAACAAATAATTTCCGTGCAACTTTGTGAGCATCAACTATTTACTGAGTACTAAATGGTACTCCTCCTAAGAAAATAATTTTTTAAAAATCCTAAAACAGAATTTTTTTTCCCAAAAATCTGTTTCTTATGTTATCTATGGGTGGCACAAGATAGAGTGTAGATGGATGAATAGACTAAGTATGGCTCAAGATATACAGAAATATCCCAGGAACGAGCCCCCAGTGTGGCGTGAGGTTTTATTTGGCTCTTGGATCAGTATAGTACTGACAATTACAGAAATATAATTTCTGCAGAAAATGGTGAAGTCCCAGTGTCTGAGAGGACTACTGGTATCACAAATTAGTTACGGCTGTGAATGATCTGATCTCGAAACAATAGTAGAGAGGAGACCGACATAAAGCGCCACCTCTGCTGTGTAACTAACTGTGATATTAAAAAAACAAGGAAACAGATTTTGCTTAACAATGATAAAATTGACAAGGCTTCAAATACAATTTCCTAAGTATTTATTTAGTATATACACTATCTACTCTTGTGCTGAAGGGTGAATGTTGAAAAAAATGGGATGTAATGGAATTGTAAGTTTACATGTGATTTACAAATATTTATTTTATATATATATAAATATTTTACAACAAGTTTTCCAATTATAGGAACAAAAAATTATATCAGCTGTGCTGTTAATTAAGGATATAACACTTATCAGCTATGCTGTTAATTTTGTCTCTTGCTATGCTAATTCACTTTCTCATCACTGACAGTTTCTATGCTCACAATGCTGACAGAAATGGTACTAATGTGTACTCATCTCTCTTAAGTCTGTTCTTCTTTGTTTGGTTCACACAACAACGGCAGAGTATCGTTCCTTTAGCCCACCCAAGACTGAGGGGGACCAAAGATGTAGAGTCTGGTCAACCTCTATGCTCCTGCGGAGTTCCAGGCAGCGGGATTGACTCGAACATACGATCTCAGTTTTTATGACACGACTGAAACCCTCTAAGATTCAAACAGGCCAGTTTTTGACGCGACTTAGCGAAGTAGGCTGCAGGTCGATGCCCTCAGGTAAGCTCTAAATCAAGGTGACAGCTTCTTCCTCTTCAGTCGGTCGGTATCTCTGGCGTCGTCTCGGTGATGTGTGATTATGCATAAAATCCGCCCGATTATATAGGTAGGTGAATTCTTAAGCAAGGCTTTCGGTTGGTTCCTGGCGGAGCAAAATGATTGGTTTCCTCCGGTTTAGTCCCAAACGCTGTACAGCCTAATTTTATTCAGTTTTCATCCGCCATCTTGCGTGAACAAGATGGCCGTTAATTTATTCTGTCTCAGAGACTGGTGAACGTTGCTCGTTGATTGGTTGAAGCAAATCTGTATCTCGACATAGTGATTAACAAAGTAGTGGGTTACACTCGTTTCACGACAGTCTAACACTGTCAACCTTGACAGTAGACAACAGTTTGTTGTTTACGAGAATATCTAATAGGCCATCAACTCTGTTACGAAGTTTTGTAATTTCTACTTCTGTACTAGCTTTTTCTTTAGCCAGAGCTTTATGTATTTTCTCGTTGGTTTTAACTTGAAGCCTGTTGTAATCTAACCTTAAGTCGTGCAACTGAGAAGAAAGAGTCTTCTCTTTAGCAATTCTATCCCTAAGATCTACTCTCAATTTTTTTCTTCTGAGATGTAGTCTCCAATTTAAGGATCTTAATCTCTTGTTGGAGAGTTTGGATAGTTTCCAAAGCTTTAGCCCTCTCCTGTACAAGTTCAAGTTTGAGGGCTTCAATAGCACTATGATGGCTATTTATAAGCTCATCAACCTTCTCGGGAAATACAGTATTCTTCTCTTTAAGTTGGCGACTGAGATCTGTATTATCATTAAATAAAGTAAGAAGCTCTTCTGTATTTGACTCCTCATGTTTCTTGGCCTCAACTTTTAATTCTTCATAGTCCATTTTGACTTGTTTTATCTCACTGGTGAAAGCATGTTCCCCATAACGTTGTTCGTATTGCAATAAGCTCATCTCATCTTCGAGCCCATTTTCATTCTCTACCTTTATTCTCTCCAGCTCCATAGATAATACCTTTTTCTCATGCCGTCTAAGGTTTTCATCAGCTTGCAACTGAAGTTTTCTCTGTTCCATTTCCCTTTGATGTTTTCTATCTTCAGCCTCCATTTTCTGTCTTTCAGCCTCCATCTGAAGTTTTCTCTTTTCGGCCTGCATTTGCAATTTTCTATCTTCAGCCTCCATTTTCTGTTTTTCAGCATCCATTTTCTGTTTTCAGCTTCCATTTTCTGAACCTTGTCATATTCGACAAGTGCGAATTCTCTTACTTCTTCAGTAGTCATACCAAGGGATTTCCCTTGTTTAATGAAGTAGTATAAAGTAGACATTATGTCTAATTTTATGAGATAGGTAACTTATGTAAATATACCTGGAGAAGCTCACTTTATCCCAACTCAGTGGGTGGCAAGTCCTTGCTTAAGAACTTGTATAATTACCTTTCCAACTATTAATAATGTTATTAATTACCGGCAAAATGCATTATAATATTGATAGAGCATGAGAAAATAGACAGTACAAACAAGAGTTACAAGGACAAGATATAAAGGACAAATGACTACGTTCGCAGGAATCAAATAAAGTCAAAGAGCGGAAATAAAGATAAAAAATTTTGCAAAGCTTGCAATGACAGCTGCGAATAGAGTGACAAGACACACGACAGCACAGTGTATAAACAAAACATTTGTATAGAAATAAACAATAGAGAGATAAAGGATGACAACTACAAACAAAGTAATCGAGAAACTAAGGTATAGAGAAAAAAATACTACAATAACAACAATAAGACAGTTCGTCACACCTAAACAATTACTGTTGTAAGGGTCAAGTAGCGATCTGAACTTCAGCAAGGTTTTTAGCCTTGAACCGGAATTATCGCTCAATTGAAATTTACAAACTAAACCCTACAGAACGCTTACGTAGGCCCTGGATGAACTGGGATATATCCTAACGTAAGTCACCTCCCAACCAAACCGGCATAAACATGAAACATCAAACATGTAACACTCAAGATAAGAAATAATGGACAATATAGGAAGGCTCGATAACATAAAACAGTGGTATAGTTTACATACAACAAAACCACTTATCTTCAAAAAAGGAAAATTCCCAGCATTCCCGCCAAAACGATGGGCATCGGTTATCACAAAATCTGACGAAGTCTAACGTTGATAAGGTACTGGAACTCCTCGTCAAGTCTTGGAAGGGAACAGTTGACAGCAGCATCTAGACGAAGTACTTGACATCTACTCGAAACTAGCATACGAAAATTCGAACTGGCAACACTGCAAATCTGTACTTGATCTCCTTTTAGTTGGTATCACACCCTATATCACTGGCTCACCACTTTATGTTAAAGATACGTAAGTGGTGTAGGAAGACAATGTTAATATTACGGCTGATGAAGGCAATCAGCTTGTGGTCGGGCTTACAGGTGGCCGACAAGTGGGCAAACAAGTATATGTACTTACGCGAATGTCAAAGTTCGTTAAGGGTGTAATATCCATTCTGCACCCACACACACAAACACAGTAACGATGGTTCAGGAATTAGTGGAACTGCTATAAATTTATACACTGTTTATTTACACCACAATCACGTAGACATCATAGGACGACACTTCATAGCAAATCATGGAGCGACATGTAAATAAGCCCATAACAGCGTGCATAAATCCAAAGGGATATAATCACAGATAACAGCCCATAGTAGATCATCAGGCATAAGGTAAGTAAATCCGTACAGCTCAGTTACAGGTACAAAATCCAAAGTACATAGGCTGCAGAACCCCGCAGCTCACATTTCATAGTATTACGGCAACAAAATTATCCCTCAAAAGGACTGCATACATCGCAGTTCACAGCAGCTCTCTACACAGTATTATAACAGTAAATCCATGCAATAACTATTCATCAAAAGGTTGCACACAGCAACTCTGAGCATAATATATCCATTCCAATCACAGGGGAAAATCCATCATAGGAAATATGAATCATAATAATAATGGCCGGTACAATCCATGGCCTCAAAAGAATCAATCTTGGAAGGAAACTCTTCCCTTCACTTTCAAAAATATATTCCCCTCGATAATAACTTCTGGACACACTAACGAGATGGAACAACCATCTCGAAGCTCTGCCAGAAACGTACTGTCACGAGATTACTGCCTCTCAGAACAGCTCAGTAAAAATTACTCATGCGCGAACTAACCACGTGAGAACTCAGCTCAGCTCAACCGTCTCTTTCCCCAAACTATCACTAAGAACATTCGAAAACTTTCTTTATCTTATTTTTTAAAAAAAACTAACAACTACTCAGTTGAGCTATGTTCTTCCTTCCCTTAACCAGCGGCACTTGGGCTTTCAGCCCTTCGGCCCAATGACATGTCATTGCGAGGCTGGGGAACCTGAGGACTTTCCTTCCAACCCGGTCAGGAGCTTCGCTCCTTCCCATCTACAGAGGGTTTATCACAGGAGCCGTTGAGGCTATTCAGTCAAATTTCCGGCCGTAAACATTTCTTCAAACGCTGACGCCCGGGTTTGAACAATGAACACCTGGTCGCCAGTACAACGCCGAAGCCATTACACCAGCGCGGCTCCCTTAAGCTATGTTCAAAAATTACCGAGCATAAAGCCCCCAACTAAAAAATCATCTCATCACCAAAGTGTGCTAACTAACGTGTGTACAAAAATCCGACCCATACATACAAATCTTTAACACCTAACTCCCATTAATAAAACATGACTTAACATGGGGTTTCTGTAAATGTTCCAATAGACACTCTTGCCATTCAGTCAATCCAGCAAGAAACTCTTCGTCGGCAGATTTCAGCCAAGATATTAATGGGAGTTTATCATCAAAATAAAAATATATGGAAATTTTGTGATCGAATTCCATCTGTGCAAAAAGTTCATTCACTTCATTTACTGGTAAGTACTATAATAACAGATCTTCAGTGATCGAATGTTAATTGCTCTGAAATGCGCCACAATCGCCGTGCATAGGGCTGCATTTTACCTTGTTACGCCACTGCATACTTTCTAAATTGAGGTTAACAGATCCTCAGGGAGCCGCGCTGGTGTAATGGCTACGACGTTGTACTGGCGACCAGGTGTTCATGGTTCAAACCCGGCCGTCGGCGTTTGAAGAAATGTTTACGACCGGAAATTTGACTGAATAATCTGAACGGCTCCTGCACATAAATCCCGTGTGGATGGGAAGGAGCGAAGCTCCTGACCGGGTTGGAAGGAAAGTCCACTGACCCCCCAGCCTTGACATGTAAATTGGCCCGAAAACAGAAAAAAAAAAAAAACGGATCCTCAAGTAGGTGTCACACTAAGCCTTTAGCAAGTTAAACTTGTCCTCGTACAAAAAGCCCGTTTTTTACAAACAAGCGAACGGGCGAGGGCGTGTCAGTGACACGGGCTGGGCTATCAAGCATGTTGTGATACGCGGCTAAAGTGCGGCTGCGCATACAGTTTGACAACCAAATTAAATTTCAAACAGAAAGAAAGCACAAAAGAAGATAGAAAGATCTAAGTCTGGGTTGGATGAAACGTGTTTTCCTTTTACATCCAGGTTTTTTTAGCTTGTAATCCACAAACCCCTTGATGGTCCATGAATGCGGTCTAGTGGATCCGTGTAGATAACCTTACAATTTTAATTTTATTTTCACCTTAAGTTTTAATTGGAAAATTTGTATTATTATTATTTATTTTTTTTTGCGTTTAAAGGAATATATTCTGTGTACTTATTGTTTTTGTATTTCAGTATGATTAGATGTAAGCTTAATTTGTCATTGTAATAAAATGTATTATTTGTATGCACAAATTTTAATTATGCGCCTATATGTAATTTTTTTTTAATAGTCTGTAGTCTTCACTTGACAATCTAAGAGGTCCGTAGCCTTTTCCGGACAATCTAATAGGTCCATAGCTTTCACCGGACACTCTAAGGGGTATGTAGCCTTCACTGGACAATCTAAGAGGTCCATAGCTTTCACCGGACACTCTAAGGGGTCTGTAGCCTTCACTGGACAATCTAAGAGGTCCGTAGCTTTTACCGGACACTCTAAGGGGTCTGTAGCCTTCACTGGACAATCTAAGGGATCCATAGCCTTCGCCGGACAATGTAAGAGATCCATGGCACTAGAAAAGTTAAGCACCTCTGCTCTGTATTATACTTCTCCATCAACCGCATCCCCCGCCCCCCGGGACACGATATCAGTATCTGATACAGCAGACGATGTTTACTTTCTTATGCAGTTGTACTTTGCTTTCACGGCTGCCATAAAACGGAAATGACTCAGGCCACAATTATTTATACATAAGTCACGTTCGACATTCTAACAACATTCTTACGGAGGGATGATTCGAACAGAAAGTTATTGTAAAGTGAGGCTGAGGTGGAAGGGACAAAAACTTCAAAATTACAGATAACACGGCATTAACAGAGCACACATTACATGTTTCTTCCCCCCTCTTCACCCACCATCCTCAATATCCCTCTACTTTAACAAAACTATGCTCTTATATTCTGTAATCGTTTTCTCCACAACATAGTCCTCAATCTGGTGGGCTGTTCTTTTACCTGCATGGGTGACCTAGTTATCACATCAAGAGTTCTAGAGATAACCCCGACACTATATCAGTACTACATTATTCTGTGGACACCTGGAGAGGCATTGAATAAATCTTACCATTTTTTAACAACTACGACAGGAATGGTGGGTGGGTGGTTTGGGTATTGGGGGAAAGACCAGGATGTTGTAGAAAACAGTAGGCTACACAAAACATGTCACACGTGTCGACAATGGGAGAATGTGCCCTGGTAAACAGTAAAGTGAGAGAAGCTCTGATCTTCTTTACTTCTTTTTATTTGTATCCATAAACGGTGGAGTGTAGGGAAGTAAATAAATAAAAGGTAATACGTCTTACTAGGGCACAAGACGAGAAAGAACCTACGTTGCGGCCACAAGCCTTCATCATGGATGTAGCGAGAGGAAAGATATAATGATGATGATAATATCCTGGACAAATAGATGTATCAGATGATACCAGGATAGTGCCAGATAAGAGACTGGTATTACAAGAAATACCCCATTCTCTGAAAAGAGTAATGGTGTATCGACATCAAAGGTACAGTCAAGCTGTATAGGTTCCTAGATGAGATGGTAATGTACTATCTTAGGTTCCTATGGTGCCCCTCTCCTGACTAACCTTAGACACTGACTCTGCTAGGGGTAATTAACTAACCAACAAGAATTATGAACCAAACTTAAATAATTCAATAAAGACTGTTGGTACAATTTATAATTTATTTATGTACAGGATCTTTCTTCGTTCTGTTGGTTAATTTTAAAATAAACTCAAATTGATTCAAAATATATATATGGTTTCACTGTCAAGTATTTATATTACATTTAAAGTTAATTAACGTTCATCTTCATCTGTTTTCTTGATCTTTGATGAAAACTGTCTTTCTTCTGTGCTAAACTTGAACAAATGTTAATATTTATCACAATTTATAATGGCATTTGCTATGTTCTTTAACATCATAGACTTGTGTCATCATTTCAATGTTCACTTGTAGAGAATAACTCATAGGTTATATGTTCCATTGTCTTTAGATTCTTATAATCTTTAGTTTTTAATTTCTTTTGTGTGGTATGGTTTTTTGTAAAGTCAAGTAGCCCCAAACAAGGCTACCTATCTTCGAATGTTCTTCTAGGCCTGGTCCAGCAATGGAACTGGAAAGAATTCAACAACTGCTGTTCTTCCAATCTTAAATGTGGCACTGTTGAAGACCCTCTGACATTTCACAAGGGGTCCGAATAACAAAAGCTTCATCCAGCTGACTTCGGCACGTAGAATTTAGTAAACTCTTCAAGGCAGGATATAACCTGAAGTATAATATATATGCTGAAGCACATTAAAAACGCACCACCTGTATAATCCAGGAACAGAGTGTGAAATGTAAATATAAGTGTTTACAAGTTTACATATTTGGAATCTTTATTCATTTTCCTATGAATCCATGCTGGTCATTAATTTGTACATTTGATTGTTATGAAATTCATTGCATTCTGTGCAGGCAAGGGAGAAAACCAAAAATGCAACCAATAAAAAAATTCATTCACACTATCCTCAGTATCTGGTATGTCCACCGTGTGCTTGCAAACAGGCTTGGCAGCGGCTCCGCATGGAACGCATGTTACGGTGTTATTTTAAATGACGGCGTCTGCTGGGGTTTAGCCGTGCGCAACGTTTAGGGGTCATTAACATTTATAGAATATGTCGATATTTTACGGTATACTGAACGCGAAATATATGCGGAGATTATGACGCATTCGCGTTGGGAAGGTCACGCTGGGTGACTTGGTTACATGGCCCTTGTTACGCTATCCGTCAAGCAAGAAGGTCGTGTCTTGTATTTCTTCCAAGGAAAAAGGCTTAGTATATAGCCTATATTATATATATGAATCGATGTAGAACTCAGGGTCAGTTCGGATATTAATCTAAGTATGAGATTAATTAAATTAATTTAAATGATGGAAGGAGAATCGCGTTATGATTCAAATTGTAGCTGTCAAGAACTCATGCGCTCATTTCTGGCTGTTGACTACAACAGCGCACGTATATAGCCACGATGTTCATCTGACATATTGTTTTGACACGGACGGATACTTACTGATATTATTTGGAATTCATTGTTATGCTGAACTGTACATGAAGTTTTGTGAATGTCGGATATCGTCTTTTGTATGAATACATGTGGACTCAGAACAGAAGGCTTGATCCTTTATTTACGTTTCGGGTTTGGTTCACAGCTGTTAATGTTTACGTTTTCCAGCACGATAGCTCTCCCACAAGGGAAATCAATTAATATCTAATATGCAAATCAGAACGTCGAAGGGATGTTCTGATGGTCAGAGCTAACCATAAATACCAAACATTTAACTACGTCTAGAGAGTGACTTTACTCTTCAATCAATAATAGAAAAACGAAGGAACAGCAGCAAAAACACAACAACCCACACCCGTCACAACTGGTGGCCATTAGTGGTCGTGAAATTTTCAAAAGAGCGAACCTCAAAAAAAATGAGACATTTTTCCTTTCGAGCCGAAACGGACATTATTATGCAAAAACACCGGTGACGTCATGCCCTTGACAACAGTACGAACGGTTGCAAAAGTCAGCAACATTCAATGCCCTTCAAAAAAATTTATTTGGAGCTCTCAAACAGCAAATGAAACGTATTACTAATGCCTTCAATGTTTCAAACAAGCTCGCGAGTCTGTTGGCGAAGCAGATAATGTACTGTATTACTGCCAAAAAAAGATAAGTAACTGATTTTAAACGTTACCATATTTCGTCCTGTTTGTCCGATAACGCCATGTTCTTTTTTTTTTGTAGCCATGTTAAATATTGTTTCTGTCCTTTTACATGTAGCGGGTATGGATGGGCGGCGAATTATAATCAGTTCTATGGCTCCTTCGATGCTACGAATTGATTGTAATTGTTCTTAAGGCCGTGAATTAATAGCATTTCGCGAAGAACGCGTCGAATACATTATCGGTGATCGTGTCGTTCGGACTTGCATTAATTCACCTTGCATGTTAGGTGTATAGTCATGTTATAACTGTGGTATTCTAGTGTATTTGGTTCTAATTTTTATTCAGTTCTTTAACAATGTTTGTAATCTATCGTGTTTTTTCTGACCTCACTATCATTCAGTTTATATTTTTGTTGTACGACCGTTAATGAGTCCATGTATACGTCACTAATTGTTGTGTACGCAGGTTAATTATCTATTCAGTTCATTCTTTAATTCTCACTTCCGGTCTAGTCAACTTAGTTGTAAATGCATTTTTATTGTGAAAATGTCTTTGTTGTATGTTAATAATGTTCTGTAATCCTTGGTTAACCCATTGTATAGTTTGTCTTCATTTCATCCCTTTATAATTTAATATTAATGCTATAATTTATTCTTTAATAAGAGTATAGATTAATATGATTACATTTTTATGAGTTTTAAAGAGGAATTAGGGACTTTGCACCAATTTGCAGTGATGGTCCAAGAAATGGGCAATGCATTTTATTGCTCATGATTATGACATAATATACTATGATTAATTATTATAACTTTATAACATATTAAGACATATTAAATATTAATTAGTACACTTTCTCAGTACTACAGTGGGAACTTGGTGACAATTAAGATTAAATAACCTAATTATTTAAGAATAATACCCATAATTATTGAATATTAATATTAAGTGCATGATATAATTTCAGCACCTTATATAACCAACTATCATAACTATTTATGATAGATATTAGCGGGTATATATATATATATAATATTTTTACAAAATATTATAGATTTGTGGAACTTATAAATAACTATAAAGGAATATTGCAATTTCTTAAATTGATTATTCATTCGCTGAGTAATTAGAATTATCGACATGGAGTCTGGTGGTGATTACAAGACATAAGTAATTGGATACTTATATAATTCAACTTCAAGAATGCTTACCTTGGATCATTTCATTAAAATTGGAAAAGATTGTAACAAAAATGGAGATGCACTCTTGGAATTTGCGGAACAGCAACTTGCGAACCATGAAAGAAAAGAGGCTGAAAGGACAGCCATTGCTAAGGCAGAGATGGAAGAACTTGAAAGAAAAGAGGCTGAAAAGAAAGCTATTGCTAAGGAAGAAGAAGAAAGAAAGGTGGCAAGAGATGAAATCCTACGGATTGAAGAAGAGAATAAATTGAAACGACAGGAAATCATATTGCAGCAAGAAATGGAATTGCAACGGCTTAAATTGGAAACAGCAAAACTTAATTCACAGGGTGCTGCAGCAAGCCAAATTGATAATGCTCAATCGGGATCTTCATCCAACCGACTTAAGGGCAATTATTACTTTAAGCTACCACCTTTCAAATTACACGTGGACGACCTATCATCATGGCTGGCGCGCTTTGAGGATATATGCAAGGTCAATAACCTTGACAAAACTGCATGGGCACTTAAACTTAAGGAATTTCTGGATGGCGAACCTGCAAGTGCAGCACAAAATATTGATCCTACATTAGCCACAGACTATGAGGCCATTAAGACTTTGTTATTACGTCGTTTCCACTTGAACGAAGAGGCATGTAGATTACGTTTCAAAAGTTTGTTGCCAGATAATAATAAAGATTTTACAGGATTTATTGCTAACATACGCAATACTTTTAACAGATGGGTTGAACTGGCAGGTGTCAACAAATCTTACGACAAGTTGGTCGATTTGTTATTGAGGGATAAAGTATTATCTTCTGTCAGCCCACCATTCTTTGCTTATCTGCAAGAAAGAAAACCAGAAACTATTGATGAGTTAGAAAAAATTTCTTTAAATTACTGCACAGCTCATCCGAATGCTAATATTTCTGGCTCGTTGATAAGAGAACCTCTTCCTGTAGCCTCCAATATGGCATATCATAGTAATAACAAACCAAGAACACACAGTGTAGACAGAGGTAGGTTCAAAGGAAACTATGACATTAATTTTCATAAGGGACAGAATAACTTTAACAATAACTTTAATAGAGGAAGACAACAAAACAGAAATTATTCACCTCAGTCAAGATACAACAGTAATCCACGTAACTCAAGTTATAATCGGTCATATCAATATAATAATGGTAACAATTGGAAGAATAGCGATAATTATAACTCGAGACATCGAGATAACAATTACAATAGACGACAACGGGATAATTCAACTAATTATTCTCGTAATCGTTCTCATTCTCGTGGATCTTCACATTATAACCATAATACCGGGGCAGCAGTTACAAATCATATCACCCCTAAGGTTCAGGTTCCACCTAACGATAATACAATGCATTCTTCTACTGCATGCTTTGCTATAAATTATAACGTGGCGAATAGTTGCCCACAATGCAATCTTATTTTTCAGAAGGCAAAGGAGACAGTGCTAAACTGCGGACACATTCCACCACAAGTAGGTCTTGCAGCCAACGATGGAACAGGCTCTCTGATTTTTAACAGAGGGATAGTTAACGGTTCTATAGTTTCTGTATTGAGAGATTCGGGGTCCACAACCATTGGAGTGCGACAGTCGCTGGTACATCCTAGCTGTGCAACGGGGGAATATGTCCGTTGCATGACTTTTGGGGGAACTATTGAGTTTTACCCCACAGCTATTATCCATGTTAAAACACCTTTTTTCACAGGGAACGTGAAGGTATGCATGCTAAAAAAGCCGATTGCAGACCTTATGGTGGGTCGCATACACGGCAGCAAGGATTGTTCACCAGAAGATATTATTGAATGGGAGAGACACAATCTATGCACTGGAAACGCCGTGACGACTAGAGCTCAGACTATGCTCATGGAAAGTGTCAATGATAATAAGATGGATGCAGAGAAACAAGAGGATATTGAGGTCAATTCACCTATTGACAGGGAATCATTTGCAAACAAACAAAAAAATGACAAATCTTTAAATAAATTTTTTAACCTAGTTAATAAGGTTGATAATTTAACATCAGAGAATAATAACAAACATTGGTTTATTGTTAAAAATGATATACTGATTAGATGTTTTAGTGATAAATCACAGGTAAAACAACAAGTGATGGTACCGGCTGCTTTTAGACGGTACATTCTTCAACACGCGCATGATTCGCAGTGTGCAGGACATATGGGATATACTCGAACACGATCTCGAGTATTGTCTTCATTCTTTTGGCCAGGAGTGTCACGGGATATTTCGCAGTATGTACGTTCCTGTACTACGTGCCAGGAGGTGAAAGCACGTGGAGCTTTTCACACGGCGCCTATTCAGGCTTGCGATATCTCAGTACGACCTTTTGACAAGATGGCCATAGATATAATTGGTCCACTTCTACCATCTGCGAGAGGACATAGATTTGTTCTCACGTGCATTGATTTATGCACACGATGGCCAGAAGCCATTCCATTGAAGACCACCACTACCACAGATGTAGCTGATGCATTACATCTAATTTTTTCTAGAATAGGGTTTCCTAGAAAATTATTATCTGACCATGGGTCGCAGTTTATATCCGATACCATGAAGGAAGTAATGAAAACCTGGAACATTGATAGGAATTTGAGTAGTATTTATCATCCCATGAGTAACGGTACAGTTGAAAGACTTAACCGTACGCTTAAGCAACTTTTACATAAGGTTACTGTTAAACACCCTCAGGACTGGGACAGAGCACTCCCAGCTGTCCTGTTTGCTTACCGAGAGGTGCCACATGAACAAACTGGCTTCTCTCCCTTTGAGTTAGTTTTTGGTGCCCCTCAGAGAGGTCCTATGGGACTGATAAAAGATTTATTAATTGATGCAGAGATGACTCAGGACACTCAGTCATCTTTTGAGTATGTGATTAATCTTCGGAATAATATTATTGAGTCTTGCCAATTGGCGACAGCTTCTTCTGAGGCTGCAAAAGCTAAGGCTCGATCTATACAAAATCGATCTAGACGATTACGCCAATTATTCCCAGGCGATGAGGCTTATGTATTACTCCCTCACAATAACAATAAGTTATTGATCTCATGGACTGGTCCTTATAAGGTTACTGATAAAATTTCAGACGTTGATTACGTCTTAGATATCAAGGGACACAGAAAGATATTCCATATTAATATGCTCAAGCAATTTCATACACGTCCTATACACTTACAGTCAATTTTTCATGAACTAGATGACAATACTGTATCTACTTGTCATTATTCTAATCTATCTGTTATACAGGAGGAAGAATCTTCTTTTCCTGAAGTGCAGATGCCTTTACCTGTACTTATTGTCCAATCTACTGAATCTTGGCGTGATGTGACCATTTCTTCTACTGTTACACCGCAACAGCATCAACGCGTTGCTGATCTTCTACAATCTTTCCCAGATGTGTTAACGGATGTACCGGGTTGCACATCTGTAATTAGTCACGATATTATTCTTAACGATGATACACCAATTCGTGTTCATCCTTATTCTGTACCTCTACATTTTCTGAGTAAGACATCTCAGGAACTCGAACAGATGATATCATTAGGTATTATTGAGACTAGTACATCTCCATTTTCTTCTCCTTTAGTCATTGTCCGGAAAAAGGACAACAACATACGTTTATGTGTTGACTATAGGAAACTTAATGCGCAGACAGTACCTGATAGCGAACCACATCCTATCCTTGACGATTTACTTCCTCGTCTATCCAATGCTACACTTTTCACTAAAATTGACTTAACCAAAGGTTATTGGCAGATTCCACTAACCGAAAGAGCCAAATACTACACAGCATTCTCAACTCCACATGGTCTTTACCAGTGGAACGTGATGCCTTTTGGGCTAATGAATGCTCCAGCTACCTTTATTCGCATGATGCGAAAAATTTTAGCAGGTAGATCAGATATAATTACCTACATTGACGACATATGTTTGTTTAGTTCATCATTTGAGGAACATTTTTTGGGTCTTAAATCAGTTTTGGAAATATTGCGGGATAACCATTTAGCCGCTAAACCAACTAAAATTCAAATAGCGTGTAATGAGATAACATTCCTGGGACACATTATTGGATCAGGACGTATCCAAACAATTCCCAGTACGGTTTCTAAAATATTAAATTTATCTGTTCCTCAAACGAAGAAACAGGTTAGGAGTCTGTTAGGGTTAATCCAATACTATAGCAGATTTGTACCTCACCTATCATCCATCACGGCTGTCCTGTCATCGTTACTAAAGAAGAACATGCCATTAAGGATAAATTGGACAGACGAATGTGACAAAACTTTTCGCACTATCTTAAACATTTTTTCATGCCCACCTGTTTTAAGATTATCAGATGCCTCTAAAAAGTTTGTTCTACGTACAGATGCGAGTAATTACGGACTCGGGGCGTGTCTACTCCAATATCATGATGATGTCCTTCACCCTGTACTTTATATCTCACGCAAGCTGAAACCTCCGGAGACTAAATATTCGACTGTAGACCGAGAATTGCTCGCCGTAATCTGGGCAATTACCAAACTAGAAAAATTTTTGCTGGGATCTCCATTTCTGATCCAGACTGATCAGAAATCTGTGGCAGCATTACGTCGTTCAAACCATAAAAGTGCAAAACTTGCACGATTTGCTATTGCGTTGCAACCATATGAGTTCGAAATACAGTCGATACCAGGAACTGAGAACGTCATAGCCGATACGTTGTCCAGACATCCTACGGATTCTGAATGAATATTACTATTTCAAGAAAATTTTCTGACTAATCAAGCATTACATTTGGAATGAACGGTATTAATGCCACGTCAGAATATACAACACTTCATTTGGACTTCCTACTTAAATAAGGACATTTCGAAATAAACTATTGTAATCAAAATATAAAGTTTTACGGATCGTTTGAAAATTTGGACTTCACTTCCACTTTGCGTATCACTCATTTCGATTGAAAACTGTTAAAAAGGAACAATCTCTGATGTAGAAGGGACAGATACGGTGATGACTTATTCAATTTACGTTCAAGGTTTAATAAAGGAACTAACGATGATTGGATAATCATATCATGATTCGATAATATGAACCTTGGGTTTTAATGAACTTTCATACAAGTCAATAGGAGGTAACAACGATTGGATCTTCATGTCCGATATTGTTAAATTTTCTAGTTATTAAATTAATATATAATAAAATAAAGTCAAAGTGTGATGAAATAAAAAAATAAAATATACTAAGAAAAGATGAAACAAAATAATATCACACCAATTAAACCTTTTAATTAGTGTAATTATTAAGGTAATAGATATTAGATTATAACATTTCATATTTATAGTTAAAATGTATGAATTTTTTCTGTTCTTTTCTTCTGATTGCGTTAATTTAATTAGGTATCTATCCTTACACTTCATTTTCACACGCATTATAATTTAATGTATACTTTAATATTTAGTTTTAATTGTCCGTACTTCTCAATTTTTATTTCTTTTACTTTCTTATACTATTTCTCATTTTCTTCAATTAGATATTAATTAAGACTATATACATGGACGTCACCGGACGGAAAAAGCAAGAACCAAATAGATTATATCTTAATACAACAAAGGTGGCGATCTTGTATCTCATCCATCAAGACGTTCCCAGGAGCAGACTGTGACTCCGACCATGAACTTCTTGCTGCAAACTTCAAGATCAAATTGAAAAAAGTCGTTACAAGCGACAAAGTAATACGTTATGACACAAGCGCCATACCAGAAGAGTACAGTGTCGATATTCAGAACAAATTTGACATTCTTATGGCAGTACAGGAGGAAATGACACCAGATGAACTTGCTAATAACATCAGAGATGTATATATTACAAATGCACAGAGGTTAATTCCTAAAAGAAGCATAAAGAGACGAGAATACATCTCAGACGAAACACTGAAGTTGGTGGTAGAGAGAAGAAAAATGAAGTCCAAAAAAAGATACAGAAAATCAGGAGTTGTACAAGGAATACACAAAGCAGATTAAAAAACGAGTCAGACAAGACAAACAACAATACATAAACGACACCTGCAGGAAAATAGAGGAAATGCGCGAGCACGGATTGAGTAAGAATATGTTTTCTGAAACAAGAACATTGAAAACAGCAACTTTAAATCATCACCTCGAGCAATAAACGACAAGAAAGGCGACACTCTAACAGAACGTAAAGATATTCTGAACAGATGGAAGGAGTACTGTCAAGAAATGTATACGGAAATAAACAAAGCGGCAGATAACAACGTCATGAATGAAGCGGAACGTGAACCAGAACCTACCATAGAGGAAGTCCAGAATGCAATCAAACACTTAAAAAGTGGAAAATCTCCTGGTTGTGATGAAATAACAGCTGAAATGATACAGGCAGGAAGAGAAGGCAGCGCTCGTATATACCATGCATTATGCTGCAAGATCTGGCAAAGCGGAATTTGGCCCAAGGAATGGAAAAGATCAATTTACATACCCTTGCCAAAAAAGGGCAACCTGAAACTGTGCACAAACTACAGAACTATAGCTCTTATAAGCCATGCCAGCAAAATACAAGTACTGCACTCACTAAATGTACAGGAACATTGGCTCCTAAATACCATCGCAATAAGGAAGCTGAAATTTTTCGGTCATATAAAAAGACATAATAGTCTGGAAAAAACAGTGATGGAAGGCATGGTCCCTGGAAAAAAGGGGAAGGGGTCGACCTAGACGACGGTGGACCCAGGACATCACAGAGAGTCTGAACTTGTCTTTGGCTGATGCAGGTCGACTTGCCCAGAATCGTGATGCGTTCAGAGCAGCTGTAATGGAGACAACGTTCTGGAAAGAATACGTCACATGATGATGAGATATTAATTAGTTAGTACCATACGTACATATTATAATTAATTATTTTAATTTTAATTAGTTAGAATAATTTTAATAACACCTCACATTATTAATTAGTCAATACATACATCAAATTAATTAGTTAATTAGTTAGTGACAGTGACATTTCCTTGTTTAATATAAGTTATATGTATGATATGACGTTGATTTTATTATAAGATATTACTGACATGACCACGACACTGTTCTAGATAGAACATCGTAGGTCATACGTCGGGTTTTGTTAAATTTTTGATAATTTGATTAATATTATTATAAAAAAAATCTATCTAATAGATTTTTTTTGCCCCCGTCTGACAGGAAATCTGTTACGGTGTTATTTTAAATGACGGCGTCTGCTGGGGTTTAGCCGTGCGCAACGTTTAGGGGTCATTAACATTTATAGAATATGTCGATATTTTACGGTATACTGAACGCGAAATATATGCGGAGATTATGACGCATTCGCGTTGGGAAGGTCACGCTGGGTGACTTGGTTACATGGCCCTTGTTACGCTATCCGTCAAGCAAGAAGGTCGTGTCTTGTATTTCTTCCAAGGAAAAAGGCTTAGTATATAGCCTATATTATATATATGAATCGATGTAGAACTCAGGGTCAGTTCGGATATTAATCTAAGTATGAGATTAATTAAATTAATTTAAATGATGGAAGGAGAATCGCATTATGATTCAAATTGTAGCTGTCAAGAACTCATGCGCTCATTTCTGGCTGTTGACTACAACAGCGCACGTATATAGCCACGATGTTCATCTGACATATTGTTTTGACACGGACGGATACTTACTGATATTATTTGGAATTCATTGTTATGCTGAACTGTACATGAAGTTTTGTGAATGTCGGATATCGTCTTTTGTATGAATACATGTGGACTCAGAACAGAAGGCTTGATCCTTTATTTACGTTTCGGGTTTGGTTCACAGCTGTTAATGTTTACGTTTTCCAGCACGATAGCTCTCCCACAAGGGAAATCAATTAATATCTAATATGCAAATCAGAACGTCGAAGGGATGTTCTGATGGTCAGAGCTAACCATAAATACCAAACATTTAACTACGTCTAGAGAGTGACTTTACTCTTCAATCAATAATAGAAGAACGAAGGAACAGCAGCAAAAACACAACAACCCACACCCGTCACAACGCACAAGTCTCTGAAGGAAATTCCGGGAAATCAAGTCCCATTCACGTGTAAGAGCAGCTTCGAGCTGTTGCAGATTAGCTGGAGAACCTTGCCTGTAGACTCTGCGTCCAAGCTCGTCCCACAGATGTTCTATAGGGGACATGTCTGGTGATAAGGCAAGCCAATCAATCGTCACAATGTTCTGCTGCTGTAGATATTGCTGCGTAATGCATGCGGTGTGCGCACGTGCGTTATCCTGCTGGAGAAGCTGCAAGTCTGGATAATTTGTGAACGCAGGAGCAACCAATGCATCCAGAACCTCATCTCGATATGTCACAGCATTAACATTTCCACGGAAGACGTGAAGAGGCAAGCGATGGTGAAAACTGAATCCTCCCCAAATGTGAATACTGCCACCTCCAAATCGGTTGTGCTTACGAACACAGCAATCTGCAAAGCGCTCTCCACACCGTCGCCAAATCCGCATACGTCCATCAGCAAAGGATATGTTGAATCTGCTCTCGTCTGCGAATAGGACAGCATTCCACTGCAGTCTAGTCCATCTGACATGTTGCTCTGCCCATTGCAGGCGCTGCTGACGATGTCTGTGAGTCAAGTTTGGCCCAACATAAGGTCGTCTTGCAGTAAGGCCTGTATCTCTGAGTCGTCGTATGACTGTCATTCGAGAGACTTGCCCACGTCTACCCACTATTGCTCTTGCTGTTTGACTTGCCGGGAGAGAACGATTCCTTAGATGACTCAGCACAATATGACGATCTTGCGCAGGGGTAGTAACTCGTGGTTGGCCACTCCGAAGTCTATCCCGGGCACTGCCAGTGGTTCCGTAACGTTCATTGAGACGTACAATAGTGCTGTGGTGGCAATTCATCCTTCTGGCAATGGCCCGCGAGCTCATTCCGGTCTCCAACATACCAATGTCTCGTTGGCGGTCGTTTTCAGATAGTCGTGATATTTCAAGCACATGTACTGGGTATTTTGCCTCAACGGCCTTTTTATACCGAGTATACTGCCACAACGCGTACACATTTTCAGGGTCATAGCTGTTGGGAATCGTGTTGCACGTGTAACTTTCATTGTTTTCATGTAGTCTGTACACAAACCCGTGGGTTGAATCATGCACTTTCCATTCCAGCAGCCATTCGCTCTCTACCTCATGACAAACACAGGGAAAATCCATTCCCACACTTTTTTTTCCAGCTTCTCGGCATCAGTATATATAATAGTGGTGCGTTTTTAATGTGCTTCAGTATATATAACCCACATAGTATCGCTCACTGACTATCCAGTCAGGAGGTAAGATGAGACCGATCAGACAAGATGTGGTTACTCATTGTCGTGTGGTGAGTCACTGGGGCAACTACGACAGTAGCTTTTGCCAGGAATAATCTATGAGATATTAGATATAAGGTCTCTAGAAATTGGCTCGTTAAGAAAGAAAAAAAGACCTATTCGAGATAGGGACAAGAAGACAGGAATGCGAATGCTTTCCACTAGACAGTGTTTTCTAATTAATTATGGAAAGTGTTCTGTTTCCCCACGACCTTAGCTTCTGCCCTTAGATCCCGTAAAGAAAAAGCCCCCAACCTCATCTGAGTAGAGAAAGGTTCCTATAGGTGAATATGTAACACCGACAGCACGAGTGATACATTAATAAACTAGATAATGATCAAACGATCGTTGGGTTTATTAATGAAATATCCACACATATAGGGTTAGTAATGGTTAGAACGTGATGATGGTGAAAGATGATTCATACAAAACACACAGATGAGATAATAAAATTGCAGTTAATTAAGTAATAGTTAATTAAGAATGAACTGGTGTAAAGTGAAATGATGATGTGATATGATACGTGTTACCAAAATGGTGAGTACTCTACACAGTCCATGTGTCTCTAAATGCTTCTCCTAGATATGAGGATTCACATGTATGCATAAAATGTCCCAAGTTGTTATACGTTATGTCGAGTGGGGTATCTCTAAGCCGAGGACGTTCTGATGAATACTGTTGTCGTACGGAGAACGCTGACGAGATATCTATGTATATTCCTTCACTGTTTGAGTATATCTCTGTAGTGTGGATCAACAGTTAATAGTTGTCATATGAACAAAAAGTCTGTTGTCTAATCTCCCGAGGGTACTGGTCAGACTGGATATCTTTACGAAATGTTAGTGATATGTAGACTCATAACCTTGCATATGTAGTCGTGATTCATTATATTATATATATTTTATATATATATATATATATGTATATATATATATAACCTATATATATATATATATATATATGTATAATATATATATATATATATATATATATATATATATATATATATATATATATATATATATATATATATATATATATAGATATATATATATATATATATATAGTCTGCTTCATAGAATGTGCTTAAGAGGGTGTTGCACTTGCTATAAATATGCGATTCCTCTTTTGAGCTCTTTTGCTTGACTTCAGATAATAATGATCTTTCAAGTGATTTGAATTTATGATGACTCTGTATTGAACTTGTGATAACTCTGTATTGAACTTGTGAGCAAGCAGTATATGGTGACGAAAAATGCTGCGTCCACCTTCTGACTTGTGGGTGAGACAATATTCCTTTTTAATTGAGGAATGAAAGATGTCCTATGGCGAATTCTGCTAGCCAAATGTCAGTTTTTGATAACTTATATCTGGTTAGACGTCAGACACGTTGCGTGTAGATCAGACTTCTGATGAACTGAAGACACACAAAAGTCTTCGTAAGTTTTTCACATTTAACATCACTGGTTGACTTTCATTTAAACTACTGCTCATTAATCATCTCTCTCTCTGAGTTCAATTCTATTGAGGTTAAATATCTTGTGCATGAGAGTGTGTGCGCATGGGAGACTGTGATGATGATGATAAAGGTGAAATATGAACTATTAATTACCTCCTATCATCCTATCATCTTCGTGGGTGTAGTTTGACCTCTGATTGTTTATTGTTCACCTGGCCACGGTGGGCGTCCAATGTGGTAAACCAACGCTTGTCTGAACCACGGCTGACCAAAGATAACACCATCACAGCATGAGACGTTTTTTCCTGGCCAATCTGGGCGTCCAATGTGGTGTCACAAAAATTACAGCATGCCCAGATGTTTGATTAGGATGACCAGATGTGTTTTTACCAGATTTATCACGATGCAATGTGGGCTTCAAGCGATAATGTCAGGCATGTGGACTCAATCAAAGGACTTTATTTCCCCCGATGAAAGAACAAATGTGGTTCTCTAGATACCGGTCGCTAGTAATCACAACGATGAAATAACAAATGTGGGTCGCAAATATAGGATGAAAGAGCAAATGTTGGAGAAAATACAATATGGCCTTGTGGAAAGAGTTATGTTATAACTCAATTAGTACAGTAAAATAATTTCTTTCCATCTTTCCAATACGGTGGTCCATTCCAGCAAGCTTAATATCTTCAAAATACTTTCCTAAAACTAACATCACAATCTACACGTCCATATGCTTTCATTTCACAATTAAATTGAGCCAACACAGGTTTGAATTCCCTCCAAGAATTACACAGTGATTTCACACACACGTATCCACTTCTATAAGACACATATTAATAATATAATTATATATACATATGTAATTACATTCTTTCTTACCCTCAAATACATGCAGACCGGCTTTTAATGGCTCTAGACTGTGTTACCCTGCAGATGGCAATGGAGTCAGGTAGTAGACGATTTCGCTCGTGTCTAAAGTTTTGAATTGTGTGGCAAGTGTTTTACTATTGGTACCTTCCGCCTTTTATAAGTCAAGGTTTCCCGTACGAGAAAGCATTAAGGCCAAAGTATTTTGTAGACTAGAAAAAGTGAAAATCTTAGGCGTTCTGTGCTAGTATGAAAAACCTGAAATCGTTCTAGTTTCTTTAGCTCTGAACGGATTTCCTTCATCCAAAGCTTATATTATTCTTAGGGCTAAGCTCTATCTATTGCAGTATCTCTCTTATGTCTAGATTAATCCGACTTTTCACTGGAGCAGTCTAAACATGTCAAAGTACAACGTGGTTCATGCTTCGATGCTTTAAATACACATTTTCTCCGGTTCTACACCACTTCCAGTGAAATTATAAATATCTGCCAATAGCCAATGATCCCTATTATCGAATTATATTCCTCATCATTGATATATTCCGTTCATATCTGCACATTGCCTTTCGAAAAATTGTAAACATCTACACTTTCTCGTCTTCCTACTAAAAGGCCTTACAAAATATTAGCATTGCATGTACCGAGTTGCGGTTTTGATTGGTTGTTTGGCTTCTCGAAATTTCTGTACGGTGTAATGTTTTGAATGACAGCCGATATAGGTTTCAGACTCATCACCAGGGACACGAAAAAAAAAAAAACAGAAAGGAAAGAAAGTGAGAACTAAGTAAAAGGTTAAGAAGCACTGTTTTAGAAGAATTAGACTTTGAATATCAGCCAAAGGAAAACAGAAAAGAACATAAAAACCACCATCATTCAAACGAATTGCCTAAGAAAAGTGATCATAAGACACGAAAAGACCTGATGAGAAACAAATAGGTCATGCACGGCGGTTTGCGAGCGACACTTTAGTTTTTCCTGACCGCGCTATGTATAGCTATCGTGACAGAGATCACGTGGTCAACTTCCTAACGGGGAAAAAATGTGGCGGTGTTTACTTTTGATAGGGCTTAATTAATGCTTTTATGCTACTTTATTACTATAAATACCGGCTTTAATTTTGCGTTAAGCTAGACTAGAAATGTTAGAGTAAATTTTAGAACAAGAACAAACATTTTATCACAATTAGAAGATATAATAGTCTGAAATAGTGTAAAATTTACGTTTTTTTAATATTTTGTTATGGTTTGTTTCTTATGCAACTTACACTAAAACGATCACAATCAACATGCATAACAAATTACAGAAATCAAAAGTAGAAAACCTGCAGAAAATAGATATCATAGTTTTGTTTTGGATTCATGCGTCAAACATTATTTATTGAAACATTAAATAGCAAGTCGACATTTATTACTTTAAAATAACACTCCCAATTGTCCCCAAAACATGAGAGCTAACAATTATCTCTCATCATACATCACGATGGTCATGTAAAAATGAGTATGGTCATGAGTAAAACGAAATGTTCAATTTAATAAATAAAACCCACACCTATTAAATGATTTCCACACTCTGTTAATTCTGTCACTCTCACGCAACAACTGCCATAATTTGCTCTAGCCCCAAAATTTCGCTCAATTATCATTCACACTTCCTTTTTTTTTTTAAAGAGGAATCTGTACGTTCACAGATGGAGACATTTGTAACAAAAGAGTTTCCATTATAAATTTTAATTGTCAAGTTATATTTTTAATACTGCTGGCGCGTCTTTCAATTTTGGAAATAGTGGAATGTACAAATTCTCCTCCTTGCTCTCCATGCATGCCCATTCCAAAGCCATGAGTTCTGATCCAGTCTGCACAATGTTTTTCTAATATTTGCTGCTTAGGAATTGTCTTACTGAGGAATAGCTTTCTGAACAAAGACATATATGTCTCAATTGATGCTGTTATTGATGATATTGATTCTTTACTAATTGGTTTACTGTGTGATATTTTGTTGTGTACTTTCTCAAATGCTTCATTCAGTGAGTTGAATTGTTCTTGGGCAATAAAAGCTATGTCAGTTATATCTTGTTTGTCTGTAATTTTCAGTGTTTATGTAATGATTGCTCTTGTAAGATCTTTATAAAGTTTTTGTGTGAGATATCTGTGGCAGTGATTCCCTATGAATGCTCTGCTATGATAAGCCTGTGGTATGATTTTGTGTTTGGTTAGTAAATTGTCCAAGTGTGAGCAAACTGAACCAGACCTAGCACACAGATCTTGAAACTGAAGTTTGGCCAGCACATCTTGTGCATTTTCAAGTTTAACTTTAAAACTATCTGTCTCCTCCTTATCCTCACAAAGTTCAATACCTGCCTGAAAAAAAAATCAATTTTAGCTTATAATTCTTCTGCCTGTTTCCAGTTCCTACCAAATCTCTTCAAGTTCTTAATAGTACTAATGTTTGCATGTATCTCTTGCGGATTCTCAAATATCTTTGCGTCTATTGTATTGGCTACCTGTTCTAGAAGTCTGTAGTGTTTCAAAACAATGCCTAATAAAATATGAAGGTAAGGAGGAGCTACATTTTCAATTTCAATCTCTAACATTGGTTTGTGTAAACAATTATTTTAACGTGCCACTTGCCTTTTATTCCCTTTCCCATATTTCATATATCTATTGTAATCTCTTGTCAACATGGCCAAACGTCTTGGCTTGCAAGTTGTATGCTCTCTAGATGTCTTTATTTCCTTGTTTTGCTGGAGACACCACAAACATGGGTATGTTCCTTGAGCTCCAGACAAACCAAACATTTTCATCAAAAAGTCATAATCCCCGAAAAAGAAAACAACAACTTTTTAACCACCTCACTCTAAATCTTTTAGTGACTCTATCTGAGCTTTCATGCCATTCATAAATATTTCTAAATTATCATATGTATCTCTGACTCTAGCCATTGACAAAAGGATGGTATTAGATTTAGAATTTGGTTTCTCTAAATTTACTACCTGCATTGTAACTTTGATGCTCCATGTCAACACCAACATGTTTCAATAATCTTCTGTTTTCTCTCCTGTGCCCACGTAAGACCTACTGTTTCCTTCATGGCTATTGCTAATTCTTTGGATATTCTAACTCTACTTTCAATGCCTGCTTTCCTGCAAATTTTCTGACGGGACGTTTCTGAACAGCGTTGTAGTTCATGTGCCTGCTGCAGGTCTAGTGAGTCAGTTGATGTTCCAGCAATATGTTTCCTAACAGTGTGGAGAAATTGAGATCGCTTACGTTTTGTTGGCGTTCTGGTGACTGATGTTTCTCTTCTAAATTTAATTAGTTTTTTTAGTACAATAGGCTGTCCTCTGGTTTTGCATTTTATGATATTATTTTGTGCTGTTTCTAGTTTTTTTCTAACAATGGATGTGAATACGGTTTCTTCCTCTTGTGTTAGTGATTGTGAAGGTGGCTTAGCAAGTAACTGTTATACTGTGATTATTTAAGATTTGCAAGTATCAGGAATGCGTTTACAGTGATTTAAATGTTATAAAATCTGGTGACAATATGCTTGTTCTTGTAATGCCAAACTCACAAAACTGACTACCACACATTCTCAAGATATGAAACCAAAAAAAAAGTATGTGGAAATAATCTTTAGCTTCCCTTTGAGAAGTCTATATAATTATAAACTCATAAGAATGGACCGATTTTTAGATATTACATTAATAAATAGATTACTTCTGTTGTGAATTTCCTCAAATGATGACGCTGTTTTCAAAAGTCTGTAACTCCGTCAAATATAATTTCAAACAAATAAAAATGCAATCAAAAATAGAACACAGAACAAAGTTACGTTACACAAAAGAATTTTAGCGCTGTGTTTATCCGGAACGAGTGTGTAATGATTTATATAATTACTGATTTTACACACACATCAGCTGATTTTCCCAGCCGAAACTAGCAGTAAGCGTTTACGGTGCACAGGAAGATTTATTACCCGGTGTCAGAATTCCGGTCACCGACACTACAAGAGCGCTCTGGTATAGGGTACAAACAGCCCACGGCTGTTTCCCAGCGACGCTTTAGTTTTTTTCCTTTTTTTCCTTGACCGCGCTATTTATAGCTATCGTAACAGAGGTCACGTGGTCAACTTCCTAACGGGAAAAAAATGTGGCAGTGTTTACTTTTGATAGGGCTTAATTAATGCTTTTATGCTACTTTATTATTATAAATACCGGCTTTAATTTTGCGTAAAGCTAGACTAGAAATGTTAGAGTAAATTTTAGAACAAGAACAAACATTTTATCACAATTAGAACAGAAGATATAATAGTCTGAAATAGTGTAAAATTTACGTTTTTTTTAATATTTTGTTATGTTTTGTTTCTAATGCAATTTACACTAAAAACGGTCACAATCAACATGCATAACAATTTACAGAAATCAAAAGTAGAAAACCTGCAGAAAATGGATATCATAGTTTTGTTTTGGTTTCATGCGTCAAACATTAATTATTGAAACATTAAATTGCAAGTCCACGTTTATTACCTTAAAATAACACTCCAAATTGTCCCCAGAGCATGAGAGCTAACAATTATCTCAATCATACATCACGATGATCATGTAAAAAAGAGTATGGTCATGAGTAAAACGAAACATTCAATTTAATAAATAAAACATACACCTATTAAATGATTTCCACACTCTGTTAAGTCTGTCACTCACGCAACAACTGCCATAATTTGCTCTAGCCCCAAAATTTCGTTCAATTATCATTCACACTTCCTTTTTTTTTTAATAGGAGGAATCTGTACATTCACAGATGGAAAAATTTGTACCAAATGAGTTTCCATTATAAATTTTAATTGTGAAGTTATATTTTTAATACTGCTGGCGCGTCTTTCAATTTTGTAAATAGTGGAATGTACAAATTCTCTTCCTTGCTCTCCATGCATGCCCATTCCAAAGTCATGAGTTCTGATCCAGTCTGCGCAATGTTTTTCTAATATGTGCTGTTTAGGAATTGTCTTACTGGGGAATAGCTTTCTGAACAAAGACATATATGTCTCTACTGATGCTGTTATTGATTCTTTACTAATTGGTTTACTGTGTGATATTTTGTTGTGTACTTTCTCAAATGCTTCGTTCAGTGAGTTGAATTGTTCTTGGGCAATAAAAGCTATGTCAGTTATATCTTGTTTGTCTGTAATTTTCAGTGTTTGTGTAATGATTGCTCTTGTAAGATCTTTATAAACTTTTTGTGTGAGATATCTGTGGCAGTGATTCCCTATGAATGCTCTGCTATGATAAGCCTGTGGTATGATTTTGTGTTTGGCTAGTAAATTGTCCAAGTGTGAGCAAACTGGACCAGACCTAGCACACAGATCTTGAAACTGAAGTTTGGCCAGCGCATCTTGTGCATTTTCAAGTTTAACTTTAAAACTATCTGTCTCCTCCTTATCCTCACAAAGTTCAATACCTGCCTGAAAAAAATTCAATTTTAGCTTATAATTCTTCTGCCTGTTTCCAGTTCCTACCAAATCTCTTCAAGTTCTTAATAGTACTAATGTTTGCATGTATCTCTTGCGGATTCTCAAATATCTTTGCGTCTATTGTATCGGCTACCTGTTCTAGAAGTCTGTGGTGTTTCAAAACAATGCCTAATAAAATATGAAGGTAAGGAGGAGCTACATTTTCAATTTCAATCTCTAACATTGGTTTGTGTAAACAATTATTTTAACGTGCCACTTGCCTTTTATTCCCTTTCCCATATTTCATATATCTATTGTAATCTCTTGTCAACATGGCCAACTTCTTGGTTTGCAAGTTGTATGCTCTCTGGATGTCTTTATTTCTTTGTTTTGCTGGAGACACCACAAACATGGGTATGTTCCTTGAGCTCCAGACAAACCAAAAATTTTCATCAAAAAGTCATAATCCCCGAATAAGAAAACAACAACTTTTTTACCATCCCACTCTAAATCTTTTAGTGACTCTATCTGAGCTTTCATGATATTCATAAATATTTCTAAATTATCATATGTATCTCTGACTCTAGCCATTGATAAAAGGATGGTATTAGATTTAGAATTTGGTTTCTCTAAATTTACTACTACCTGCATTGTAACTTTGAACTGTGAATGAAAGAAGATATACAAACAGTTACTTAGAATTCTTTGGCAGCTGTCGTGTGCACAGGATTGTCTACCAAAGAGCACTAATGGAACAGTCCTTATCTCACACACAATAAAAAAAAAGACATTCATATTATAAATACAAGATTAACAAGACTTGAAAGATAGATCAAAGTATGTGGAAGTAATATATCTATAGCTTTACATGTTTTCTGACGCTTATATACGCAGCTAAATATCATTATAAATGAATGAAAATGCAAAAACAGATGGTGCTTTACAAAAAGTTATTTTTTTACAACCTTATTTAAGATTTGCGAGTATCGGGAATGCGTTTACAGTGATTTAAATGTTATAAAATCTGGTGACAAAATGCTTGTTCTTGTTATGCCAAACTCACAAAACTGACTACCACACATTCTCAAGATATGAAACCGAAAAAAAAGTATGTGGAAATAATCTTTAGCTTCCCTTCGAGAAGTCTTTATAATTATAAACTCTAACGAATGGGCCTATTTTTAGATATTAAATTAATAAAAAAGATTACTTATTTTATGAATTTCCTCAAATGATGACGCTGTTTTCAAAAGTCTGTAACTCCGTCAATAATATAATTTCAAACAAATAAAAATGCAATAAAAAATAGAACAAAGAAAAAAGTTATAGTACACAAAAGAATTTTTGCGCTGTGTTTATCGTGAACGAGTGTGTAATGATTTATATAATTACTGATTTTACACACACACCAGCTGATTTTCCCCGCCAAAACCCCTAGTAATCATTTACGGTGAACATGAAGATTATTACCCGGTGTCAGAATTGCGGTCACCGAAACTAAAAGAGCGCTCTGGTACAGTGCACAAACAGCCGTGAGCCGTGTATGGTCATTGTAACGGAATTTTTTTACGAGTAGAGTGACAGATTTGATGAAAGAATAATAGATACTATCTTCTTCTTCCTCGTTCGTCCTGAAAAAGACGTTGGTTGCGCTGTGTCGCCGTTTACAGCGAAGATGCGATATTTGCGCCTTTCGGCCCGACACATCCGACTTCCGCACGGCATGTTTTGGGACCGGGGTTGCCTCCCCTCTTCGATCCCTACTCCTTCGGCCAAACTGCAGTGATGCAGCCTGTTTCCACGACCACCAGTTGGAGGTGGAGTAGGGTCTTGGTCATCTCTGGTTCGCTGACCCTGATGCAAGCAGTAAAGCTATGAGTCGCTGACTGCATTCATCACTTTTGCTGTGTCTTCGGTCCCAGATACTATCTAGATCAGTGGTGGCCAAGCTAAGGTTGGCCGAGGGCCAGATTATGGTAAAGGGTAACACAAGAGGGCCAGACCTATAAAATCCTTAAAAAATAACGTTCTGAGATTTATTTTTACATATACGAGTATAATGAACCACGTACAGAAAGCAACGGCAAACTACTGTACTGCACATCTGCCAAGACATGTATACCAGTCTTCGAACTGAAATTACTGTAAAAAAAAATATAATGAATCTCTTGTTTTAATTTGTTTTGTAATTTGTAATATGACATGTAATTATTTATTTCAAACATACATTTGTGTGTTATTTCATTGTGAAGAGTGTGGCTTCAATCAACAATAAGAGACCGGCCAAAACAGGTTGGCGGGCCGATCAAAACTGGTTGGCGGGCCGGATCTGGCCCGCGGGCCGTAGTGTGGCCACCGCTGAATTAGATGATAGAATTTCAGTTTACAAGTTGATTGGAACTGTCTCTCCTCGGGATTTAGTCCACTAAAAACCTTAATTCCAAGAGAATTCTGGTGAAGCTAAACAGGATATTTTCTGGGCGATAAATTCTTTCCCAGGAATCCTACCAAGGATTATGTAAAATACATAAAGTTGAGAAAGAGATTTGGTGCCCACCCCACATTAAAAATATCCCGACCCAATTGTGTTTAGTTACGGCTCAGCCCCCAGGTAAAAGACTTTATTTTATTACACTTATTACCAAAGTTTACATTCAACATAAATGAGACACAAAGAAAATAAAACAGACTCGATGTTTTGATTTCTACAACTAAAAAATAGATTTCCAAAAGATATAGTTTTGTTTTTACAACTTCCATACAGTGTTACTTTGAACATATTATTGTTACGTATGAGAGGATGCATCAGTCGTGTATACAACCAGCGAGCTACAGGAACAGTTAGCATTCACACTCTTCGACATATACTGAAGGAGACTGAGCACCTATGGGTTTGCCCTGAGTGCAGTGATGTCGATTCTATTCAACAATAACAATATTATTGTTGTTTTATACAAAGGTTTTCTTCATGTGGACAAAATATATATATATATATATATATATATATATATATATATATATATATATATATATATATATATATATATATATATATATTAATGCTTCTCAATGCTGATATATAGGATACTCAGCTTTATAATGTGTATGTGTTTCTGCCTGGCTCTAAGGTTAGCTAAGTTTTAGTGATCCTAAGGTTGGACTACTACTGCGGGCTTCCTTGTGTAAGGCTCCCATTGCAGTCTCCACGTTTCGGCTCTCAAGAGTCCAGCTGTTATGTACCACACAAAAAGACTGCAAAACAAAAAATTTAACATTGCCTTAGTTTTCATCTAAGTTGAAACACATCTGCCATTCCCTCTCTGGTGGACTCAGTCCTTCAGATAATTTATGCATCCCGATTGAAGCGGGTAGCATACAGTTTCGCATTTTAACTGCGCGTTCTACCGTTTTGCCCCAACTCTGACTTTATTCATTTAGAATGTCTTGCTATTATCAATGAGCAATAAACATAACAGAGTTTTTTTTCTTTTCATAGTCTCTGCTTCTATCGTCAAAGTGTTCTATAATCATGGTCAATTATAGAATACTTTTCCCACTCATATAAAATGGCAATAGTTATTATGTGCATTACATATATGTCAAAAGTGGTTCAATAATAAACACTGCTGTACACATGAAACTGCTAGAAAAACAGTGAATAGCTTATTATTGAAACAGATGATAGAAGTTAGAAATTACTGATAGATATGTACAGCATTACTGGCTCCGCAACATGTGCTAGATGGCCCCAGATATAATTATGAAGATCATAACTATTAAATTATGCCTTGCTTTTAAAGCAGGAAGAGGACAAGGCCAGTGGGTAATGTTGCAAGAACGAGATATAGTATATAAGAAGTTGTGAAGCTTGCATTCGACCAACGAATAAGAAAGGAGTTTAAAATGCAATGAAAATACAACTTCAGCTTACATCTTAATAATGAAGATGAATTTAAGCATTTGATATTCAAATCATGTATGTAACGAATGAATAATAAAATTTCTCGCATACCCGTCCCAACGTCAACCTCCGGTATTTCTCTGAATGGCTTGCTCTGGATTTGTCACAGCTCTAGTGGTCCCCTATTCTAGCTTCTGCGTATAAAGGTTTGCCACTTGTCTAAGCTGTCTCTTGTGAAGGAAGGCAACAGACGGATACTGTTGTATTTAGCAAAGCGTCTTCACAAAGAGTTTACAGGTTTGATAAAACCTACCCTTACTTCTACCAGGCTTTCTTGGAGAGTGTGCGTACCCACAGTATTAGGATATATATTTTTAACAAGACGCGCCCCAATCGGCCAGCACTCATCACGTGATTTAAGCGTGGGTCATCCTGTCAAGCCATAGGAATGGGCTCATGAACTAAATCGCACTTCGTGGTCGTTTCTAGCATTCTGGTCTTGCCGTGGCCCATTTAAAAAGAGGATTTCTCTAGTCGCCCGGGCACCCCGGTGCATGAAAAGAAATGCATTCGTTCTCAAGAGACCGGTATGGGAGAGGAAAGGAGGGAAAGAAGAGGGATTGTGTGAGCTTTAAAAGGCGGCACCGAAGAAGTTTACAGATATCGTTAGAATTGAAGAGAATTTGTCCCACAAAGTAAAGGAATTAAATGGCAGAGCAAATTAGTAGACAAAAAATGTAAATAGGCGAATTCATTCTGCGACATTCATAGCTAGACATGCAGCAGTGAAGGAATACGGCCAGAAGCAAAGAATAAGTTGGCTTAGTCACTTAGGATGAATTAGCCAAGACCTGCAGCATGTAACTTAAGACTGGAAAAGATCGGGCATAGAAGAGGAACCAGAAGAAGCTGGTACCCATAGTAGATACTGCTGTAAGGGGGTGAAGTACGACTTCACTTATTCTAGGTCTCAGTTTTATGAGGCTGTCTCGAGAAGCAATCGCTCTAACGAGCCTGTTAGTTGCAGTTGTCTCATAAAACAATAACAAGTGAGGCTATTATTATCTTGATTCCTGTTATTTTTTCTTTTCACTAAATTTAACAGCTATCGTCTCGATAATTTTTTTTTATTTGCGTTTTTTTTTATTTTATTAAACGAGAAAAGTATGTTGTTTAGACTTGTAGACTAGGGGCACTGGCGGATCTAGGAATTGTCCAAGGGAGAGGCGACACATCAGAATGATAAGGCTCCCCCCCCCCCCTTTCCAACCCGCTCCATATTTACACATATTGTCCCGCCACGTAGAATTACTTGCAAACTAGGTTCGTAACCTTTAGGGAACTTACCATTGTCTAGTACCAGACATGTTTTAATTCGTCCGTTACTTACATTTAAGTCCCAGGTGTGTGTGTGTGTGGGAGGAAGAGGGGAGGAAGGGGGAGTATACTGGAGTTGTTATGAAATAAAGGTTTTCAAAGTTCCAAGGGAAGGGCGATCACCCCGTCGCCACCTACTCAGATCCGCCAACGCATAGGTGGGTTATAAGACTTATGTCACGACACAACAGTTATATATAGGTTATTATGCGTGCTTAATTTTCCTCAGCTGGTCTATGAGCTGGAATTTCGAATTTATTGTGGCACATATCTAGTCGAACCTTAACTCTTCACTTCCGGGGAGTACTGATAAAGTTCTGAAGAACACCACTTAGGCCTCACTTCATGTCTGCTTCAAAACTGTTGAAAAGACCATAATAGAAAGAGCGAACAGTAGTGCAAGCCTTCAAAAAAATTCAGCAGTACCCGAATTTACACAAGCACGAACACACAAATATAAACCTCAGATAAACACACCACACACAGGCGTCAACTGGAATGTGTATGAGAGCGAGGGGAAGCGAGGGGAAGGGTATATATATATTTATATATTTATATATTTATATATTTACATATTTACATATTTGCATATTTATATATTTATATATTTACATATTTATATATTTATATATTTACATATTTATATATTTATATATTGTTATGATTAAAATTCATAACGATTATGTAGGTATTATACCCGAAACCCGAAACGTCCCTTGTCTCATGTGTACCGTTTACTTGTAAAACTGATTTCATACCATATTATTTTTTAATTTATATATTTGTTTTTACCAGTTTTACTGCAGCCTAATCATCCTCTGTTAAACACTATACCCAATTCATTGTTGCTACCCTGCTTCCGTTTCGTGATCATTTTATATTGTCCACGTCTGTTCTTTCATATTTTTGCATTTTTTCAATATGCCCTACCAGAAACATTTGATTTCTTCTCTTCATGCCTTTATCACCAATTCTTTTTCTTTCATGCCTTCGGACATATCTCGGACTGCCACTGCCTTAGCCTTCACCACATACAAAAAAAAACACGATTTACATGTTACTCTAATTTTCTTAATAACTGTCTTCGGGTTAGAGTTATCCCTAAAGGGTTTCTTTCCCACTTCCATCCTTCGACTGGACACTTTCATCCTTCTGCACTGCACCGCTTGCAATTAGTTGAAAAAAAAGTGTTCCTTTCAACGCATGAGGTGTGTTATTGCTATGCATAAACGCCTGCTCACTGACTTGGAACTTTTGAAATCCAACCTCACTCACCAACTTCGTCTACTGACTTCTTCGTACCCGACAGCCTTGCTTCTTATTCGTACTGTTATTCATGATACTAATAAGGAGCTCTACACTCGGCTGAGCACGCATAAAAAAGAAAAATTGCGTCGCCTCCGCCCTCATGTTCTTTCTGAATCTTCAGCGTCCCCTGTTCCCACATCTACCAAAGTTATTTGCATTCCTCCTGATCTACAACTATCTCCTGATGAATTATCTGTTCTTAGTAAAGGTCTCAAGTTTGTTCCTCTTCGCTCGACATTTGACAAATATTCTATAGTCCGTTCGGAAATTCGTGCCCACAGAAAGTGTTAATTTTCTCCAAAAATGTTTGTTGTATGGACATGAATTTTTGCATGCAGTCTTAGATTTTCCATGCAGTTATTAATATATTTTTTTATTTTTTGCCCTTACAAAACTCATGTCATGTTCGAATTTTCTTCTTTACGTTATATAAAAAACTCTTACCGTTGTCTGGGTTAATTTTTAGTAGTTTTACAGGAAATTACAAGATCAGTTCAAAAATATTGTTTTTTTTTTTTGTTTGAATTAGTTACTCGCGACTGTGTACAATAGGTGCGCACTCGTGCGGACATGTAGTCACTACACTAATTCAAACACAAAAAAAATATTTTTGAACGGATCTTGTAACTTTCCTGTAAAACTAAGAAACATTAACCCAGAAAACGGTAAGAGTTTTTTATATAACGTAAAGAAAAAATTCGAACATGACATGAGTTTTGTAAGGGCAAAAAATATATTAATAACTGCATGGAAAATCTAAGACTGCATGCAAAAATTCATTTCCATACAACAAACAGTTTTGGAGAAAATTAACACTTTCTGTGGGCACGAATTTCCGAACGGACTATATGCTCCAAGATGTCTACAGCTTCCATCGTCGCATGCGTCTTCAGTATTACCATAGGAAGGGTAATGATTATGAGCCAGACAGGGATATCTTTCGTCATTTTAATAAACCTAAGTCAGACTGGACTCCGGCTCCAGGTGCCTCTGCTGATCTTGATTTATACATTGCTAACACTTTGCATGACATTAATCAACTTTCTCTACCCCGTCTACGTCGATCTAACCTGACTACTTCTGAGTGGCGGTCCTTGTCATCCCTTAAAAAGCGGGATGACATTATCATCAAACCTGCCGATAAAGGTGGTGCAGTATTAGTTTGGCGAAAGGACTTGTACATTCAAGAAGGAGTCTCACAGCTCGGCAACTCCACCTTTTACTCACCCAGTTCTGGGGATGCCACAGTCCGCCATAATCTTATTGTTCATGCTACTATCCGTGATCTCATCCAAGATAACCTCCTTCCTTCTAGTGGCATGTCTCTCCATATTCTTGATAGTAGTCTAGGAAAACCTTCCTTCTATATGCTTCCTAAGGTTCATAAAATTGACAATCCGGGTCGACCTATTGTTTCAGCCTGCTCTTGTCCCACTGAACGTATCTCTGATTTCCTGGATAGTATTTTGCAACCACTAGTGGCCAATCTACCTTCCTATCTTAAGGACACTACCCATGCTATCACTACTTTTGATTCCATCCAATTCACACCTGACCACACTTACCATCTTTTCCTTCTGGATGTTTGTTCGCTTTATACTTCCATTCCACACTCTGATGGCCTTAAAGCACTACAATTTTTTCTCGACAGACGCACTGACCTTACTTTTAGCACCGGCTCTCTTCTTCGCCTTGCGGAATTGGTCCTCACTCTCAACTCTTTTGAATTCAATGGCCAGTTCTTTAATCAAATTAGTGGCGTTGCTATGGGCACCAAAATGGGCCCGAGTTATGCCTGCCTCTTCATGGGTCACTTTGAATATTTGGTGCTTCAAAGTTATGATGGACCATTACCTGAGTTTTACCGTCGCGATATCGACGATGGTATTGGTGTCACAGACATGTCTGAAGTCAACCTCCGTAGATTCATTGACTATGTTGGCAATTTCCATCCTGCAATTAAATTCACTTCTCAGATTTCTACCACTTCAGTTAACTTCCTTGACCTCACTGTCAATATTACTCCTACTGGCCTTACTACCTCTGTCTTTTATAAACCTACTGATGCTCATGGTTTCCTTCTTTACACCTCTTCTCACCCTTCCAGCTGTAAAAATTTCTGATGCCCTTAATCGCATTAGTCCCGTCACTCGTCAGGTTGCACTTACTGCTAAACCTACTACTACATCTGACAGACTCAAACTTGTCTTAACTTTCCACCCTCACTGTTTGGCGGTGAAAAAAATTATGTTCCGTCATCTGCCTATTCACCACTCCGATCCTGATACCAGAGAGTTGTTTCGTGATGCCCCTTTATTGGCATATCGTAAGGATAAGAATTTTAGGGATATTCTTGTGCATAGTCACTTGAGACATACTAGTCCTTCTCACTTTGGTACTAAACCGTGCCAACGCCGCATATGTAAGACCTGTCCTTTTGTACTCCAAACGCAGTCAGTCTCCTTTCCGAACGGTAAATTTGCCATTGGGGAGTCTTTCACGTGCAAATCCAGAAACCTGATTTATGCTATCATCTGCAATGGGGGGGGGGGGGGGGGGAGGCATGACCTATATTGGTGAAACTGTCAGACTTTAGGCAGACAGGTTTCGGGAGCACTTGAATGACATCCATCATGGCAAACATTTACCGGTGGCCCTTCAGTTCAACAGCCCTGACCATTCAGGTAACTCTGACATTCATGTCACTGCCCTCCGTTCATGTATCGGCGACGACCGAACTCGCTTTTCGTTGGAGAATCGTCTCATTTTTCAAATGGGCGTTTTAGCTCCGGCTGGGATGAATGTCCAGCATCATTTTGCATAATTCTGGTGGCTTCTGTCGTTATTTTCCTATCTATCCTTGTTTTTGCTTTGGTTCGTTTCGTTTCTTCAATTATCTGTTCTTAGCCGTCACTAGCTCCTACGTCACTTCCGCATGACGCCTTATTTTTTCAGCCATTTTGAATGTTCCTCTCTTCGATTCAGCTAAGTGATTTTTTACGCATTTTAATATTGTTGTTCATTTCTGTCTTCGTTTCGTTGATTATTTACTTTCTTGTTTCGACATGTCTTTCTGGTTTCACGATTTTCTTGCATTATTACTGTTATCGTTTCGCTCATCACCGTGGTTTCATCTGCTTGTATCGCTCATGTGACGTTTTCCTCATCATCATAAACCTTTGTAGTACCTATATGTAGTTCTTGTCCTTGTCACCTGTTCGTAACTGTGGCTGACGAAGGGTAAAACCCGAAACGTCCCTTGTCTCATGTGTACCGTTTACTTGTAAAACTGATTTCATACCATAATATTTTTTAATTTATATGTATGTAGGTATTATAGTTAGCTCGACAGGGCTCCTTTTCTGATAATTTTATACGGACTTACTTACTAATAAAGGAAGTGACGTCATACCGATATGGTGTAGAAGCAGACGCAAATATTTGAAGCAGAGGTGGGTGATCGTCTGCTAGAAGAGATGCGGCTTGCGTTTGAATGTGAGCGGACGTATGTGTGTTGAACAAATTTTTCACGCGAAGAAATTTCAAGATGGCGGTTCTGGTCGGCTGAAAAAAATGTTTGAATCCTAAGTCTAACCCTGGTTGCTGCATTTATTGAATCGTTTTTCCCTGAGGCTCAGACGTTGGACCCAGGAGGAAGTTTTTAAAAAAGAAACAGATAAGTACATTTATTGATGCATGCAGCTTGAGTTCCCAAAAATCTATTTCACAGGGTTCTTTTTATTACATGTTTTATGTATATCTGTATTTACATGGTTGTTTGCTAGGCGGGTTGGTTGGCGAGAGAACCATGAATTTACAATACCAATCCTATGATATTGAATTCTTGGTTGTTCTATAGTGTTGGTGTATAGTCTTCTCAGATAGTGGGGCCCGCATTCCAAAGCTGTGTGTTTTACTGCTACTACTGAGGTCACTATAACCATTTCTGTTAGCTGTTTTGCCCTGTTTTTTTTTTTGTAAATTTGTATTTGTTGTATTTTTTTGGCTTATTCTTCATTATTGTTTGGGAAATTTGTGCATCTCATCTTGATATCCTTCATTTATTAGATGTATTATTTGTTGTGAAATTTTGCTTGTAGTGTCATTAATGTGGTAGAGCCAAATTGTTTTCATTTTTCTACAATTCCTAAATTTCTGCCTTGGTTTATTCGTTAGTATTTTCTTGTGTTGGCTCTTTCTACTGTTATCCTGTAATCCTGTTTGTATCTATATTATTTTGCTCCTAATATACCGTATACCATCTATAGTTCAATGCAGTTGGTTGATATTGATTGGTGAAAGATTTGGTGGTGATATTGATCACATATTGAAAATATATTTTAATTAAATTATTATTGGACAATTTGGAGTCACATTAATAGTGAATTATGGCTACCCTGGAATATTTTACTAAGCTTGGTAAGGACTAGGGACTAGATGGAGAAGCCTTAAGAACCTTTGCTTTCACTGAGCATGCAAATGAAATAAAGAGGTTAGAGGACATTGCAAGAGATGAGAGAATCTTGGCTAGAGAAAAGAGAGAAGAAGAATTAGATGAGAAGAGAAGACAGGATGAATTAGAACAAGAGAATAAAAGAAGAGAACAAGAACTTGAGGAGAATAAATTGGCACATGCTCAAGCAGAAATAAAGGCACAACAAGAACTTGAGGAGAACAAATTGGCACATGCTCAAGCAGAAATAAAGGCATAACAAGAACTTGAGGAGAAAAAATTGGCACATGATCAAGCTCAAGCAGAAATGGCCTATGCTCAGAGGGTGGCCGAAATTGTGTTGGAAAAATTAAGAGTTGAACATAAACAGGTTAATCTAGCAGGTGAGGAGGCTGGAAAGAAAGACCATGCCTCTACTTTTAAATTAAATTTGCCCAAATTTAATCCCAACATAGACAATATTTCATGCTTTTTAAATAGATATGAACCATGTTGCCAGGAGTTCAAGATTGATAGAGCTACATGGCCCAGCAGGTTAATGAGTTTATTAGTTGGTGAGGCTCTTACTGCAGTCTGCACCATGGATGATCATACTAGAAATGATTATAATGCTGTGAAGGCTTTTTTGCTAAAAAAAATATCAAGAGGAAAATGGATACAGATTGAAACTGAAATCATTGTTGCCTGATTCAGCTAAGGATTTTGCTGAATTTATTTCATCCATTAAGCTTTGCTTTTCTAGATGGTTTGATTTATCAAAGATTGATAAAACTTTTGATGGGCTGGCTGACTTAATTTTAAGAGACAGGGTGCTGTCTTCAGTCAATGGTGACTTTTTGTCATTTTTGCAGGAGAGCAAGCCTGAATCATTATCTGCCTTGGAAAGTCTTGGACGACAGTACCAAATTGCACACCCTGGAAGAAATCTTAGCAGGACTATCATAAAGGATCCATTGCCAATGGCATCAGCTAGAACTATGATGTCCAATACACCCAGACAAAGATCAAATAGTATGGACATAAATTTTCGATTGAATCGAGATAATAATACTGGATCTTTCAGAGGGAGGTATAATTTTAACACTATGTCACAGCCACTTCAAAAGAATTTCCAACCATATGATGATGGATATATATACCTCAACAATCTTCTTCCAGACCTAGCAGGGATTGGAACAGAGGTGGATACAATTTCCAATCAAACAGGGGACACAGGCCATTCTATGGAAACAATGTGAATAATTAAAACAACAGGAGTTCTCAACAGAACAATAACTTTCGACGTTCTAGAAATTCTGAACGTGCCAATGCAGATGTTCATCAGAGTGAAAATAATACAGTTCGCAATGTCCATAATAACAATGTTGCTTCTCATGCAAATGCATGTGGTGTGGACTTATCTAATAGTACTAATTGTTCTGAATGTAATTCTTTGTTTCAGCCAGAGGAAGTTACTTGGCTCCTGTGCAGCCCCCCTTTGCCAGTCACGTCCTCTTATAATGGGACAGGATCAGTGGTGTTTGATAACGGTTTTGGAAACAACCAACTTGTTTCAGTGCTCAGGGACACTGGCTCCGCCACTGTGGGGGTTCAAAGATCATTAGTGGACCCTGCGGATTACACAAGCAAAGAAGTCCAGTGCATGACATTCGGGGGCACAGTTGAATATTATCCAACTGCAGAAGTATTTTTGGATACCCCTTATTTTACAGGAAAGACTCTGGTGTGTCTGTTGTCAAAACCAGTGGCTGTGATAACTTTAGGGAATATCCCTGGGCTTCATGAATGCTCTAATGATGATATTTTAAAATGGGAACAACAACATGTATATACTGCCAGGGTTGATACACCAGAGCACATGCTCTTAAGTAGATACATGCACGGTCACATGATCGGCATCAGAGTAACACATTTTTGAGGGATAGTGATGTTGATAATACAAAATTTCTTTCTCCCATCATTGAGGAGTCCCTTGACGATCTCCAAACACTGATGAGGAATCATCAGATGACTATTTTGACTCGAGTGAATCACAGGATGCTGCTGATGTGGGTTCCACCACATCCATATGTGATGATGTGATACCTAGCATTGATGATGAGGATGTTGATCAGGTGTCAAGTTCACTTTGGTCATATACTCTGCAGTCAAATATGTATATTTGGCTGCTTATTTTCCTTCTTTCCATTGTCTTTTTACTATATGGTTCTTCCTTTTCATTTAGGAACTTCAAGGATATTAATATTACTTCACATTTTTTCTTTCAGATGCTGACATACCATGATTTCATGTGGTATGTACTGGCCACTGCATTGGTTAGTGTGGCGGCATTAACAATATTGTTTCTTTCTTCAGGTGCTACAAGTCGTGTTACACCATTTGCAGAACATAATAACTTCATTCTTGTTCATATACAGGGACGTGGATGTATTATTCCCACTACTCGTGTACAGGAGGTCTTGTTTCTTATCTGTACTTATGATGAGGCTAATAATGTTGTACATTTTAATGGTCATTGTTATGATGAATGCTTCCTCAATGAGACTATGATTTAACTGTTGCAAACATTAATACTATTTTCTATACTGAGCCTCTACCTTTGTTAGATTCTTTGTTGGATAGACTATCTACAGCAACCTTTTTCAGTAAATTTGATTTATCTAAAGGATATTGGCAAGTCCCTGTGACGTGGAATGTAAATAGTGATACAGTAATCCGACAGCCTTTGCTTTCCCATTTAGTGTCTACCATTCGTTAAGCTAAACCACGCAACTTTCTGACTGCATTACACATATCTAATCCACGCCCTTTTTTTCTTGACATGTAAACAAACAGACATTTACCAATTTCCGTGACCTGCCAGCATAACAGGCAGCGAGCCCTGATTTGGTTACCTGAGTTCTCACGCGAGCTGATTTGCCAATTATCGGTCATTAGACAGTTGCGCGGAGAAATAACGGACTGTTTGAAGAAGATACAGGGGCGATAATATTTTCCCGACCACCTTTGATGTTTGCACGTTTCAGGGGGAAGTAATGTTTGATCTGCGCAAGGGGACGTAATCTAAGAGAGGCTCGTGCACGGCCAGTCTTCTGATGTCGGTCAGCATCGCTGAGTAGAATGAACGAACAAACCTTTGATCCGGGAAACGCAGTTTCTGATTCACTACTATACAGAAGGTGTGAATTGTAACGTCTTCTGGTGATGATAACACCATGAGCTGTAAATATACCGCGCTCTCTCAAATTCAGTTATTAGAGTCGCTCAGAAATTCTAGGATAATCTAAGCACGACGGACTAGAACCATTTCTTTGCTAAATGTGTTAAATTGTCCCGTGGGGATTTCATTTTCTGATTTGTGGTAATAGAAATTGTGCTTAAGTGTTAAAATGTGTTGGGTTTACCATTTTTATTCACTATAATTCCCTAGCGTTTAAAACTAGTGAAATAACCTAACGTATAGATATTTCTTGCCAGTCGTTCAGAGTAATGTAATTTCAAAAACCCCATTTTTCTTATACAAGAAGATACGGCTTAGCTGACTGAGATTATTAAGTGTGACGGATCAGTGACCGAATAGAATTTGCATTATATTTCATTGTGTGAAATTAAATAAGTGACTAGAGTTAATGTTATGTGACTAAACAACAGACGCCGACAAATAGCTAGTAGTGACAGGCGATTTTTGTTAAAGTGCGCGTATGGATAAATTGAATAATAATTGACTTTGTGCGCTGTGCATTTTCTCGCTGGCAATAACGGGGGAGGGCACATGCCCTATTTTCCCGACATGACTTAGCATAAAACTTACGGGCGGAAAGGATAGTGGCAGTTTTTCATAAATGTTCTTTTCTTCCCAATATAGCATCTAATCAAAACCATCGGCTAGCGGTCTATTACCAGTAACATTATTATTATTTTGGGTCTTCGATTTTTGGACCTGTTCTGTCCTCTTTCTTCATTCAGAGAGACCAATAGAAACAGTAATATTAATCGTAATTGGACGGTACATTACCCAGAATTATTTATCAAAATTGTCCAGCCCACTGGGAATACGAAAGAACATATATTCCTGACGTTTGACAGCCGTGGCAACGGAGTGATCCAGAAAACTACGCTGTTTCAAAATCGGCACTCACCATAAGAGTCAGCCGATAGGATTTACCATCATTGTCAGTTTTTTTTTACATATTGTAACATTTGTCTTAGCAACCAGAGGCTAGACAATACATGAACTACTTTTCTCCTTTTGTAACTGTGAACGTCCCGAGAACGTCTTGCTTCAGTAACTATATGCGGTGATGCAGGATTCATCCAGGAAAAAAATTAAACCACCAAATTTGGCGTCCACCTTGTAATTATTATTCGATACAAAGGCTGGACTGGGGCCAGATTTGGGGAACCCACCTGACAATATAGGTTCAGACTAATTTTTCAAGGGATACCTACACCATTATTAGGTAGGCAAGAGTGTTTGTGGCCACAGATGACAGAGTGAGAGACAGAGAGAGAGAGTAAATATATTCCTTTGTTACAAACATTGTAGGAACTTCTTTTTATTTCGCTAAACTGATCTATTTACTGAGTAGTAATTTAGTGGGGAATTTGTTCTTCATATTCTATTCAGTAATCTAGTGCTTATCTTTGACCTTTGGGTTATTAACTTCTTTTGGGATATTTTCTCAACAAGGGGAGGACACGTATTCGGTTATTTTCATATATTTGTAATTTTGATTTATTTGATTTCTCTATATGTTTGATGTTGTAAAATGTTTAATGATAATAAACAAAAAGACTTAAAATGTGCGTGTTGGTCAGACCCATACCCAATTAACCATAGTTTTTCACGTTTGTGTGTATTGTTGTCACATAATTGTGTGTGTGTGGGTGTGTTTAGTGTAACTTATATTTCATATAGGGAGAGAAAGGTTGTCTTATATTAAAATATAGTCGTATAGATAGGCTGGACTAGAGAAACTACTCATTCCAGAGACAGATCTTCCTCTTACACTATTCCCTCGTGAAAATCTATTTCTTACACCTTTATTCTCACATATTTACCACTATCACCTCTGCTCAGACGGGACCATAAATATCTTCTGACCTATCTTTAAAAATTTACGACAGTCCCTCTGTCGGACAGAGCCAAACCTTATACAGCTTTCGCTACACCTTTGGGATTTTTCCAATTTAATTTTATGTCTTTTGGTCTTGTCAACGCTCCTGCGACTTTTGTTCGTATGATGAGGAAAATATTTTCTTTAGTCGTGATGACATCATCACTTACATTGATGATATTAGCCTTTTCCGTGAATCTTGGGAAGAGCATGTTCTTGGAATTCAGTCTTTATTGGCTACTCTTCGTCTCCATCATCTTACTGCGAGACCTTCTAAAACTCAAATAGGATTCACTGAAATTTCTTTTTTTGGTCAAAGTGGGAGGCGGTTTTCTTAAGACTGAGGATTCCACTATCTCTAGGATCTTGAATCTAGAAATTCCTAAGACAAAAAAACTGGTTCGCAGTCTTTCAGGTCTTGTCAGATTCTACAGAAAGTTCTTATCTAATGTTTCAGAAATTACTTCAGTTCTGTCTTCGTTATTAAGGAAGAACTCTCCAAATAAGATTGTTTGGACTCATTCTTGCAATGATTCATTAAATTTACTAAAATCTCAATGTTCTAAATCACCAATTCTAAGATTGCTTGATACTAGACTTCCTTTCATCCTTAGGGTCGACTCCTCTTGTTCGGGGATCGGCGGTACACTTTTGCAGGAATTCGATGTTTGTCTACATCCAATTCTGTATGTCAGTCGTAAATTGACACCAACAGAAAAAAATACCCCATCGTCGAGCGGGAATTACTCGCGGTGGTGTATTGTTTTGCAAAATTGCAACGCTATCTTATTGGCGCGAAATTCGTCCTGGAGACAGACCAACGGGCGTTATCCTATCTTAAAACTGCAAAATTTCGTAATGAGAAAGCAGCCAGAGCAGCACTCGCCTCCAGCCCTATGAATACGACATTCGTACCATCAAAGGCAGTCAGAACGTAGTTGCGGATGTGTTATCACGGTGTGTGAAAGACCCACTATCAGCTAACAACACTGCAAATGCAAGTCTGATGTGAAGTTACAGCAAACCTATCAACTTACTTCTGCGCAAGTTGACCAATAGACAGTGTACCATATATGCACATTTTTTGCTGTCGATGCTTATTCTTGCATGAATCTAATGACATATGACTGCTATTTGAAGAGAATATAGGAACATACCCTGTGATGAACACCAAGACTGAAATCTATAATATTGTTTCATCAAAAAGTGAAATAATTCGCTCAGTAACTCTCTTGACAGTGCTTACAGGTATTGACCATGATCACTCGGCACATGATGATGATGAATACTCAGATCGTCAATTTGAAGATATAACTCTTTTTACTCAGCTCATCACATGGATGTCTTGAACCTTATTGACTGTTTCCATACACGGTTTATGTGCATAAAACACACATTAATTCATGGTCTACGAATAATGTGACATCTGAGTCGTTTGAATGCGGGGATTGATTTATTCCATTTTCTGAACAGTGTATGAAAATTAAGGGACCTAACTCAAGAATGCCTTTCATGGACAAAGGGACATAACTAAATAAATCTTAACGTGCGATAATTAATCTGTATCAGAGTGAACATTGAACAGTGGTGATTAACTTGAATTCATAGAGGAACTTACACGATAACATGGAGGATAATCATGGACATGAACTTTGTGCGCGATTATAAATATTTAGTCTACTGACTTTAGTTGGTTATTATTCCACTAGTACGGATGACAATATAACATTGTTGCTTTAAATACGGTGCTTTAATTAGCTGTTGATTAGTTTTAAGTAGCTTGATGAGTTTCTGTCTTTGACATAAGGCATTACTACACTCACACTAATTACATAATTGAACATTTTAATTGTTATCACAACAATTTTGCAATCTATACCATACATCAGCGTATTCTTACCTGATTGGACATACAACTTCGTCATGAAATGAATTTAAAAAAAAATTTTAAATTCACACCACAGTATACTTTTTATTACAGGTACTTAAGATGTACACATGACTTTAATCTTTTCGCGTATGATGATGCATTCATTCACATTAATAATATGATTGTCTGCCTAATTTCATCTATTTACGCGGTTATAAATTGATATGTTCTAGAATACTTTGCGTTATTGCTGTTGATCAATAAGTTTACTATTTGTGACGCGTATATGTAAATAGACTACATAAATCCGTCCACCTTTGCTCCTCATTAGTTTTACGTTTTGCTACGCAGAAACCCACGCAATTCGCTGTCTGTGGACTGACATTCTAGCCACGCCTATTTTTTCTGTCTTTCTGGCGCTAACGAGTTGTTACCTATTATTCGCATCATGCCCGATAATAAGTGGGGGGGGGGGGGGAACCGGACTGTTTAACAGAGTTCTCACGTGAGCCGACATGTCAATCATCGGGAAGTGACAGAAATCACGTGACAGAGTAGTACGCGCATTATATTTCTTTGTGTGTAATTTTTTTTAAATGACTAGTGTTTATATCACGTGTTAAAAAAGATAGACGCCAACCATCAAATAGCTAGTAATGACCAGCAATAGGTGTTAAAGGAGTCTTAATTAAATTAACCCTGATATTGTGCGCTGGCTGTTTTACTGGGCGGGAAGGGAAAGGCGCATACCTAAAACCCAACTATACCCGCTGAAGCGAAGTGCGGTAAGTTAGACTAAGATACCGTGTGCCTTTTAAGTTAATTAGAGGACGGAGAGGATCAGAGATTACTACGCGTGATAGCATAGTATTGTCATTTTAGGTTAATGTTTTGTTTCTTCTTAATTTAGGCTCGATCAAAAACCAGTGAACCAGCGGTATTATAGGCTACCAGTGACATTATTGTTATTATTGTGTCTTCGATTTTGACCTGTGTGGTCCACTTTCTTCATTCATGAGAGAGGCCAAACTATAAACAATAAGAATAATATTAACCTGGACTTGCAAAATACCAGATTTTTTTCTATCCAATTTTATCAGCCCGATGTGGCAAAATATATAACAGTTTACTCGACCTATGACAGTCGTTTTTCCCAAGTGGATTATACCCATGAGAATTCGCTGTTCCATAACCGGCACTCAACAGAGAAACGCCGATAGGATTTATCATTACCAGTTTGCATAACGTAACAGTTGTCTCAGCAACCAGAGGCTAGACAGTACAGGAACTATTTTTCTTTCTATGATTGTGACCGTCCTGAATACGTCTTACTTCAACAACTATATGCGGTTATGCAGGACTCATCCAGGAAAACAATTAACGCACCAATTGTGGCGATTACCTTGACATTATTATTAAGTACCAAATAAATAAATAGTCAAGTGCTACTTGAATGACATCTATCATGACAAACATTTACCGGTGGCCCTTCATTTCAATAGGCCTGACCATTCAGGTAATTCCGATATTCATGTTACTGCCCTCCTTTCATGTGCCGGTAATGACAAGACTCGCTTTTCGTTGGAGAATCGTCTTATTTTTAAAATGGGTGTTTTAGCTCCCGATGGCTTGAATATTCAACATCATTTTGCATAAATTCTGGTAGCTTTTCTCTTTTTCATTCTTTATTCGTTGTCTTTTAGATCTATCTTCTTATGTTTTAGTTTTGGTTCGTTTCGTATCTTTTTATATCTTTTGTTTTGTCGCTATCGTACGTCACTTCCTTGCGATTTCTGTGACGAAATACTACTGCTTTCTTTCACAGATTCTTTGGATCGAGCTGAGTGAAGTTTTGTTAATTCTCTTTTTTTCGTTTCATTGATTATTTACTTTCTTGTTTCGGTATTTCTTTTAGATTTTACGATTTTCTTGTATTATTATTGTTCTTTTTCTCTCATCACTTTTGTTGTTTACTTTTTCCATCTGCTTGTATCGCCCATTTGTTGTATATTTCTCATCATCGTATAGTTTTGTAGTACCTATATGTAATTCTTGTCTTTGTCACCTGTTTGTGGCTGACGAAGGGTAAAACCCGAAACGTCCCTTGTTTCTTGTGAACCGTTATTTGTAAAACTGATTAAATACCGTTTTATTGGTTTAAATACTTATATTAAGTACCAAGGCTAGTCTGGGGCCAGATTTGGCAACCAACAGGACACTGTAGGTCATACTATTGCTAGTGTTGTTTTTTTTTTTCCAAGAGATACCTACGCCAAGTACTGGGTAAGCAAGTGTGTTTTTGTGGCCACAGAATGACAGAATGAAAGACACAGAGAGAGAGAAAATATTTTCCCTTGTTACAATCATTATACTAACTTCTTTTTTTTTATCTCACTGACCTGAGTATTTACGGGATAGCTTAACTAGGAACTTGTTCTTTTTCTTTACTGACTATTCCATACCCTAATGCTAACCTGTGACCTTTGGGTTATTAACTTCTTTTGGGGATCTTTCTTTCTTCACAAGAGGGGAGGGCATTTAGGGTTTTTTCCCCCCATGTTTGTAATATGATTTATTGATATATGTATGTTTGATGTTGTAAAGTTTAATTGATAATAAACTAAACAAAAACTTAATTTAGAGTGTTGGTCAAACCCCTACCCATATCTATTATCCATAGTTGTTCACGTCTGTGCGTATTCGTCACATAATTGTGTGTGTGTATGTGGGTGCAGTGAAACTTATATTTGATATAAGGAGAGAAAGTTCGTCTGATTAAAATATAGTCGTATAGATAGGCTGGATTAGAGAAACTACTCACTCCAAAGACTGATCTTCCTCTTACACTATCAACCTCGTGAAAATATATTTTCTTACACCTTTATTCTCACATATTTACCACTGTCACCTCTGCTCAGACCGGACCTTAAATATTTTCAGACCTATCTTAAAAAAATTTACGACACTATTTGACAACTGATACTGGACTTGACGGATAAGTGTTATTGGACGGTGTGAGGTATGGGAGTGCATGTAGTGCTACCATCATTTTTTAGTGGGTTGGGAACTCTTAGTTATGGCGACCTCACATTGCTGTTAAAAGGGATTTGTCCGTGAGTAGACATTGGCTATGGTCCTAAAAACCATGGTCCACACTTTTAGTGTTAAATGGCCTTCCCTACCATATTTCACTCTGGTGATGTTATACTCACGCCACGAAAATAATGGAAACTATGTTTTCATTATTTTTGCGGGGGGGAGAGTGATGTTATGATTAAAATTCATAACGATTATGTAAGTATTATAGTTAGCTCGACAGGGCTCCTTTTCTGATAATTTTATACAGCCTTACTTACTAATAAAGGAAGTGACGTCATACCGATATGGTGTAGAAGCAGACGCGAATATTTGAAGCAGAGGTGGGTGATCGTCTGCTAGAAGACCTGCGGCTTGTGTTTGAATGTAAGCAGACGTATGTGTATTGAGCTCCTGCAGTCTACTTTGATTTTTCTGCATCATTCCATCACTAGGGCACCAAGATACTTTGGTGAGGTGTCCCTAGTCTATTCTATTCAGGAATCATATCTAGTTACGAAGATGTCAAGTGTACGATGAGAATAAAGACTGTATGATTGCCATTGACCAGCGTTTGATAGTGAACGGACTGGACGACTGCCTATTACTGCATTTGCCATTGGGCCTATATTCTATTATCATGGAGCTTTGTGTGCAGTACAATAAACTGCGTATTGTAAATTGTGAAGGAGGTGTTTGTCAGCTCACTGAAGTATGTTGATACGTGTTGTTGGACTACCCCTAGTGTGTACTTTGGCCACGGAGACTTTCTCCGAACTTTATCTATATTACGGCACGCATCAATATATATATATATATATATATATATATATATATATATATATATATATATATATATATATATATATATATATATATATATATATATATATATATATATATATATATATATATATATACACACACCTTTCCTTTCTTACACCCAGAGTAATCAGAGACATAAAACGTTATTGAAAATGAAGAGCAGAGGACACCGCCTTCCTAAGAGGTCACTGTAGAGTATAGCTGTATTGACTGGCCACTACTGTAAAATATTCATCACTGTAAAGTATGGATGGGTGACTTCCATGTTTTGGACAGCACTTGTCATACTGGAACCGGTTTCCCTTGAGGCTCCAGGAGGAGCACGGCATCTGCGTTACCACTGTATGATTGAAAGATGGAATCTACGTGGGAACTTGATCAACTACCCAACCTTGCGCAGCGCTGTATCTACTGGTCATGTAGACGTGGTGTGAGAGTGGAAGCAACGCGAATGGTGTACTGTTCTATGTAGTTGACACTAGATAATACTGCACTCACACACTCTTATACGAGTCAATGATGGCTGGAACTACAGCTGACGTTTTTTCGCACCTTTTATTAAGGACACACACACTTGACGTGAACATCTGCATATGACAGTACATGGTTGACAGGACATCATCATATTAGCAACATAATTGAGTGCACCATAATGACAGTACTTCAAAGATGGCCACCTTCTGTGAGTTTCACTCACTCGTCCAACAGAAGGATAATAATAAAGCCAAAGTTAATTCAACATTTGAATATATATATAACTTCATAGAGTTTTCCATCTAGCTCTACATTAATAGGGTTGTTTCATGTAGATAGGAATACTAGTGGAACCTGTCATCTTCAACTGTGCATATGGACGACCAACGACGTTCAAACTAGGTTGTCATCTAAACCTAACCGAATGAAGGTCATCAAAGAAAAAAGGGTCTGGCTTTACCTGGAGTCCGAATTTAAACATAATAAAGTACATGAGAAGAAGCTCTGACACAATACTCTCGCAGAGACATTCCCTCCTTATGGAAAAATCATCCACAAATCACTTTTTAATCATAACAGGACCAGCCTTAGAAAAACACTCAGCCATTATCGGCGACTACTTCGGAACTCTCTACAACCCAGTAGGACTACGAATACCTGCGCCACATTCCGGCACAAAGAATATAGTCCGACCTAAACATACAAAGCTATACAATATAAAACTGAATCTTCTTGCACTAGACAAGTAGTACACATGAATTCGGACCATAAACATTCTAAGCAAAATTAATCTATTTTCTGGCCCTAACAAACGAGAACTGACATGAATTCAATTATTCATAGGCCGAATCAATATCAAGAGAGATCATCCATATAATCAAACGTATAAATCAATCATGGATTATCTAGCTTTACCAAGGGAAGCATTTTCGTACCCAAATAAATACAACTATATATTTTCCATATTAAATAGACGAAGTAATCCGTGTGTCGCATAATTCCATACAAAAGAAAATGTGTATGTAATATGCGCAACAGTCACAACTATTATAATTTATTAATTTTACGTAATAGAAACTACAGTACCACTTAACAATATCCATGAAAGTTAAATGAAAAAAAAAAGAATTCGACTGTTAATTCATGCGCATACAGAGACCATCGGATGCCACCAAGATGCTACACAATGAATTACTGTAAATAACCAAATGTTTCTAGTGCCAATGTGCTTAAGGCTTATAGCAAAATGTCGTCTGTTATATCAAAAATCCCTTACGTGAAGGCAGTACTGTCGACTCGAGTCACTCGACTACGACTCGAGTCGAACTTATGTCATCACAGCGACTGGACTCGGAACTCAACTCAAGATGTAGATATTAGCGATTCGACTCGAGACTTGCCAATTTTGGCGACTTTACTCGTACTCCTCATTCCTATGGACTCTTAAATAATGAGAAAACGAAAATGGTTTGTTTAAAAAGCGATATCACCAATTGTGACGAAATCATTCGTGCACTTTTTATAACTCTCATCCACTCCGGCAGTATCCCTTCTTCTCTTCATTTTTCTCACTCGTCCTATTATTTGGCATATTTATTGCCCGGTAACTTCCCAATGACTGTCGCCGAATGTTCCGCACAGAATATGGGTATTTTAGAGTTATCTCCCTTTAGCATTGTTCCGTATTTTAGCAGTGTCTCGCGCATTAGCAGTGTTTCGCGCATCAGGTCAAGCAATATGTCTTGAATTGTAATGTAGTTGTTGTCACATGAAACGACGTTGACCGGCGATGGACACCTATTCTGATGCAGTCGGCTCGGAGTTATGTGCTCGATCGGCGTTTCCAGTAAAGTTAAAACGCTCCAGCACGGAACATTCAGCTAATGTGCGAAACACTGCTAAAGGGAAATAACTCCGAGTGAATATTCTGTGCCACAGTCATTAGGAAATTACCTATTGCCCTTACATTCTTTTGCTGTGACCGCACCTCAGACGTGTTTACGTTCCGCCAGGTGAATCGTAACAATACCATGGTAATTAGACCGGTCAGCGGAAATACGATTATTACAAAAGTCCGTCTGGCCACCTTTGAAAGAGACGTCAGTTGTTTGTGCAACGTGGTATCGCACGAAACTCCGCCTAGGCCGGTCCCAAGCCCGGCTGAAAAAGGAGGAGGGCGGCCTGCATGGAGGCCGTAAGAAGGCAGCCCCTCCACCATGCAAAGGCACAATAGGCCAATCACCTGTTTGCTTTAAAACATGATTACGCGAACTACAAGAGAGAAAACCGGACTGATTCTAAAGGCGACGAACTGGAACGGACTACGACTTATGGAACTTGGAACACAAAAAGTATAAATGGGAAAGAAGAGGAGCTGGTGGAAGAGATGAGGAAAGCAAAATTAGAAATCCTAGCTATAACGGAAACAAAGAAAAAGGGACAAGGAGTCATGGATCTCGATGGCAACACGCTGCTCTACAGTGGTGTACCCACATCTGAAAGAGCTAAAGGGGGCGTAGGTTGCATTGTGGCCAAAAACCAGAAAGATAATATCAAGGGATGGAACTTTGTCTCGGAGCGCATTATGGTTGTAAAACTAAAAGAAGGAGAAACCATAGTCAGCCTGGTCATAGTGTATGGGCCAAATGAGCTTGAGAGAGCAGAGGTCAAGGAGGAATTCTTCGAGCTGCTTCAAAGGACAGTGGATGACTGCCTAGATGAAGTTATCATGCTCGGAGATTTCAATGCCAGAGTTGGAAATGACCATGCTAGATGGGGTGGAGTTATCGGAGGATATGGAGAAGATACTCTCAATGACAATGGATGGCGACTCCTTAGATTCTGCAGTGAGCAGAATCTGATTATTACAAACACAAAGTTCCCCCATAAGCGCATACATGCATACACTAGATGTGAACCAACAAAGAATGAGAAGTCAGTGATCGACTATGCCATTGTTAGGAGGAGCTCATTCAAATATGTCCGGGATGCTAGAGTCTGGAGGGGGTCAGAGATTGGAAGTGATCACTACCTGCTTACAATCAAAAGAACAACTGAAAGAGTTACTCGGCCTAGGAACTGCCCAACATCACGCAAGAAACCAAGTAAACAAACGGGAGAAATTAGCATTAAGACCTACAAGCTGAGAGAGCCAGAAATTAAGACCAGATATCAGGGGCTTATTGCTACAGCGGTGAGAAACACAGAAGAACAACCTGATGACTTGGAAACCCTCTGGCTGAAATTCAAGGACATCATAAAGACAGCTGTTGCAGAAGCATGTGGTGAAGTCCGACTTGGGAACAAGAGAAAGAGGACACCTTGGTGGACAGAGGAAGTCAAAGAGAAAATAAGAGAGAAGAAAATGGCATGGAAACAATACTTAGGAGCTAAAAACACAGCAGGACAAATAGAGAAATATAGAGATTATGTGATACTTAGAACAGAAGCAAAGAACAAGGTGCTAGTAGCAAAACAGAAGTCCTGGGAAGAATTTGGAGAAAAGCTAGAAATAGATGCGCAAGAAAACCAGAAATTGTTCTATAAGACCCTAAAGAACACGAGGAAGGAAAAACAATGCACTCTCAAATTTATAAAGCAAGGCAAATTGCTTACTGCTCCGAAGGAAGTATTGGAAAGATGGAAAGAATATTTCTCAGAACTCCTTGATGGTGAGCAAGGTCAAGCATCAGAAATGATAACCACTAGCACAGAAGAGGAAACCAATGGTGATGAAGATGACATAAAGATGGAAGAACTGAAGGCAGCACTGGAGAAAAACAAGATGGGCAAAGCAGCAGGGCATGATGGTATAACACCAGAAATGGTTAAGTACATGGGAGCATCAGGTGACCTATTATTCTTAAGGGTCCTACAGGCAGCGTGGTGCAATAAGACCATACCAAAGGATTGGGAGATTGCCATCATAACACCAATTTTCAAAAAAGGTGACAATCGACAGAGGCATATCCCTTCTCAGTGTCCCTGGTAAAATCTACTCTAGAATCCTAGAGCAGAGACTCCGACGCCTAGCTGAGCCACAATTGGATGAGATCCAGTGCGGATTCCGTGCAAACCGAAGTACTCAAGACCTAATCTTCACACTCAGACAGCTGAAAGAAATGGCTCTTGAGTATAAGAGTGAGATCCATCTTTGTTTCATAGATCTGGAAAAGGTATTTGACAGGGTCCCCTGGAGCAAACTTTGGGACTGTTTGGCAAGGAAGAACATTCCGGCACCTCTGATTCATGCTATACATAGCTTCTACAAGTCTTGCAGAAATTATGTGAGGACAGCAAACCATAAGTCAGAAGAGTTTAGGACCACCACTGGTGTAAGACAAGGTGATATCCTGTCACCTTATCTTTTCATACTCCTCATGGACGATGTTATCAAGGCATGTAAGGAGAGAACAAAAAAGTATTCAGTGGGGCACTGGAAGAGGAGACATGTATGTATTTCAGAGCTGGCATTTGCTGATGATGTTGTCCTGATTGCTAAATCAGAGGCACATCTCCAATCCAACCTGCAAGTCTGGAAGGAAGAGCTGGAGAAGAGAGGGATGGTCATAAGCAGCTCGAAAACAAAATCCATGGTGATATCACGAGAAGAAAAAAGACCAGATTAAGCTGGGAGAACAGGTCCTGGAGCAGGTCGACCACTTTAAATATCTCAGAGCTATTATAGACCGAAAGGGAGGCATCAAAGAAGAGTTGGCCACTCGAAAAGCAGCAGCTGGGAGACTTTTTCAGGCCATAAATCGAGGATTCCTCAGCAAGAGAGAGGTTGGTAAGAAAACGAAGATGGCTGTATACCGCCCCACCTATGTCCCAGTCTTGACATATGGATGCGAGTCATGGGCAAACACTGCAACCCACAAAAGCCAGATCCAAACCTCAGAAATGAGGTATCTGAGGAAGGTGGTTGAAGTAACAAGAAGAGACATGGTCCGCAACCAGACGATACGTAAAGGCCTTAAATCCTACCCCCTGCAGACCCAAGTAGAACAGTCCCAACTAAGATGGTTTGGCCATGTCTGCAGAATGGGAGAAGATCGGCTACCACGACAAGCATGGGAAACAAAGAGCCAGAGATCCAGACCCCCAGGACGACCCAGAGTCCATTGGGAGGACAACATTAGACAATCATTGAAGGACCGGGGACTAGAATGGAACCAGGCCAGGAGGAAGACAGCCGATAGGATAGTCTGGCGCTCTCTCTTCCAAACCTCTACACCTCACGGTAGACGGGGAACGACTAAGTAAGTAAGTAAGGTATCGCACGAACACGCACAGACAGTCAGATTGCTATCTAAGGAAGCCGCCTGAGGGACGAAAAAAAACACCAGTGATAATTAGATAATCGTTTCATCTGAGCCCTCTCGGTATCAATATTGCCGATAATCTGTCTGGGGGACACAATATTGGAAGGTAGCATCTGGACATCAAATAAGTTCACAGATTTGTTTGTGAGTTGGCGGAAGCATTACGACATATTAAAAGAAGTCACGCGATGGAATTTTAAAATGTAATATTTTAAAACACGCGGGGGAGAATCAAATTAAACACCCCTACCCATATAGTCAAGAGCTTTCCATTGGAGTAGTTTGAGAGACGGGATAAACAATGGATCTCATTGGAAAATTCGGCGGAAGTACAATCTGGGATTTGAACTTAGAATGAGAGATATAATATAGCGAAATCGGAGACACAAATCAGACTGCATCGCCACGTCAAGCCAGCAAGTCACCAAAGCTAGAGAAAGAAGGATCGGACTACGGATTCCAAAATTATAAGTGACAGATCGGAAGTATTTGGGCAACTTTACAACTTAAAAGTAAACCCGCATTTTTTAAATTCGAAGTCTGGATACCTAAGGAATCAAATCACCCGTCATAAGAGGATTACTAAAGTTTCCCAGGCCAAGTGATTCGCAGAGCACCCGTCATAAGAAGACTACTAACATTTCCCAGACCAAGTGATTCGAAGCATCTAATAAAGTGCTATGTCAATTCTAAAACTGTGAGAGGAGATTGTTTTTCAAAAAGTTACTTAGGGGTAAGTGTAAACATTTATTTTACAAATGTGAATTTGACATGTTTTTCTTGCTTAGTGGTTATATATATGAGGCTGGCAACCTCAACGTATGAAAATAGTATATTCATAAACCACTACAGCAAGCGCTGGCGATTGTTTCTTGATAGTCGTACAAAAACCGACAGCAGAGGTGACCCCAGTATCCGCCTGGAGCAGGGATGAGTGATGATTACATCACGTGTGCTTAAGGTGCATAATATCATTTTGTGAGATATATGTACCTTGCTAATTTTAAAAGAGTGTTTTGTTGAGTGGATAATATTTCTTAAATGTAATACTGAAAAATAACTTTCATCGAATTAAAAACTGCCAATAAAAAATGATAGTTATTGTTATTGTTAATCAGAATCGACCTCACTGCACTCCGGGCAAACCCATAGGTGCTCAGTCTCCCTCAGCAAATGTCGAAGAGTATGAATGCTTATTGTACCTGTAGCACGCTGGTTGTACATACGATGGATGCATCCTCTTTCACGTCCATTTCTGCTAGCCCCACGTTTGATGCCAAACTCCAACAGTCTCAGCCTTGTTGATTCATCCATATCAGTGTCCTTATCCAGCAGGCGATCATTAATTGCCCGTTGCATCTCTCCCTTATCCATGTCCAGTGTCCCCACTACGGGTGCTCTCGAGGCCAGTCTGTCAGCTCTCTCATTGCCACGTACCCCTGCAACGTTTCGGGACAGTAGATCCACACCAGTTCTTGAAGACTTGAGGATTCTATTGATGTTTTCAATTCCTGCCGCAGCCATCCGTTCTGAACTTTCCGAAGCATGGCTTGAGAGTCTGACAATATAACTATCCTGGTTGCTGGAGTTTCAGACAGCCACCTCAGTGATGCAGTAACTGCCTCTACCTCCATTCTCATGCTGGAGGTTGTTGTCATGTAGGCTCCACTCTGTTCAGCGACGACCCTGCCCTTTATTCTCGAAATAGTTATTTTTCATTATTATTTATAATAGATGTGATTGTTCGATAAAGTGCGATAATGGCTATTAACGGTTTTACATTTTTTTTTAAATGAGGCTCGACTCGAGACTCGACATGTAAGCTAGTGTTAGGGACTTACGACTCGACTTAGGACTTGTACTGAGACATTTGCGACTCGACTCGAGACTTGCACTAAGAGGCTTGCGACTTGACTTTGAGACTTGCACCAAGAGACTTGCGACTCGATTCGAGACTTGCACTAAGAGACTTGCGACTCGACTTAGGACTTGTACTGAGACACTTGCGACTCGACTTGAGACTTGCGACTCGACTTGAGACTTGCACTAAGAGACTTGCGTCAGGACTTGTACTGAAACACTTGCGACTCGACTTGAAACTTGCACTGAGACTTGCGACTCGACTTAGGATTTGTACTGAGGGACTTCAGATTCGACATACGACTCGTTAGGACAGACTTGAAGACAACTCTGCGTGAAGGTATCGTTAAGATGAAGAGTTGGTTCTACTGAGATTGATGCTTAGTCGGTTTTACATTCTGCTTAGCTTCATTCCTCCTCTTTTAAGGTTCATAGCTACTGATCTTCATATTCAACCTTTAAAAACAAAAACAAACAAAAAATCTCCGGCCAGCAATGACTTCAGCCTTATTTTCCATGGTGAACAAACAGGATAGATGATAATGCTGATGATCAGGGCTGGATTAACCATTAAGAAAAATTAAGCACGTGCTTAGGGCACCAAGGGAAAAAAAGTGGGGGGGGGGGGGGGGCACAACAGAATTTTTCCACTACCTATCATGCCCTAACTCTCATCTCTTTCACTGCCACAGTCGTCTTTAGTCGAATTTTTTGTAATTTTCAATATCTGCCGTGTTCGACTTTAATCCGAATTGTTAAAAAAAAAAAAAACAGTTTTCTTTGCTATGGTGAGTGACTGAAAGTGTGAGACACAGATCTAGAGTTCAGTATGTTTGCCTGTCTTACCAACGTTTTTCTGGATGAATTTCAGTGGAGTCTGGCAAGGAAGAAATTTGAATTTTCAGTCACTTCAGCATTTATTGTCTTAATGTCTGGTCAGTTAAGCAATGGAAGCGCCTGGGTGGGGGGGGGGTGGGGGGGGGCCTGTGCTTAGGTCATCAGTTGACCTTAATCCGGCCTTGCTGATGATGATGATTACTAAGCAGATAAGTAATGTGAGTGCCAGCAAGTATTCTAACAAAACACCTTTCCAACTCTAAGAAGGGAAACAAAATGTGAGACGCGAGACTGATATTCCGGACAGCCCCCCCCCCCCCCCCCCCCCCCCCCCCCCCCCCGCACATCCTTCGTACGCCACTGTACGCAAGCAAGGTTTGCTAAAGCTTGTATTGTATGGCACGTAGATGATGCTACCCCACTGCGTTGAGTGAACTTCTATTTTGAAGGATGAGAGTACTTTTCATGTTTATTTTGTTGTAGGCTATTTCACGTATTCCAGCAGTCTATGCTGGATGATTGTTGTAGTAATCGGAGTACCGTACTTCTTGATTATCGGAGTACTCCTGGATTATCGGAGTACTGCTGGATTATTTGAGTACTTCTGCATTATTGGAGTACTTCTGAATTATCGGAGTACTTCTAGATTATCGGCAGTCCTTTTATATTATACCAATGTCGAACTTGCTGAGTTGGTGTAGCCCTCTGGTTTTGCAAGAAAGCCCTGGAAACGCCACCCAAAATAAAGAAGGGGAAAAGAGAGTGAAAACTCTAATCCCCGGATATCAACCTCAAGACGCAGCAATAGAGACCGCAGTCAGCGACTCATAGCTTGACTGCCTGCGTCAGGACCAGCGAACCAAAGCTGGTCAAGACCGCACTCCACCTCCACGTGGTGGTCCTGGAAACAGTCTGCAGCTGTGCAGTCTGGCTGAGCGAGTGTGGATCGAAATGGGAAGGCAAACCCGGTCCTAAAAAATGCCGTGCAGAAGTCGGATGTGTCGACCGAAAGGTGCAGATATCACAGCTTAGGCGTAAACAGACACAACGCAACCACCGTCCTTTTCAGGACGAACGAAGAAGAAGAAGAAGAAAACAAACAAACCCTTCGTAAGCCACTCACAGACCCAATACAGGAGACTAAGATGAGAAATATAAGCACAATGAACAAATAGGACGAAAGAAAAGAAAACCAGGGTATAGCAGCAATAGATGTAATACAATATCAGTAAATCATAAAGGAGGCTGATGCAAAACTTGGAAATAAATGAGAAAACAATGTTAAAAAACGTTGCTAAAGAAGGAAAGACACCGAACCAGCACGTGTTTCTAGGGTGTGGTTCATTTCTAGAAGTGACTCCACGCACGTGTTTGTGTGTGTGTGTGTGTTTGCGTTATTTTCAAGATTTACTGTAACCATCTTTATTATTTACTCATATTGTGCTAGTGTGGGTATGCTAAACAGCAGTATGTGTGTCTGTTGTGTGGGTAGGTTAAACAGCGGCGTGTGTGTAATGTTGTTTAGGTATGTTAAACAGCGGCGTGTGTGTCTGTTGTATGGGTATGTTAAACAGCGGCATGTGTGTATGTTGTATGGGTATGTTAAACAGTAGCTTATGTGTCTGTTGTGTTGGCATGTTAAAACACACTGTGCACTTTGTAGCCTAACAAAATATATTAAGGTCTACCAAACGAAAAAGCTGTTACGACTGTAATTCTTTCCAAACAACAGAGCTAATGACTAGTTCGATTCCTTCACAGAGCACACTACATCGAGCGAAAATCTGCATTTATTTCTTTCTTTTTCTTCACAATCAACATCGTACACGTTGAAGGTGCCATAATTTTCAACACGGCTTACACGAAACTTAAAAAAGAAGGTAAACGCAGTCCCATAACAAACACAGCCTACATAGGGGAGTGAAATGCTAGAGACTATGTCATACGAGGTCCAGATTTTTTATGAGGTGGGGTGACCAGTTTCCGTTTTCGCTGCCTTTGCCTTCCTTCGATCACGAGCAGTCAGATACCCATTAACAACTAGGTATATTGTAGCATTACGCTACTAGGTTTCGATCCCGGAACCCTGTAACTATGCCGCGGGAGGAAAGCACTCTAACCGCTTAGCCGTTAGGACGCTGGACACTTGGTCAAACTTATTAATTCCCCCTGTTAACTCCGTCTAGGCCGGTCCCAAGCCCGGGTGAAAAAGGAAGGGCGGTATGCATGGAGGCCGTAAGGAGGCAGCCCCTCCACCTTGCAAAGGCACATCAAGCCAATCAACTGGATCTGATTCTTGTCAGGATGTGAATATTGCACCAGTTATCACTAACGATAACTATGAATTGGCAATGGTGCACCACTTCACACACCTGGGGTCTACCATCAACCACAAACTCTTTCTGGACATAGAAATTGACAGCCGCATTGGCTAACCTGCAGCTACCTTTGCTCGCCTCACATCACGTGTTTGGAGAAACTCCAAACTCACAACGAAGACCAAAGCTGCAGTATTTAATGCCTGCGTCAGCAGCCCTCTTCTATATAGCAGTGAGACATGGACAACTTATGCTAAGCTAGAAAGAAGGCTCAATACCTTCCATCTACGATGTCTACACAACATCCTCGGTATTTCGTGAAGGACAAAGTGACAAATGTCGAGGTGTTTTCACGTGCTGGCCTTCAAAGCCTGTATACACTGCTTAGACAGCGAAGACTTCGTTGACTTGGCCATGTCCGCGCATGGAAGATGGTGGCTGTTAAGGTTCAATTCCCAAGTTGTTATGGGTTCTTATGCCTGGTTGTTAGGGTATCACTTTATATACTGATATCGTAGTGTCTAGGTTCAACACTGCTGAGAAGGTCCCTCCTTTCTTCACACTGTAAAAGGCATGCAGATCTACCGGTACTAATTTTTAACACAGTCTTTCTTCACATACCTGATCTTCGAACACTGAAGAAGATACGAAGGCCAGGTTGGACGTTAATACAACACGTATTTAATGACAGTTCACAGCTCCACGTTAAACATCCATTATATAGATAAGAGCATGGCATAGCATAGCCAGTCTTAAGCGTCGCTATCTCGTCTGGTCATGAACACGCTGTCCTCACGGTATCATGCAGACTTTAATACGAAATGTGCCAACTCACTTGCATCCAAATTAAAGCATACACAGCTTTCAATTATAAATATAGGTAGCCTCAACCCAACTCAGCAATGTGGGTGAGCTAAATGAAGTAGAGCTATAAAACTCTGTAAGATTACACATTCCAGGAGCTGGATCAAATGTACGTCCAAACACTTTGAAGAACACTAACGGAATGCCCCGCAGTATCGCTCACTTCTGCTAAGTGAAGCCGGCTAAGCCGTCGGCAAAAATTGTCCCAAAAGACAATGACGTACTTCCGGGAGTAGCCCAGGAAACGTACTATCAACAAGCTATAGTGCGTTTCAAAAAGATCGGTCGACGATTGACTTCAAATATCTCCATATTCCTTGCACTGATAAACATGATTTTTAGCATGTGGTCTTATATTTTCAATGTCCCAAAGTTTTTATAAAATTCAATGTTGCAGGTAGTGTTCTTTTCTTGCAACGGCTAATTCCTTTGATCTTTTTTAACGAAATAATTATTTTGTCCTGGAAGAAAATAATTTACCGTAAATGACGGAAGTTGCATATTTTCGGCATAGGCGTCTACACAATTCGAATGTTAGAGGGGTTTGTTAACTGATTACTACGTGAGGTCCTTTTTTATTTCTTCGAAATATTTGAGAGAATAATAACCCCTATTCGTTGTAAATGTTACTTTTTATACTAAAACATGAATGAATGCACGAAGAAGTGAAAGTACTGTGTATATTAAATGTAGTAGTGAAATCGTGGAGATAAAAAATAAATGAATTGGTTTACTTATACACATAGATGGAGGAAGAAACATATAAAACATGTAAGGTATTTACACACTTATTCTGAGTCAGACGAGTCTAACATATTGATGACTATTCTCGGCTGAACGAGCGACAGTCCATCTTTTTTCCAATAGTCACTTTCCTCTTTTAAGACATGGTCTTCACATTTACACCAATAATCTTTGTCTATCTGCGAGAGGGCGGCATATGTTAGTTCTTTCATATTGCATAGTTTGAAAGTTTTATTTTCAGCTGCCACCTGTCCTTTAACTTTTGCCCAAACGAGTTCAATTGGGTTTAAATGTGAATGATAAGGTGGCAGTCTCAAATACATATGACCATGCTGTTGAATCAACTTGTCTATATGACTATCTTGGTCTTTTGTGATTTCTTAACAAGGGACAGTAATTCAGGTTTCAGAAACCCCTCGTTAAATGGAATGTCTTCTTTTCTGAGCCAAATCTTTATAGCATCTTTTGTACTCGAAGATGTCGGGATTTTGTCTTCTTCTGCCACAGCGTTGTGGTATGATGCGTTGTCCATTATCAGACAGGATGGTCTGTCTAGGGACGGAAGAAGAGTATTTTCAATCCACTCTCTAAATATGTTACCGTTCATCTCGGTATGATAGTCCCGGTTGCCCGTATAATTGGAAGTGAAAATAAGTTCAGCATTTTTCACTAGCCCATTATGTCTGCTGCCTGCATGTGCCATTATCAGACGTTGTCCTTTTCCACTGGGTACACATCTTTTAATCGTTCCATCTGATAACTGCCATTCCTTTTCACTTGTGTTGTGTGCATTGATCCAAGTTTCATCAACATACACAATATCATAATCTTGATTACGCATTTCCCGTAATTCACGTAAATATTTACTTCTCATAGATACTAAGTGCGGCTTCTCGCAGATGACGTTTCTTCCACTAGCGTACTTCCTAAACGTAAAGCCAATGCTTCTAACAGTTCTCCATAATGTTGATTTCGACACATCAATGCCATTGTGTGTTCTCAGCCGAATTTTCAGTTTTCTTAGTGTCACAGTTTCTTTGGAATTGAACATTCTACAAATCTCTATTCTAATCACATCCCTGTCAAAACTATCTACTACTTCCTTTCTTCCTTGCATCCTGGTATTGATTGAACTGAAAATTCCATTAGCTTTGAGTAATTGATGAAATGAGCGTTTACTTAAACCCAAAGCGTGAATAGTTCTCTTTTCCGGATTTGAGAGACTCCGATACAGTTTACCACGCTTAGCTTCTCTGCAGAAATATTTATACATCTTCACTGCCATTGTATGTAGTGTAAGGAACTTGACTTTCATACCCATTGTATTACAGACCTAGAATACCGCAAGATACGCCTATGCACTGAAATACACAATCAGTAGAACGGTAACTGAACGCACCGGAAGGATCAATGTAATGTTCAAAACAGTGCGATAGTGAGCTGAAACACTGGGGAAATGACGTGAAATGCGTTCAAGATGTTAAATCGAAAAAGCGCACAAATATGAAGGGGTAAGCCCTCTCAATACACGGTTGTACTAGGAGGTGGTCGATTTTGTATACTTTAAATAAAGAAAATTTAAAACCATAAGTTTGTTAACGAGGAAAAAAATGTCCCCCTCGGGACATAGCGATCATTAGGTCATATGCAAAGTTGCAACAATTACGATCAAGTGGTTGCAGAGATATTGAATATTAAACAGCGGCAAACATTGTGAAACGCACTATAGTCCATAAATAAGCCTTGTCGAAGTCGAAGCGTATGTTATGATTTTACTCATAACAGTCGCATCCCGAAATATATCTTCTACTGACAACTGGCAAAAGAACAGTTGGGCGACGGCAGCTGAGGTTCAAAAATGTGTGCAAGAGAGACATGAAAGCATTGGACATAAATACAGCAACCTGGGAGGATGAAGTTGCCGATCGCACCACGTGGCTGAAGTCGATACTCCCTTACATAATCATTCGGAGACGGAATAACAGTTCGTTTTGAAAATAAAATAAAAATATGTGTACAAAGGCAAGATTTTTTTTTTAATCCGTACATTTACAAAACGTGTTCTGATAAAGCAGCTGTTTAATCAAATTTCAGTTCATTTACTTTTTCCACTTCTCCCCATGCCATTTTTCCACAGCTTCATAAGCGATACATCCAGATAAATGGGCACAGGAAAATTAGTGCCATCATTAAGGCATCACCCGTGTGTTACCGGGGCCCGAAAGGGGAGCAAAGAATAGTAACACTGTTCCCTGCCAAGCATGTTGTAGAAAGCGACTAAGGAGGGTTGGGCATGGGGCCGGTTACCTCATCCTGTAAAAAATTTAAACCACAAAAAACTTCAACAAATATGGACAAGTCAATTAAAGAAAATAAAACACAGCCATCCAAGACAGGGGAAGGTCCTCTCGCAGGGAGGCGTATGATGCAACACAGAGAAAGCCGAAAGGAGTCTGTGTTGCTGACTAACCTTCTTTCTTCTAGGAGAACTTCCAGATTTGGCACCTGGAATGTTCGGACATTAAACGAACAAGGAAAGTGGCACAAGTAGCAGCAGAGATGAGGGAATATAAAATCGAGGTTCTGGGACTGTGTGAAACAAAGTGGAAGGGGGTAGACAGGAAAAAAACTCATCACAGGTGAGTTGGTGCTGTCCTCAGGACATGAAGACGAAAGTTCACACCACAGTGAAGGGGTAGCTCTTATGTTATCTAAAGAAGCACAGAAGGCACTCATTGAATGGGAAGCCGTTGGATCCAGAATAATAACAGCTTCTTTTAAAACAGCTAAAAAGAAAATAAATGTGAATGTCATCCAATGTTATGCACCAACTAATGACAAAGAAGAGTCTGTGAAAGAAGCATTTTATACTAGACTACAGGAAATTATGGAAAAAGTAAAAAGAAGAGACATCACAATTTTGATGGGTGACATGAATGCAAAGATAGGTACAGTCAACACCGGCTTTGAAGAAGTCATGGGAAAACAGGGGCTAGGAATAATGAATGAAAATGGGGAACTATTCTCAAACTTCTGTGCTTCAAATCAACTGGCTATAGGAGGAAGCATGTTTCCGCATAAGAGAATACACAAGGCAACATGGATATCACCAGACCATAGAACAGAAAATCAGATTGATCATATATGCATAAACAAGAAGTTTAGATCATCATTGCAGGATGTAAAGTATATAGAGGAGCAGATGTAGCATCAGATCTCCACCTTCTGATAGCCAAAGTAAAAATGAAACTCAAGAGATATGCAGCAATGCAAAATTATAGACAACAATTTAATGTAGGACATCTAAGAAATCAAGAAACAAGAGACAAATTTGCGGTCACAATATCCAACAAATTCCAAGTGCTCCAACAGCTGGAAGATGCAGAGAATACAGAAGGCTATTGGCAGCAAATCAAAACGGTATGGAATGAGACATGTGAAGAAATACTGGGGAAAAGGGAACGACAACAAAAAGCATGGATAACAACAGAAACCATCAATAAGATAAAGGACAGGAAAAACAAGAAAGCAGATTTAAACACAAGCAAAATCAGAAGTTCCAAAGCCAAGGCTCAAGAAGTGTACACAGAAGCAAACAAAGAAGTAAAAAGAAGTATCAAAAGAGACAAGAGGAAGTATATTGAGGAGTTGGCAAGAGAGGCAGAAGATGCTGCAGCCAAAGGGAATATGAGAGAACTGTATAACAGCACAAAGAAGCTAACGGGAAAATACAAGCAAACAAGTTGCTTCATAAAAGACAAGAATGGAAAACTGCTCAGCAATATACAAGAGCAAATGAAGAAGTAGACAGAATATTTTGAGGACCTTCTCAATAGACCAGCCCCACAAAACCCCCCGGACATCCAGCCAGCAGAAGAAGAGCTACAAATTAACGGTGAAAGACCAACGAAGGAAGAAATAAAGAAAGCCATAAAGCTTCTAAGAGATGGAAAAGCGTCTGGACCTGATGGCATTCCAGCAGAGGCCATCAAAGCTGATATCGACACGGCTACAGAGATGTTATATAAATTACTTGGTAAAGTCTGGGAAAAGGAAGAGATACCAGCAGAATGGAAGGAAGGATATCTGGTTAAGTTGCCTAAGAAGGGAAATTTACAAGAGTGCACACATTATAGAGGAATAATGTTACTTTCAGTGCCAGGAAAAGTATTAAACAGGATTATCCTTGAAAGATTAAAAGAGTCCATAGACAAGACACTGAGAGATGAACAAGCAGGTTTTCGACAAAACAGATCCTGTACAGACCAGACAGCCACTTTGAGAATAATAGTTGAACAAAGTCTGGAATGGAATTCACCACTATACATCGGATTTGTGGACTACGAAAAGGCATTTGACAGTGTAGACAGAGAATCACTTTAGAAATTGATGAGGCATTATGGAGTTCCCCTGAAGATCATAAATTTAATAAAGAAAACATATGAAGACATGACATGCAGAGTTCTTCATGAAGGACAGCCTACAGAACCGTTTGGGATAAGATTACACAGGAGTGCGACAGGGATGCCTCTTGTCTCCATTTCTTTTCTTAATAGCAATAGACTGGGTTACGAGAACATCGACAACACACAACAGAAATGGAATCCAGTGGACTCTGACTAAGCAGTTGGATGATCTGGATTTTGCTGATGACTTAGCTCTTCCGTCCCATAACCGTAATCAGGTGCAGGACAAATTGAAAACACTCGATGAGAGGTCACAGCAATTGGGTCTGAAAATACACAGGGAAAAGACAAAAATAATGAGAATAAATGCAGGTAATGATAACAGGGTTGAACTTGAAGAAGCACCAATACAAGATGTAGAATCGTACACATATCTTGGCAGCAATATAGACAAAGTTGGAGGGACAGACAGTGATATCAAAATAAGGAATACAAAAAGCAAGAGGAGCTTTCATTGCATTGGGAAATATATGGAGATCAAGAGAAATCGGATCCAACACGAAAATAAGAATCTTCAACTCAAATGTCGTCAGTCCTGGCTGAGAATACTACCAAAAAGCTACAGACTTTCAAATAGGGACAGACAGTGATATCAAAATAAGGAATACAAAAAGCAAGAGGAGCTTTCATTGCATTGGGAAATATATGGAGATCAAGAGAAATCGGATCCAACACGAAAATAAGAATCTTCAACTCAAATGTCGTCAGTCCTATTGTATGGCTCTGAGACATGGAGAACAACAAAGACAACTACCAAAAAGCTACAGACTTTCATAAATGGGTGTTTGCGTAGAATAGAGGGATTAAAATGGTATGACAAGGTTACCAACGTGGAACTGATGACAAGAACTAGACAAGTGCCAGTGGAACAAGAGATGAGAAGAAGACGCTGGCGATGGATAGGACACACACTGAGGAAACCTGTTGATAGCATTACAAGGCAGTCCTTGTTCTGGAACCCCCAGGGCAAGAGAAGCAGAGGTAGACCAAGAAGCACATGGAGAAGAGAGCTGGAGACAGAGGTGAAAATGATAAGGAGAACGTGGAAAGAACTTGAGATGATGGCACGTGACAAGAGGACTTGGCATGTGTTTGTTGAAGGCCTGTGCTCCTTTGGGAGTGGAGGGTTATGAATGAATGAATTAGGGCATGCGCCAGCAAGAGCACAGCATAACTATTTCCCGCCAAATTTTGGCGGGTATGCTGTTTGTAGTAAAGACTTCAAGCCGTAAATTTATCAGAAATAAAGACAATAGTTCACTTGTTGTTCCAGGTGGTCGCTGAAGGGACAAAGAAAGAATAGGACTACTACTCCCTCTGGCATGTCGAACGAACCATGTCGACTAATATGAGGTTCTGCGGGGGGGCTCACAATCTCATCATGAAAAACAAATTTGCTAGAGAAACCACAGCTACAAGAGCACGTGAATATTTTGTGCGGGCTTCCAGCAAGCGGGTCAGCTGTAATAGTGACGTCATGTTCCATAAGGAGCAACAAGGAAAATGATGATGATGGTAGGGCTGGCAACCGCATGTCTAAAAAATGCTGGCACAGAAACTACCACTGCACAGCTCATGAATGTTTTGATGCAGGTTTTCTGTGGGGTGTCAGTAGTTATAGTAGTGGCTCCATGATTCACAGTTAACGAAAATGGAAATGATGATGACGAAAGACAGCAGTGAAGCTAATAAAATTGAATGTTGTGAAATATTGGAGACTTTAATTTTTTGCGGCCGGGGGGAGGGGGGTGGGTGGAGGGTGTAAGACTTGTAATACAAGACTATCAATTAATCAGTCTACAGTCTTGACACAGTTGACCGAAAGGACCATAGACTGCACTCCTTGATTCGCATGGTCTATGTGCACTTCCTTAATATCCCATAAGTGTATGCTCCCCTAAGCTTTTCAGTCATAGTGTCATTCATTCCTTCACATGTACGTTGGCCTTCCCCCTCACTGTTGTCCCCTGCAGATTTCATGTTAGGTTTTTTTTTTCTAACCAGCGGCACTCGAGCTTTCTAGCCCTTTTGGCCCAATGACATGTCATTGCGAGGCTGGGGAGCCAGTGGACTTTCCTTCCAACCCGGTCAGGAGCTTCGCTCCTTCCCATCCACAGAGGGTTTATCTGCAGGAGCCGTTCAGGTTATTCGGTCAAAATCCCGGTCGATGACACTCCTACAAATGCTCGTGATCGGGCTTGACCCTTGAAAACCTGGTCGCTAGCGCAACGTGGTAACCATTACACCAGCACGGCTCCCAACAAGTTAGGTTAAATGTCAGTTTATTTTGTGTATGCCCAGTCCATCTCCATTTCCGTTTTCTTATCTGCTTCAGGCTGTTTCTCAGTGGGTTCCTACGGTTCTGCTCTAATGGTCTTCATTTCTGGGTAGATGCGACCCGCCCCCACTCTTTCTTTTTTTTAAAGATTCTTCTGTTTATTATTGAATGGTTGTATTTTGTTTTGTAAATTAACGTTTCCTGTACGAGATAAAAATCTGAAATGTTAGCTCATTTACTACTAATAACGAACATTTTTAATCCGGAACATATTTGATAGACGCATGCAAACATATTCGCTTATAATTATTTTCCTGTACGTTCCAACAATATTTTTAAGATGTAACACTTCTTCGGGCAACTGATAGGCCCTATAGACAAATACTAATAAATATATGCAAAAGAACAAGTCAGTCGAGTGGTTTGATCAGTAATTAGGTCTCAAACCGTCGAAGATTACTAGTCTTTATCATAAAATTCTTACCTGATTTTTCTTGTGACATGGTAAACAATCAACTCCTTCACGAAATTTCAGTAAACAATAAAATCAGTCCAGAACAAATACACTCCAAACTGGTCAGTTCTGCACACAATCCGCAAACGAAAATTGTTAACAAGGGTAGATAAATAAGTTCACAATAACAAACAGGATTCTACGTTCCATTCACAATGAAGAACAGGGTGAATGAACACAAGTAACGATGCTCTTGACCTTATTTGAAGCGAGGTACTGTTCAGCAGACGAGTCTCCAAGCGAGGGTAAATTCTCACGCTGCTCGATGTCGCCGAAGCAGACATGTGTGCCGTATATTATAATACCTTTTCATTCTATTCAGTAAATGTGGCACGACCGCACCTTCTGTGTTTGTTCACGAGTTAATTAAATACACCTAACTGGAAAACAGAATTTAAGTTCGAAAATAATTTGTCGGCAGGGAACAATTACGACTACCTTGATTCATTTATTTTCCGCTTCTTCGGTGCTTTTTAAGCCCTTAAGGGTCCTTCTGCAATCAACACCCCCTTCTCCCTGTTTTTGTCTTCTTTACCCCAACCGATTTCTTTCTGGCCTTCAGAAACTATAGAATTTTTTTATTTGCAGACTGCATATACAGATCCATGTTATACATCCATCTACGTCGTTTCACAGCTCCACTGAGATTTTTTTTATGCCTTAGTAAGGTTTAGTTCATTCTCAGGGTCATAATCACCTGCGGCAGATTCTCATTCTTCTATATGTGTGTTTTATTTTGAAACTAAGTTATTTAACTTATCCAGCCTTTCTTGACTGTGTACTTGCTAAGATATCTATGAAATCCGAATAAAATAGATGTTTGGCATCTATGTGGGATCATTCTAATGGGTGTTTAAGACAACTTTCACTCAAAGCACAGTGAAATGTGCGCCTTTTCCGTATTTTCCAGAAAAGCTAGTGCGAACGTTTCTATTACACTGACAAATGCACCATAAAAAGATGCAAAGGCCTGCGTGTTCTTTGAACGGGTGTTCAAGATAGCTTTCACTCAAAAATACGATGCTCGCCGTTCCCGTATTTCCCGAAATGACAGAACGATAGTTTCTTCGTTCTCATACGGACGTACTAACAAACTATTTTTGGGACAACGCATTTATGTGTGTATGAATGTGTGTGTGTGTTCCTTTCTCCGTCGTTCCAAAGGTAGGACTTCTAAAGCAACCCTCAGAGCACCCATCGATGTTGATTACATTGCACCTGTTATTCTAAATAATGATTGTTGATGAATTCTGTCTTATTTAGTCTTGTTACTTTGTGCTGCAGAATCATTCAAAATGCTTCCAATATGAATTTTTCCTCTAATAAAAGATTTATAACTCCGCCTAGGACGGTCCCAAGCCCGGCTGAAAAAGGAGGAGGGCGGCCTGCATGAACGCCGTAAGGAGGCCATCATGCAAAGGCACAACATGCCAATCACTTGTTTGTCTTAAAAACCAGATTACGAGAAACATAAGAAAGAAAACCGGACTGATTCTAAAGGCGACGAACTGGAACGGACTACGACATACGGAACACAAGAAGTATAAATGGGAAGGAAGGGGAGCTGGTGGAAGAGATGAGGAAAGCCAAATTAGAAATCCTGGCTTTAACAGAAACAAATAAAAAAGGACAAGGAGTAATGGATCTCGATGGGGACACGATGCTCTACAGTGGTGTACCCACATCTGAAAGAGCTAAAGGGGGCGTGGGTTGTATTGTGGCCAAAAACCAAAGGGAAAGTATCAAGGGATGGAACTTTGTCTCAGAGCGCATTATGGTCCTAAAACTAAAAGAAGGAGAAACCATAGTCAACCTTGTCATTGTGTATGGGCTAAATGAAGATGAGCGAGCAGAGGTCAAGGAGGAATTCTTCGAGCTGCTTCAAAGGACAGTGGACGACTGCCTGGATGAAGTAATCCTGCTCGGAGATTTCAATGCCAGAGTTGGAAATGACCATGCTAGATGGGGTGGAGTTATCGGAAGATATGGAGAAGATACTCTTAATGACAATGGAAAGCGACTCCTTAGATTCTGCACTGAGCAGAATCTGATCATTACAAACACAAAGTTCCCCCATAAGCGCATACATGTATACACTGGGTGTGAACCAACAAAGAATGAGAAGTCAGTGATCGACTATGCCATCGTTAGGAAGAGCTCATCCAAGTATGTCCGGGTTGCTAGAGTGTGGAGGGGGCCAGAGATTGGAAGTGACCACTTCTTGTAACAATTAAAACAACTGAAAGAGTTACTCGGCCTAGGAACTGCCTAACATCACACAAGAAGCTAAGTAAACTAACAGGAAAAACAAGCATTAAGACTTACAAATCTGAGAGAGCCAGAAGTGAAGACCAGATACCAGAGGCTTATTGCTACAGCAGTGAGAAACACAGAACAACCTGATGACCTGGAAACACTCTGGCTGAAATTCAAGGACATTATAAAGACAGCTGCAACAGAAGCATGTGGTGAAGTTTGACTTGGGAACAAGAGAAAGAGGACACCTTGGTTAAAGAAAAAATAAGAGAGAAGAAAAAGGCATAGAAACAATACTTAAGAGCTAAAAACATACCAGGAAAAACTGAGAAATACAGAGAATATATGAATCTCAGAACAGAAGCAAAGAACAAGGGGCTAGCAGCAAAACAGAAGTCCTGGGAAGAATTTGGAGAAAAGCTAGAAAATGATGCGCAAGAAAACCAGAAATTGTTCTATAAGACCCTAAAGAATACGAGGGTGCCCTCTTAAATTTATAAAGGACAAGCAAGGCAAATTGCTTACTGCCTGTGACGACTTGCCCAATCTTCTCTTCATTTTTATTATTATTTACGAGCACATCATTTTTTATCATCTTCAATGCATGATCGAAAAGCCCGTAAAGTCCCGGGAAATGTCACTTGCGGATATTCTCCTAGCGTTCAGTGATTTTCTCCTCGAGTCTAATGCTATTTTTAGATACGACATCATTGTTGACCCCTGACCTCGGTAGCTAGAAACCCGCTTTAATTTAAGACAAGACTGCTTAAACTTAGATAGAACCAGTTTATGCCACTTTCGGAACCCCCCACGTGACTTTTAACGTTATTGATTGGAGCGTCTATATGATGCTGAGGTCACATGATGCACGCTACGGATCACGTGTCCAAGCGGAAATGACCCGCTAAAAGTGCGGCAAATCCAGCCATTTTTCACTTGCCCAGGAAACCTCGAGACCGATAGACCTAATCCCGATATCGGCGAATTCACGCATAAAAAAGCACTGAAGCCACGTGTCTAAATTGCGGGTTAGCGTCCATCTGAGTAGTCTATGGTGGAGCCTTGCACGACAGTCCAATCTCAGAGCAGAATACGGAGTCGAGCACAGAGAAGGCAAATCCGAACCATTCAAGACCTACCTGGGGCAACGTCAGGAGACCGGAGAACTAACCACGCTTCACTATCAGCCAGGGACTGAACAGATAAGTTACTCGAAAAAGGGAACTCACTATATCAATGCCATATTTTAGTCATCCATGATGAAAAACACTTGATGTGAGACACATAGTACATACAGCAGACACTAATTCCATCGACAATACTATCATTCACCATCTATTCATTTTAGTTGCAATAAACCAATTGGGTGTATATAATGTACCCCATGCTTTGTTCCTTCTATTAGATGTTGAATATTGTCTGATGTTTATCTTCCTTTATAAGGGAGGGGGGGGCCCTCGTAAAATATAATATAATTTAAAAGATAACTGAGAAGGGGACTGCACAACGGGCTGATCACCCGTTTGCCAGTCACTTCGATTACAGAAACAACAGCAAATGGGTTGATTTGCCGTTGCCCTAAAGACGCCACCAGGCGTGATGGGAAACAATGACAAAGAAAACCTATCTGCTGTTGCCCTAAGACGCCACTAGGCGTAATGGCCACTGACTGCTTTGACGGTTGGTGGCTAAGGACGGAAGAAGAAGAAGAGAAGGGGACTATGGTAGCGAGAGACCAAATATCTCCTTACAACCTTTTCCAGACCTTGTCTAGTTAGGAGAATTTACCCTCTTCGTCACCCTTCAGAAGTGGGAAAACCCAACAGGAATTCTTGAGCCAAATTTTCCACATTCATATCTATTATTTCGGTACTGGTCTAGAAAGCGGGCCCCGGAAGTTCAGGTTTTTGAAAACGCGAATCCGACTTTTTATTTAACAACTCCCGATCCGACTTTTGTATCAACCGCCCACTATTTGCCTTTAGCAGTGTTTCGTGCTTTAATTGTGTTTCGCTCATTAGCTGAATGTTCCGTGCCGGAGCGTTTTAACTTTATTGGATGCGCCGATCGAGCACATAATTCCGAGCCGACTGCATCTGAATAGGTGTCCATCGCCGGTCGAGGTCGTTTGTGCATCAAATGGTCATGATACCCCAGACGAACAGACATGTGACAGCTACGGCAAGACGGTTGGGTTATCTCCCCCTCATACGATACATATTTCGTTTACCATTTCGTAAATTGTGTTTCGTTTCTCGGAAAAAGTCTGGGGCCCGCTTTCTAGACCAGTACCATTATTTCTTCTAATAAATTCTTATCCTTCAACCGCTACGCGACACTGGGGGCTCGTCCGGGATTTGAACTTATGTATTTTATCATACCTCTGGGATAGTATCATTCATTCAGTCATTACAGTATACCATTTTAACACATGTATTTTCACACAGTGAGCTCTAGAAAGACAGAAAACATTTTTTCTAGAATTTCAGGCATTGATTGGTGAATCCCTTTATTTATGTTGTATTTAATTTAGTTCATGATTTTGTATTTCATTGAATTACAGACCTTAAGTCTCCATAACTGTAGTAATTTCATTCTAAAGCAGTCTGATAATTAGTAAGTTTTTGCTTGTTGTTAGAAATACTATTGGAAGGTAGCACTAGCTTACTCAGTGTGGACTATAACAGCAAAAGATGGCTGAAATAGTTAAGCTTAAGGCAGCACTAGGGGAGGCCGGTCGAGATCTAGGTTATAGTGGGGTGGACCTTGCGAATTATGTCAGTGTCGAGACTGATAAGTATTACGCTCGAGAAACAGCGAAAGCTGAAAGAGAAGAGCGAATAAAGTTAGCAGAAATAGATGAGAGGATAAAAGCTGTAGACGCTAGGGAAAGAAGCGAGAGAGATGAACGCGAGCATGCATTGAAGATGAAGCAGTTAGAGATGCAGGGACAGGTTCAAAGAGTTGAACCAATCGCCATGGTCAGATAATATGCTGCTCTTGCAAATGGGGAGCATAGGACCTTTGCCATCCTCACACATGTCAAACTTGGGACCCTTGACGTTTCCATTTGAAGCTTTCTCGGAACAAGCCGACTCGATCGATAGGTATTTGGACAAATTTGAGAAGTTTGCCACCACATTTGGGTTGGAGAGGAGCAAGTGGAACCTGAAACTGTCACAAGGGCTTAGAGGAACTGCTTATGAAGTGTATAGCAAGCTTCCTCCAGGTTTACAGGATGACTATGACTCTCTGAAAAAGGCACTCCTGATACGTTATGAGCTACATGCTGACGCATATAGGAAGAGGTTCCGTAACTCTAGTTGGGAAGTCGGAGAGAACTTTGCTCAATTTGCTGCTAGACTGGATTCGTACGTGGAAAAGTGGGGTGCCCTAGGGAATTTTTCTCATGATTGGGAAGGTCTGAAGGAGATGGTCGTTATTGAACAACTGAAGGACACCATGACTTCCGACATGAGAAGATTTCTGACAGAGAACGGGGCCAGCACTTTAGAATCCATCGTCCAGTTGGCAGAACGTTATCAGGCAGCGCTAACAGAGAATGACCCATCCCGGTGGAACCAACCGGAAGAATTATCGAGGCCGACACCTCAGGCACACTTGGACCCCAAAATGAATCTACCTTACCACCACTTCAGAAAACATGACAGGCAAAATAAGACTACTCAGAGATAAAATTTCCAGCCTCAGAAGCGGGGAGAAAAGTGGTGTAAGACGTGCAAAATGAGCAACCACAATACTGCAGAGTGCAGAAGGAAACACCCCCCCCCCCCCCCCCATCATGTTGCATGTTTGCAGGTAAGGGCTGTTGACAGGAAGGAACTGACAGTGAGTCAGAATAGCCTCCATCACCCACCTATACAGGAGACAGTGACCGTGAATGGCAAACAAGTCATCGGGATGTATGACCCAGGTTTGTCTTATGACGCGGTCGTTTCTTCATCTCTGGTGCACCCTGAACAACTCACCACAGAAACAGTGGATATCCAGTGGCCACTCAAGAGAGCATTACCCTTAACTTTGCCCATAGCGAAGATTCAGGTCAGTTGTCGCTATGTGGAAGGGGAAATCAATGCTGCAGTTTTAGAGGATCCTTTCTACCCCCTGATGTTAGGGCGTAGATATGTCTTTTTAGGAGAACCAGTAAAGCCTGTGGTTATGGCTGCCATCCAGACCAGGCCTGACTCCAAATGCATAGAGAGGGACTCTAAATTAGAAATTCATCCGAATAAGATGAAAAGGGCTCAAGCCGCTGATAGCACATTGGGGCCTTGCTTTGGCAAATTGAAAAACTCACATAACCCTCGAAGAAAGGGTGACTTTTATATGGAACATGGACTCTTGCACAGGAAAGCTGGCAGAGGGCTAAAAAGTCATGGACAGATTGTGGTGCCATCCATATATAGAAATAAAGTTATGGAATGGGGGCATGTTGCTACTTTGAGTGAACACCTGGGTAATGGTGCCACAAATCAAAGGATAGCCACCCGTTATTATTGGCCCGGCATCATGGAAGACATAGCTCGATATGTGAAGTCCTGTTCAGATTGTAACCAGGTAACCTCAACACATAGGGTAGACCAGTTACAGGACCTAGGAAAGCATTGCTGCAGACGTAGGCATCCAAAGAAAACCAGAATACTTACCTGGGAAGAACAACGTAGGGGCAGATTTTCTGAGCAGACATCCGGATGCAAACGAGGAAAAATGAGAAGCTGAAAAAGAAGAGGAAGACAGGACCAGTGGAGTTGGACGGAACGTCAAACTTGAGGAGGGGCTTGTGTGACGACTTGCCCAATCTTCTCTTCATTTTTTTTTATTATTTACGAGCACATCATTTTTTATCATCTTCAATGCATGATCGAAAAGCCCGTAAAGTCCCGGGAAATGTCACTTGCGGATATTCTCCTAGCGTTCAGTGATTTTCTCCTCGAGTCTAATGCTATTTTTAGATACGACATCATTGTTGACCCCTGACCTCGGTAGCTAGAAACCCGCTTTAATTTAAGACAAGACTGCTTAAACTTAGATAGAACCAGTTTATGCCACTTTCGGAACCCCCCACGTGACTTTTAACGTTATTGATTGGAGCGTCTATATGATGCTGAGGTCACATGATGCACGCTACGGATCACGTGTCCAAGCGGAAATGACCTGCTAAAAGTGCGGCAAATCCAGCCATTTTTCACTTGCCCAGGAAACCTCGAGACCGATAGACCTAATCCCGATATCGGCGAATTCACGCATAAAAAAGCACTGAAGCCACGTGTCTAAATTGCGGGTTAGCGTCCATCTGAGTAGTCTATGGTGGAGCCTTGCACGACAGTCCAATCTCAGAGCAGAATACGGAGTCGAGCACACAGAAGGCAAATCCGAACCATTCAAGACCTACCTGGGGCAACGTCAGGAGACCGGAGAACTAACCACGCTTCACTATCAGCCAGGGACTGAACAGATAAGTTACTCGAAAAAGGGAACTCACTATATCAATGCCATATTTTAGTCATCCATGATGAAAAACACTTGATGTGAGACACATAGTACATACAGCAGACACTAATTCCATCGACAATACTATCATTCACCATCTATTCATTTTAGTTGCAATAAACCAATTGGGTGTATATAATGTACCCCATGCTTTGTTCCTTCTATTAGATGTTGAATATTGTCTGATGTTTATCTTCCTTTAAAAGGGAGGGGGGGCTCGTAAAATATAATATAATTTAAAGGATAATAATAGATAACTGAGAAGGGGACTATGGTAGCGAGAGACCAAATATCTCCTTACAACCTTTTCCAGACCTTGTCTAGTTAGGAGAATTTACCCTCTTCGTCACCCTTCAGAAGTGGGAAAACCCAACAGGAATTCTTGAGCCAAATTTTCCACATTCATATCTATTATTTCTTCTAATAAATTCTTATCCTTCAACCGCTACGCGACACTGCCCCAAAAGAAGGAATGGAAAGATGGAAAGAATATTTTTCAGAGCTCCTGGATGGTGAGCACGGTCAAGCATCAGAAATGATAACCACTGACACAGAAGGGGAAACCAATAGTGATGAAGATGACATAAAGATGGAAGAACTGAAGGCAGCACTGGAGAAAATCAAGATGGGCAAAGCAGCAGGGCATGATGGTATAACACCAGAAATGGTTAAGTACAAGGGAGCAGCAGGCAACCTATTACTCCTAAGGGTCCTATAGGCAGCTTGGTGCAACAAGACCATACCAAAGGATTGGGAGATTGCCATAATAACACCGATTTTCAAAAAGGGTGACAGCCGACAATGTGGAAACCATAGAAGCATATCCCTTCTCAGTGTCCCTGGTAAAATCTACTCTAGAATACTGGAGCAGAGACTCCGCCTAGCTGAGCCACAAATGGATGAGGTCCAGTGTGGCTTCCGAGCAAATCGAAGTACTCAAGACCTAATCTTCACACTCAGACAGTTGAGTGAAAAGGCTCTTGAGTATAAAAGTGAGATCCATCTTTGCTTCTTAGATCTGGAAAAGGCATTTGACAAGGTCCCCTGGAACAAACTCTGGGACTGTTTGGCAAGGAAGAACATTCCAACACCTCTGATTCATGCTATACAGAGCTTCTACAAGTCTTGCAGAAATTATGTGAGGACGGCAAACCATAAGTTAGAAGAATTCAGGACCACCACTGGTGTAAGACAAGGTAATATCCTGTCACCTTATCTTTTCATATGATGTCATCAAGGTATGTGAGGAAAGGACAAGAAAGTATTCATTGGGGTACTGGAAGATGAGACAGGTCTGTATTTCAGAGCTGGCATTTGCTGATGATGTTGCCCTGATTACTAAATCAGAGGCATATCTTCAATCCAACCTGCAAGTCTGGAAGGAAGAGATGGAGAAGAGAGGGATGATCATAAGCAGCTCGAAAACAAAAACCATGGTGATATCACGAGAGGAAAGAAGACATCAAATTAAGTTGGGAGAACAGGTCCTGGAGCAGGTCGACCACTTTAAATAGCTTGGAACGGTCATAGACCGGAAGGGAGGCATCAAAGAAAAGTTGGCTACCTGAAGAGCAGCAGCTGGGAGACTTTTTCAAGCCATAAATTGAGGATTCCTCAGCAAAAGAGAAGTTGGTAAGAAGACGAAGATGGCTGTATGCCGCTCCACCAATGTCCCAATCTTGATATATGGACGCAAGTCACGGGCAATGACTACAACCCACAAAAGCCAGATCCAAACCTCAGAAATGAGGTATCTGAGGAAGGTGGTTGAAGTAACAAGAGACATGGTCCGCAACCAGATGATACGCCAAGGCCTAAAAACCCAACCCCTGCAGACCCAAGTAGAACAGTCCCAACTGAGATGGTTTGGCCATGTCTGCAGAATGGGAGAAGATCGGCTACCATGGCAAGCATGGGAAACTAAGAGCCAGGGATCCAGACCTCCAGGACGACCCAACGTCCGCTGGGAAGACAAAATTAGACAATCTTTGAAGGACCGAGGACTAGAATGGAACCAAGCCAGGGGGAAGACAGCCGAAGAATAGTATGGCGCTCTCTCTTACAAACCTCTACACCTCACGATAGAAGAGGAACGACTAAGTAAGTAAGAAAGATTTATAAAACACGAGCATTGTTTTAGTGCTTGCACCCCATCCGTGACCTTTCAAACATGTTAGTCCCCTGCAAGACTCCACCTGTTGTTGTTGTGGTTTAACTAGCGCTGCTGAGCTACTCACTCTTTAGCAGCCAATACCAAGTTGAAGACTCTTTGGTATTATCTACACTGTAGATCTAGGCTTTTCCAGTGGCTTTTCTGCCATTTCGGAGCGTGTTGAGTTGAAGTTATGAGCTCCAGTTTCTCCAGCTTGGCTTGTATTTAAAGGATCGTCACATCTAGTCCCAAGCTAGGAGTAAAAAGTGTGTAACATACTGTGCATTCCCCGCCATCCAAGGGGACTCTCCAACTATGCAGAGCTAAATTACAGTACTCTGGTTCTGGGCTCTCCCAAGGAATTGTAATGTCCTGCACAGAGCCACTTCTCAGTTTACCCTGACTATCACTGGTTCCACAGTGGGATCCTTGTGCACGCAGTCAACCAAGTCAGAGCCAAAGAATTACACCTGGGGCTCAAGTGACTTCTCCAAGCTTAGTGTGCAATGCTGGGCTCTCAACAAGTTTCACCACAGGGGGAATCCCTGGCGGTGTGTGGAGGATTTCAAGTCATTGAGAATGTAATTAGCCTCACAGACATAGGTTCACTTCCACATACGAGGGGCGTTCAGAAAGTAATGCACCACATCGTTTTTCTCAGGAGCTGTTTATTCAAAAAGCATGAAATTTATACACAATATACATGGATATGTCATGTAAACATCGGCATTATTCAACATAATCCCCATTAACTTGTACGGCTTTATGCCAGCGCGAAACAAGTGCATGTATTCCTAGCCCGTACCAGATTTTGTCTTGATCATGTAGCCATTTCTTCGCTGCATGAATCACTCCTTCATCATCTTCAAACCTTGTCCCACGGAGTGCATCTTTAAGTGGACGAAATAGATGAAAATAAGAGGGTGCCAAATCGGGACTATAGGGTGGATGGGGTAGTACAGTCCAACCCAATTTGGTGATTGCTTCCCGTGTTGCCAGACTTGTGTGAGGTCGCGCATTGTCGTGAAGGAGAAGCAGGTCTGCTGGATTCTTGTGCGGCCGAACTCTGTGAAAACGTTGATTGAGTTTTTTCAATGTCTTAATGTAAGCTTGCGAATTGATTGTCTCTCCTCTTGGCATAACGTCCACAAGAATCACACCTTCAATGTCCCAAAAGACAGTGATCATGACCTTTCCAGCTGAAGGAATTGTCTTGAATTTCTTTCTTCGTGGTGATTGCGGATGATGCCACTCCATTGACTGTTTTTTTGTCTCAGGTTCAAAATGATGTGCCCAGGTTTCGTCACCTGTAACGATCTTAGCCAAAAAGTTCTCTCCATCAGCATTGAAACGCTCCAACAATTCAGAAGAAATTGCTTTCCTTTGCAATCAGTGGTCATTTGTGAGACTTCGAGGAACCCATCTTGCACAAACCTTAGAAAATCAGAGAGTTTTTATAACAGCATTTGCACTACCAATGCTGACTGACAGCTGTAAGGCCAATTGTTGAGTAGTGATTCGCCTATCAGTAAGAATAATGCCCTCAGCGCATTTCAACATTTCTGCGTTGGTGGCTGTGGCAGGACGTCCACAGCGCGGCCGATCAAGCAGCTCCGTATCTCCACTTCCTGATTCTTTGATCCCAGCGACTGACTGTACTCCTGTCGACTGCAAAACTTCCGTACACATCACATAGACGCTTGTGAATGTTCACGACAGTTTCCTTCTCTGCAACGAGAAATTCTATCACAATTCGCTGCTTATAACGCAAGTTGCTAACACGCTCCATTTCAACGGTTTAGGGCAACCGTATTATTTGGCCGGTTGCGGTGCAATTTAATGCACACAATTGGCACATGCAATATTTGAAGTGTACAAAATTTCATGCTTCTATCTTCATTATTAGCTGAGAAAAACGATGTGGTGCATTACTTTCTGAACGCCCCTCGTATATATATTGTAGCACTGTGTATAGCTGGTGGTCATATAAGGATGACTCCAGATATGCCTCCATGCAGACTCCACCAGTAAACTTATATGTTTATTCCAGTTCCGCCTGTGGTTTAGTGTCATTTCTATGTATCAGGTGATTTGGACCACTAATTTTTTTTTGCCCGGTATGTTATATATCAATTAAATTATTTTTAACAACCATACATCTACTGAAGAACATTCCCACTGCATTATAAGGATTTAAATGGAATTCCTATTTTGTCGTCCATTTATATACTTTATAAATAATTTGCTTTTGTAGATTATTATATAAATTTGGTACATTTTCCCCAGTCCTCCTTTACAGCAGTATTATATGCACGTGTCGAACATTCCTCAAATACAATTTAGATAGCACTCTCGTTTTTCGGTGTGTATTTTTGTTGTTTGTCTGTTTAATCCATTAATTGTAAATGTACACAGGGACATTAAGACTAGGATACAAATGATGCAGAAAGTGAACGACAATGAAATCATGCATTGCGGATTCACCAAAAAAAAAAAAAAAAAAGTGAAAGAAGTCGAAGGGTGAGAATAACCGAATAAGAGGTAAAAATTCGATCATGTAAGGGCAATAACTGGTGTGTTTGAAAAAAGCTGCCTTAGGAAGTTCACAAATGATTAATTCCCTTTAAAAGAGTTTTTTTTTTTTTTCTTTCACCGAGATTAGAGGTCAAAAGCTTACTTAAGAGAACAATAACTGATGAATGGAAAGCAGAGTGGGATAAAAATCTGCGAGGCAGACATGCTTTTTTTTTTTTCCTTAACCAGCGGCACTTGGGCTTTTAGCCCTGGCCCAATGACATGTCATTGCGAGGCTGGGGAACCTGAGGACTTTCCTTCCAACCCGGTCAGGAGCTTTGCTCCTTCCCATCCACAGAGGGTTATCTCAGGAGCCGTTCAGGTTATTCAGTCAAAATCCCGGTCGATGACACTCCTACAAATGACCGCGCCCGGGCTTGAACCTTGAAAACCTGGTAACATTACGCTAGTGCAACGTCGTAACCATTACACCAGCGCGGCTCCCGCTTAGTTCAAAGCTCAAAAAGTTCAAAGACAAAATCATGTCAGGTATCAAGGGAATTTTAAATTCCCAATAACAAGAAATGTCTCACACACCAACTGGGAACAGGCTATTTTAGAATGGATGTACATTACTAATCAGAATAGTCAAAAAGCATTTAACAAGAACAAAATTTAATGTATAGTGATTAGTGGGGATATGGTGGGGAAAGTGAAGGGTCCAGAGGTGTTCTTATAAAACATATTACTAACTGCAAATGAACATCAATCGAATATCAATAAATATCTCCCCCCCCCCCCATTTTATGCCTGATAATGCTACCAGCATGTATCCTCAAGGTGTGTCCTATCCATCTCCAGTGACAGGTGTGTTCTTTCCATCTCCAGTGACAGGTGTGTTCTATCCATCTCCAGTGACAGGTGTGTTCTATCCATCTCCAGTGACAGGTGTGTTCTATCCATCTCGTGTCTTCTTCTCATCTCACTGGCACTAGTCTAGTTTGTAGTTTTGCTATCAGACTTCCACAATAGTTACCTTGTCAAACCACTTCCACAATAGTTACCTTGTCAAACCACTTCAATCCTTTTCTACGTAAGCACCAATTTATGAAAATCTCGAGTTTTTTTTTTGGCTGTTGTTTTTGTTATTCTCTTGGTTTCCCATATTGTACGTGGTAGCTGATCTTCTCCAATTCTGCAGATATGGCCAAACCATCGTAATTGGGACTGTTCCACTCGGGTCCGCAGGGGCTTGATTTTTAGTCCATGAAGTATTGTCTGGTTGCAGACCATGTCTTTTCATATTATTCTCCGTCAACAAAAATGAAGTATTCAAATGATTTAGTTCTTTTTATTGTAACTTCTCAACTTTCACACAGAAAATGGAAAAATCAAATAAAATAATTAGTCACCTTTGCTTTATTACATTACAACAGTAAACTGATTTTATAAAAGTAAATAAACATTTCATTAGCAACAATCAAGATTACTCATCGCTCACAAACAATCAACATTTCATTTTTCCTTCTTGCTCCTTACAGAGCATGGAACCACTACAGCAGCTGGTCTCATTACAGGAAGAATGGTTTCTGTAGCAATGTGTTTTACATGATGAAGTTGCCAGCCTAAAGCACAACCTCATATTGGCCGCCTTGTACGACATGCCTGACGGAGCAGTAGTCCTTTCTTTGTCTCATCACAAACCCCCAGGAACAACACGGGGCAATACGCTTTTACATACATGGTAATTTGATGGGCATTGTGGTATTGTAGCGCTATTTCTTTTCACAAAAAACTGGAAAAATTATAAGTTTTTATAAAAGGTGTTAACGTCAACAGCTCAAGAAGAAGAATAACTTTAATGCCAACAATAAACAAATAAATGAAATCCCAATCAACAGTCTAACTTCTACAGATCAAACAGTATCAGACTGCTGGACTACCCTAAACCAGGGGCCGGCAACCTGCGGCTCTTGGCCCTCGGCTTCTTAACACTTAGTGTCCGTGCACTAAAACCACCTTTTGACATACACTTTTCGTGGACTAAACTTTTGGGGGTGTCGGGTCCTTTAAAGATTTTGTCATATTTTTATTATTTTAAAGACAAGAGAAATGATTTCCCTTATTTCTATTTTTGGATTCATAACCGATTACAGAATTTTTGATTAATCAAGTTTTTTCACAAAATGTCCGTCGCGCACCCAAGCGACGCAGACTGTAACCGCCATTTTTGCAGTTGAAACTTTCCTGATGTACTTGCTTGCCGGTATAAAAAATTTCTTCTGATAACGAATTACCGTGAAAATTGGATTTTTTTTTTTTTTTAAGTTAAGTTTTCAACACATTTTTCTCCTTTAATTATGCTATCGATGTGGTTGTTAAAGATATCGACGCATGTCTTCATCCAATATATATATATATATATAATTGAATGAGAGATACCATGTTTTTTTTTTTTTTCATGCGGCTCTTCAGTTTTTAAAAATGGAGACAAAATTAAATATTTGGCTCTTTGTCATGGAAAGGTTGCCGACCCCTGCCCTAAACAAATGAATGGATGCCACAAAAGATCTACAGGGGGGGTACAAGAATTTTATATAAACAAAATGAAGAGAAAGACTAATGTTTGTAAACTATTCCAACTTTCAGCCAAAGAACATAAAGAGCACACAGGTATAAACAAAACACACTGAAAATAATCAGAAAATGATGTTAGGAAAATGCTCCTTCCTTGGAGGCCAGATAAATGGATTACCTTACATGAAACAAAACAACAGCCTGTGCAAACAAATAGTTACATACCACTAAATAAAAGGGAGGCAAAAACCCTAACGCTGCTGAATCTATAACAACAACAAAGAGAAATAACAAACTTGGAGCACAAACAAATATAAATATGTGTAAAACCAAGTAACGTACAGACTAGGAGAAACAACAAATGGTAAAGACAAGTGAAAGTGCATGTAAAACAAACAGAAGGTACATCACAATGAAGGAGACGTACAGGAACAAATACACATAGCCTTTAACAGTGTGGCTGAAAAACAGATCTAGAAATTTAACATAGCTTTGACACATTTTATCAAATCAATTCCTGACCACTAATTTTTTGGTCAAGTTTAACAGTATTACAGTTGTTACATCAGTCATGTGTTTTCCCTACTTAGTATTTACTCTCTACACCCGGTTGCAGAAGTCATTTTGCATATTCACTGCACGATTTTGGCTATGCTGAAAGCCCTGGTTGTATTAATTTTTCATTACATTTCTCACTTAGTTATAACTTTATATCCTTTCTGTTTTTGTTTGTTTGTCCCCAATGAAGGCTTTGTGGCCACAACATAGGCAGTTTTCTGTCCTTTAATCCTAGTATTCGCATTACCATGTTGTTTTTGTTTACCCACAGTTTACTTAAATCAGTCAAGCAATGCTACATAAATTTGTCTACATTTCTCAAAATGAAATGATTAATTTTGCAGTTTCATGTGCCGAAAACTCACATTTACTTAAAGCATACAGACAAGCACCTTCACCATCATGTGCAACAACTTTCACATTCACTTTAAAGATATAAACACAAACTCATCATCACGTACTGACTTTCACATTTACTATGAACATACAGACAAGCCTACACCATCATCATCATCGTGTGCCACAACTCTCACATGTACTTTCGGATTACAGACACACAATCATCATCAAGACATTTCAAAATGTAACACATATTGCTTACAAACAATTGCTCACCATCTTGTGTCTACTGCATTTATTTTGACTTCAAGACCAGACAGATTCAAATTTTTTGTACAAACTCTTTTTGGAGTACCAGGTGCTGACTAAATGTTCCCATATGAATCTGCTTGTGGGAGCCTGCCCATCTCATCCTAGGCTTCTTTATTACTGATACTTATAAGTAATATCTAATAATAATGCAAAAAAAAAAAAAAACAAGCAAACAAATGAAAAAAAAATATCAAAACCAAAAAAAACATGGTTTAAGAAGTTAACAAGAAATAGTTGTCTGGTAAATATTTTTCCATGCAGATTTCTTTCACACCAAAATAAAAAAAAAATTTTTAGTTCAACCTATAACATTAAATGAATTTTGATACATTAAAATAAAAAACTACATTAACTACACATGATGGGCAGCCAATCTCTCAGCATAAACAACCAAGTTGTTCGCATGTACTAACCTCTGGCACTCTCATACCAGGCACTCATCTCACAATCTATCCAGGATAGCCTGAGTGGACTTGAAGCTTGCAGTGAGAGATCTCACTTGAGGGTCTGTGCTGCTGATAGCTTGAATCTCTACCAGGTAGCTGGCCACTGTATCCATGCATGTCATAATGAGCCGCTTACGGTCGCTGGGTGGAATCAAATGCGGGTTTCTGGCAAGGTGGTCGATGAAAGCTTGAAGAACTACCAGCACATGAAGCGGTTTGTGCTGGTTCTGCCAGATTACATCCTATATTTAAAATAGAACAGACATTAAAATAAAAACACATGGTTTGTCTGTGAGATCAGATACCTAGCATGCAATGTCATTAAGCAAGGAAATTCAGTTATCTGAACCAACATCAACATTTTTAAAGTGCTCGCCATAACCAAGGTCATATCTGTGTCTGCAATGAGTGAAATAAGAAATAATTAGTTACTATGTAATCATTACAGGTATGTATGTAATCATTACAGTTATGTATGTAATCATTACAGGTATGTATGTAATCATTACAGGTATGTATCTGTTTATCAGAAATCCTCGTGGACAGCTGTTTTGGAAACTGGATTTTTTTCGGTTAGAAAAGTAGACCCAAAATATGTTTGACAAATAGCTCAAAGTCACCAGAAATGTGTCTGAAAATGGCTCAGTCGCTCAAAATGTCAGAAATCTTCCAAATTGTGATAGAAAAGTAGCCCAAAATGTGTTTGAAAAATAGCTCAAAGTCACCAGAAATGTGTCAGAAAATGGCTCAGTCGCTCAAAATGTCAGAAATCTTCCAAATTGTGATAGAAAAGTAGACCCAAAATGTGTTTGACAAATAGCTCAAAGTCACCAGAAATGTGTCTGAAAATGGCTCAGTCGCTCAAAATGTCAGAAATCTTCCAAATTGTGATAGAAAAGTAGACCCAAAATGTGTTTGAAAAATAGCTCAAAGTCACCAGAAATGTGTCTGAAAATGGCTCAGTCGCTCAAAATTTCAGAAATCTTCCAAATTGTGATAGAAAAGTAGACCCAAAATATGTTTGACAAATAGCTCAAAGTCACCAGAAATGTGTCTGAAAATGGCTCAGTCGCTCAAAATGTCAGAAATCTTCCAAATTGTGATAGAAAAGTAGACCCAAAATGTGTTTGACAAATAGCTCAAAGTCACCAGAAATGTGTCTGAAAATGGCTCAGTCGCTCAAAATGTCAGAAATCTTCCAAATTGTGATAGAAAAGTAGACCCAAAATGTGTTTGACAAATAGCTCAAAGTCACCAGAAATGTGTCTGAAAATGGCTCAGTCGCTCAAAATGTCAGAAATCTTCCAAATTGTGATAGAAAAGTAGACCCAAAATGTGTTTGACAAATAGCTCAAAGTCACCAGAAATGTGTCAGAAAATGGCTCAGTCGCTCAAAATGTCAGAAATCTTCCAAATTGTGATAGAAAAGTAGACCCAAAATGTGTTTGACAAATAGCTCAAAGTCACCAGAAATGTGTCAGAAAATGGCTCAGTCGCTCAAAATGTCAGAAATCTTCCAAATTGTGATAGAAAAGTAGACCCAAAATGTGTTTGACAAATAGCTCAAAGTCACCAGAAATGTGTCTGAAAATGGCTCAGTCGCACAAAATGTCAGAAATCTTCCAAATTGTGATAGAAAAGTAAAGTAGACCCAAAATGTGTTTGACAAATAGCTCAAAGTCACCAGAAATGTGTCAGAAAATGGCTCAGTCGCTCAAAATGTCAGAAATCTTCCAAATTGTAATAGAAAAGTAGACCCAAAATGTGTTTGACAAATAGCTCAAAGTCACCAGAAATGTGTCTGAAAATGGCTCAGTCGCTCAAAATGTCAGAAATCTTCCAAATTGTGATAGAAAAGTAGACCCAAAATGTGTTTGACAAATAGCTCAAAGTCACCAGAAATGTGTCAGAAAATGGCTCAGTCACTCAAAATGTCAGAAATCTTCCAAATTGTGATAGAAAAGTAGACCCAAAATGTGTTTGACAAATAGCTCAAAGTCACCAGAAATGTGTCTGAAAATGGCTCAGTCGCTCAAAATGTCAGAAATCTTCCAAATTGTGATAGAAAAGTAGACCCAAAATGTATTTGACAAATAGCTCAAGGTCACCAGAAATGTGTCTGAAAATGGCTCAGTCGCTCAAAATGTCAGAAATCTTCCAAATTGTGATAGAAAAGTAGCCCAAAATGTGTTTGAAAAATAGCTCAAAGTCACCAGAAATGTGTCTGAAAATGGCTCAGTCGCTCAAAATGTCAGAAATCTTCCAAATTGTGATAGAAAAGTAGACCCAAAATGTGTTTGACAAATAGCTCAAAGTCACCAGAAATGTGTCTGAAAATGGCTCAGTCGCTCAAAATGTCAGAAATCTTCCAAATTGTGATAGAAAAGTAGACCCAAAATGTGTTTGACAAATAGCTCAAAGTCACCAGAAATGTGTCTGAAAATGGCTCATGTCAGAAATCTTCCAAATTGTGATAGAAAAGTAGCCCAAAATGTGTTTGAAAAATAGCTCAAAGTCACCAGAAATGTGTCTGAAAATGGCTCAGTCGCTCAAAATGTCAGAAATCTTCCAAATTGTGATAGAAAAGTAGACCCAAAATGTGTTTGACAAATAGCTCAAAGTCACCAGAAATGTGTCTGAAAATGGCTCAGTCGCTCAAAATGTCAGAAATCTTCCAAATTGTGATAGAAAAGTAGCCCAAAATGTGTTTGAAAAATAGCTCAAAGTCACCAGAAATGTGTCTGAAAATGGCTCAGTCGCTCAAAATGTCAGAAATCTTCCAAATTGTGATAGAAAAGTAGACCCAAAATGTGTTTGACAAATAGCTCAAAGTCACCAGAAATGTGTCTGAAAATGGCTCAGTCGCTCAAAATGTCAGAAATCTTCCAAATTGTGATAGAAAAGTAGACCCAAAATGTGTTTGACAAATAGCTCAAAGTCACCAGAAATGTGTCTGAAAATGGCTCAGTCGCTCAAAATGTCAGAAATCTTCCAAATTGTGATAGAAAAGTAGCCCAAAATGTGTTTGAAAAATAGCTCAGTCACCAGAAATGTGTCTAAAAATGGCTCAGTCGCTCAAAATGTCAGAAATCTTCCAAATTGTGATAGAAAAGTAGCCCAAAATGTGTTTGACAAATAGCTCAAGGTCACCAGAAATGTGTCTGAAAATGGCTCAGTCGCTCAAAATGTCAGAAATCTTCCAAATTGTGATAGAAAAGTAGACCCAAAATGTGTTTGAAAAATAGCTCAAAGTCACCAGAAATGTGTCTGAAAATGGCTCAGTCGCTCAAAATGTCAGAAATATTCCAAATTGTGATAGAAAAGTAGCCCAAAAGAAACTTTATATTTTCAGAATAATTTGGTTTTCGGGTGTTCAGAGAAAAGGATACAGACATGTAGGCTAGGGTGGCCAGACGTCCGGATTTGACCGGATTTGTCCGGCCTTTTGCGGCAAAACTGAGCATCTGGCCGGATTTTTTTAAAATGTTGGAATATCCGGCTTTTATGTGATTGGCTAAATTACTAATGTGAAAGACACCATTTTGAAAAATCTTTACTGGAATCCAATTTCTGAGTACAGAAATTCTGTCAGAATTAAGAATTTTTATTCCGCAAAATCGACGGATCGCGGAAATTGCCAACAACACTACCGTAAGTTGTCATGTTGTGCAATAGTTTATAATAGATTACTATCATATTTTAACCCAGGTTAAACGCTGTTTAGGTTTATTGGCATTTGTTAAGGGAAAATATAACAGACAAAACGGCATGAATACATACATGTCACATGCTATGGTTTACCCATAATCTGTACAAGGTGTTTGTGTTTTCAGATGTGTACACCCTGTACATAATTTCTGTACAGGTTTTCTAACCCATTCCCCTTATTACTGTGTCTCAGAGCTTTTTTATAAGGTCCTATTGAACACAGGATTTCCCAGTCTGTTAGTGATAAGCACAGAAATAGACTAAATGATGACACCATCACATTATTTTTACAGTGTAAAATAAACTTAGACATTTATTGTTTGGTTTTAAAATAAGTGAAGACCTGCTTTAAGAGGCAATGTCCCCGTGCCTCATTTATAATGCAGCCCTCTGTAAATGAAAATATTTTTACAAGAATCAACTCTTTTGAAATGTTTTTTTCAGTCTTTGTACAGGTTTTGCGGGTCTTTGTACAGGGTTTTGAATTTTTTATACAGGTTTTTCATCTCCGAGGTGTGGCATGTATGTGAATAAGAACTCGGGGCTGGATTTAGTCAATTATAACTTCGTTGTCTGTTGCAAATTACAAATAATATTAACCTTAGTTCGTACTGCTTTTATATTTATTGCAATTTGTTTATTATGAAAAAATACACGAGTAGTTACTAGTATAGTAATGGGTTTGTTAAAATTAAACCTCGTCTGTTGCATTTTACAAATAACTTTAACTTTAACATCGAATGTACCATTGATTAGGGGCATTATATTATATTTATGTTACAGATACCCGCTCAAAATGCCAAAATGGAAGTGTGTGTTCACGGATGAATTGAAAAAAAAAATGTCAGTGATTTTCCAATGGTCGACAAGAGTATGAAGCAGGATGTCTTGTATGCAGAGGCGGCATATTTGTATCAGTAGCAAATAAAGGTGCAGCTGATTTAAAAAAAACATATAGAAACAGAAAAGCACAAGAAAGCACTTGCGTCTGAATGTTTGCAATAAAAACTGACATTTTAAAATAAAGAAATAAGCGAGGAAAGGTTTGAAGTTGCCGCTGCCGAGGGTGCTTTTGCTTTTCATACTGTAAAACATCACAACTCTTTCACGATTCAGAAATTGCCAGCAAATTCTCATGCGCCAAAATCAAAACAGCTGCCATTATCATTTCTGTGATTGCACAGCATTCTACTGAAGCAGCTTCGGAAGCACTGAAGGAAAGATTCCATTAAAGGCACTCTTCTTGTGCAGTACAATTTCATGCTTTCATGCTCTGATTTCTATGCATATTTAAAACGTAGCCCAACTTTGTTGAAGATTTTATCATCAGAAAAATATAAATAGGCAAAAAATCAATGATTTTATTAGCTTATTGTTTGGATGTAAAAAAAAAAAATATGTTTCAGCGTCTTGTAGTTATTGAACAAAGGTGTCCTACTTTTCATCCTACTTTTTAAAAATATTGTCCTCCCTTGTCCTCCTTTTTCTGACCAAAAAATGGCATTTGTCCTCCTTTTTGTGTTGAACAATATGGCCACCCTAGTGTAGGCTACCTGGAGACCAGCATCAGCTGTGGCTCTATGTTCCACAGTAAACAAATAGAGGCACAAATAGAGGCACAAATAGAGGCACATATAGAGAGACACAAATAGAGGCACAAATAGAGGCACATATAGAGAGACACAAATAGAGGCACAAATAGAGGCACAAATAGAGGCACAAATAGAGGCACAAATAGAGGCACATATAGAGAGACACAAATAGAGGCACAAATAGAGGAACAAACAGAGACACAAACAGAGACACAAAAAGAGACACAAATAGAGGCACATACAAACACACAAAATACTACAGCTGCACTGCTATTATGTGACATACATCACAAGTGTCAAAAATGATCTTATATAGGTTTAAAATATAACTATGTGGCGCTCAATTCTGTAAAATTAGTTAAATGTGCATAACCTTTATCAAATTATGTGTCTTTTAAAAAAATAAATTTTTGTTTTAAACAAATGAGCAGGCCGATTATATCTGATATTTATCAGTGCTTCTCAACCTCTTTCTTGCACAACAATAAATACAAACAAGATCATAACACTAAATACAAACAAGAATCTAAGCATATGCTTACCACTTAATACAAACAAAATGTCTACATATACCACCATGTATTAAAAATACAACAAACAGGCATTTAATCATATCTTTTCTGACGTAGCAATCTGATGCTAATTATGCCATTTTGATTTAAGATGATTTTTTAAAATGCAACTAACACACTGATATGTGCAGGATTCCTTTCACTTAATCCTGTAATTCCATTAAAGATCCTGGCTTGGCCCCCCAAATAAATGCTGCGTGTTCCATTATGATTGTAGTTAACATGGCGTATGATTTTCTTCAACAGTCAAAGAACTGCAACATTAACTTCTTGAATAAACGTAGATAAGTACTGCAAACATTTCACAATATTTAATTACAGTTCAGACAACAAAGCAGCTCCGTAACAAATGCTGATTCATGAGTACATAATGTTCAACAGGCCAGCTGTACTAGGCCATCTTCTACATAAAGTATGGGCAATATGCCATCATTAGTCCAATGTCCGCGATGCGATCATTTTGAATACTAGTGTCGAATATCAATCAAAGAATGTCATAATACTTTTGTCAGTTCACACATTAATCTCTGGCATTCCTCATATCAAACATTTTCTGTGGAAGTACAAACAGCGGTAGACAATAGGCATAGGAGTAAGAGCTCACACACACACAAATCTTGACACTTCGAGAACACTGGCGAAAGTGCGTTAGCAGAAGTTAACTAATGTCTGCTCTGCACACGCGTCTGCGTTTATTTCATGTGACGTCATTTTATATAGTAGCGCTCCATTCAAGAGGTTACTCCATTTGATCACAGTGACGTTCCAAACTAATGAACGCGTCGCGGTGTGCAAAGGGAGATGAAACACTTCCCTTACTTTTGACAATGCAGGCAACTAGACTTTTAAGAACATTCTGCGTGTGACTTCCTTTAAAAAAAACTTTTATGTTCAGGCATATTTTCAAATAATACTTGTTGAAAGACATTTTAAAACTACATTCCCAACCAACATTGAATACCACTAGTACTATTCACATCACTGGCTGAGATCAATGTTCCACCATATATATGACAGTATGTGACTCTGTGACCTTTAGTACACCTTGAATCTCATTTCTGTTAATTTTGGTATTTCCATGTTTTATAAGGATCCAGTTATAACAGCTCAAAAGTCAGCATATCATGTCCTGTTTCTTCTAAAAAAAATTACAGGCTCTTAACAGAATAAGATCTGTTAACTGTATTTAATTTATTCAAAGTGTTCCTGACGAAGCATACAGCCACTGCACTATTCTTCCTTTATGTTTATACTGTTGCCTGCACCATGTTCCAAGATATATTTTCTCTTAAACTCACTTCCTACTGACCTCCAAGTACTCTTTGGTAATTCTACCCACATCTTCCCCAACTATATATTATTAATGTCTTGCTGAAAGTATGCCCTAGTAAGTTCCATTTTCTATTTGCTGTCTGCACTTTGTTGCTGGTTTCTTAAGTTGTAGGAACAGATAATGATGTTAAAATAAGAGTACAAAAGGCAACAGCAGCTTTCATTTCATTGGGAAATATATGATAATCATAAGAAATCAAGTCCTAACACAACAAGCCAAATGTCAATGCAGTCCTACTATATGGCTATGAAACCTGCAGAACAACAAACATGATAAGGGGAAAGATAGAGATGTTCATAAATGGTGCTTGTGGGAATAAAAATGATATGGTATGACAAGACCACAAATCTGGAACCAACAGAAAGAACCAGACAAACACCAATGAAAGATGTAAAAAGATGCTGCTGGCACTTGACAGGACGCACACTGAGAAAATCAGCTGAACAAGACAATTTTTGTTCTGGAATCCCCAGGGCATGAGACATAGAGGGAGACCAAAGAACACATGGAGAAGGGAATAATACATGGACATGAAGGGCATAAAGACATGGAGAAGGGAATAACACATGGACATGAAGGGCATAAAGAAGACATGGCAAAGGGAATAACACATGGACATGAAGGGCATAAAGAAGACATGGAGAAGGGAATAATACATGGACATGAAGGGCATAAAGACATGGAGAAGGGAATAACACATGGACATGAAGGGCATAAAGAAGACATGGCAAAGTGAATAACACATGGACATGAAGGGCATAAAGAAGACATGGCAAAGGGAATAACACATGGATATGAAGGGCATAAAGAAGACATGGAGAAGGGAATAATACATGGACATGAAGGGCATAAAGACATGGAGAAGGGAATAACACATGGACATGAAGGGCATAAAGAAGACATGGCAAAGGGAATAACACATGGACATGAAGGGCATAAAGAAGACATGGAGAAGGGAATAATACATGGACATGAAGGGCATAAAGACATGGAGAAGGGAATAACACATGGACATGTAGGGCATAAAGAAGACATGGCAAAGGGAATAACACATGGACATGAAGGGCATAAAGAAGACATGGCAAAGGGAATAATACATGGACATGAAGGGCATAAAGACATGGCAAAGGGAATAATACATGGACATGAAGGGCATAAAGACATGGCAAAGGGAATAACACATGGACATGAAGGGCATAAAGAAGACATGGAAAGACCAAGAACAGATGGCACAGGATGGAAAGGCTTGGTGTGCACATGGTGAAGGCCTATGCTCCGTGGGGAGCTGAAACGTAGTGAATGGTTCCTTCTGGTTTGTATGTCTCCATTGCTTTTAATTTCCAACTATTTGATTTTTAAGGAAGCATCCGAGGTATTTGATGGAGAAATCTTTGTCATTTTTTCCATTGTCGTAGTGTATGCATTCCATGTTCCTGATTTATACAGCAAAACTGGTACCACACTGCCATCAAATATCTTGTAGCTTTTCAGCAACCTGCTCATAAAAGAATCTCAAACAACAGCTTGTATACATGCTGACAGTTGTTGAGAAACTTTAAAAACAAACTGCACTACAAGAAAATTACCCAGTAAACATCCAATGGTGCCAAAGAGCACTAATTAATGGTTAACCAATGCTACATACGTGTGTATGAGGAGTCATTCTTCTCCATTCAATTATACGTGAAAAATGTCTTTTATTCATTCAAATTGCACTCCCCAGCAGCACCATACTTTCAGGTGCACATATTTGTTTAGTCTAAATTTCAGCTAACTCTTCACTAATATGGAGCTGATGACAAGAACCAGACAAGTGCCAGTGGAACAAGAGATGAGAAGAAGACGCTGGAGATGGATAGGACACACACTGAGAAAACCTGCTGATAGCATTTACAAGGCAGTACTTGGTATGGAATCCCCAGGGGAAACAGGCAGGCAGGCATAAAAAACACAACAGAGAAGAGAAACTGGAGACAGAAATAAAAATGATGAAGACGTGAAATGAACTTGAGCTGATGGCATGTGACAGGAAGACTTGGCATGTGTTTGTTGAAGGCCTATGCTCCTTGGGGAGCTAAAGAGTGTTGATCAGCTAACTCTTAATCCTCTATGGAAGACAATATAGAGGAGAAAAAAAAAGTCTAGCATCATGGCATGGAAAGAAGTGAACAACAGAAATGATAAACAACGCACTGGGGACAGAAGTAAAGGAGTGACAAGACCACCTGCCATGATATACATAGAAAAAGCTACCTTTGACTTGTACAGTTTATCATACAGATCCAACAGTCTGGCAGGTGGCACTCCAACATCCAGCAGCAGCAAGAACACCCATCGATGATCAAAGTTCTGCTCACATGACCTTTGTTCCAAGTAGCGCAAGATCAGAGCTGTTTGCATACAGATTTACAAAATCATAATAAATATGTGTAAATGTATTTTTTTCTTTCAATGATTCTTGTTGCATGAATTCTTACAATTATATATTCTCAGATATATGGCTTGTAATTCTTAAGGACAATTTACAAGGCAGAAAAAAAAAACAGTCATGGAATAGGACAGACTTTTTCAGCATTTACTGAGCCTCTGAAGCTCTTTCCAGAAAACAATCTTCTTCACATTCTGTTTTTTAATCTCATGCTCATTTCACTTACTCCCTGTGTTTTCTAATGAAGCACGTGGCCTTTGCAACATTTTTCCTGTAGGCTACACTCTGTCCTGTGGTGTCTTCTTCCTCATTCTAGGACATGTTTGCTGCTTTCATTTCCCCTTCTACTGACCTGACATGCATTCCTCGGCTACCCTGCCATAATTTCTAAGCTCCACACAAAGATCTGCCCATAAAGTTTTTAATCACCTATCCCTAAATCTGTATCTTTTGCATGGTCGGCCATATGGTATGGCCATCATTTAGACTTCCTATTTAGCAAAAGCATATGACATCATTCTATGAGTGGAAAAAAAAATGACATGAAGAATTGCTTTGCGTAACAGCACATACAACAATTTGTGGGCCATGAGAACTTCTTAAACAAATATCCTATCAAAGCAAAGACTGGAAGACATAAAAAAAAAAAAAAAAAAAACAAGATCCAAGAAATGTTCTATGCCCTAGATAAACATGCCAAGACATTAATGATGAGCCAAGGGGAGATACACCCGTGTGTTACCGGGGCCCGAAAGGGGAGCAAAGAATATTAACACTGTACCCTACCAGGCATGTCATAAAAAGCGCCTAAGGAGGGTTGGGCATGGGGCTGGTGACCCCATCCCATAAAAAACTTTTTACCAAAAAACTTCAACAAACATGGACGTCAAATACAGAATATAAATCAACTCAGCCGTACAAGACAGAAGAAGGTCATCTGGAAAGGAGGCACATGAAGCAACCCAGAGAAAGCTGAAAGGAGTCTGGGTTGTCTAACCTTTTTTCGTCTAGGAAAATCTCCAGGATTGGCACCTGGAATGTTCGCACTCTATGTAAACAAGGGAAAACTGCACAGGTAGCAGCGGAAATAACAAATTACAGGATTGATATCCTGGGTCTCTGTGAGACATGGTGGCAGGGCATAGAAAGGAGGAGATTGATCACAGGAGAAATGGTGTTGTCCTCAGGACATGAGGAAAGAGCCCACCACAGTGAAGGGGTGGCTCTAATGCTGTCTAGGGAAGCACAGAAGGCACTTATAGAGTGGGAAGCAATGGGACCCCGAATTATAACAGCAAGGTTTAAATCAGCCAAAAAGAAAGTAAATATAAACATCATCCAGTGTTATGCACCAACAAATGATAAAGAAGAATCAGAGAAAGAAGACTTTTACACCAGATTACAAAATGTCTTGGACAAAAAGAAAGGACATCACAATTTTGATGGGGGACCTAAATGCAAAAATAGGAACAGACAACACCGGCTTTGAAGAAATCATGGGAAAGCATGGATTAGGTATGATGAACGAGAATGGGGTACTATTAGCTAACTTCTGTGCTTCAAATCAACTAGCTATAGGAGGAAGCATATTTCCACATAAAAGAATACATAAAGCAATATGGATATCACCAGACCACAGAACTGAAAATCAGACTGATCCCATATGCATAAGAAGTTTAGGTCATCATTGCATGTTTGTAGAGGAGCAGATGTGGTATCAGACCACCATCTTCTGTTGGCTAAAACAAAATTAAAACTCAAGAAATTTACAACAGTATATAGCTATAGACAACAGTATAATGTGGGATATCTAAGAAATCAGGAAATAAGAGACTAATTTTCAATCACAGTATCCAACAAATACCAAGTACTCCAACAGCTGGAAGATGAAGCAGATACGGAAGACCACTGGCAACAAGTAAAAAATATATGGAACTAGATATGTGAAGAAGTACTGAGAAAAAGAGAACATCAGCACAAAGCATGGATAACAACAGAAACCACTACCAAGATAGAAGACAGGAAAAACAAGAAAGCAGATTTAAACAGAAGCAAAACCAGAAGCTCCAAAGCCAAGGCTCATGAAGTGTACATAGAAGCAAACAAAGAAGTAAGAAGAAACATCGAAAGAGACAAGAGGAAGTATACTGAAGAGTTGGCAAGGGAAGCAGAGGAAGCTGCAGCCAAAGGAAACATGAAGGACCTGTACAACAACACAAAGAAGCTAACAGGGACATATAAGCAAGCTAATGGCCTCATAAAAGATAAGAATGGAAAATTGCTTAGTAATATACAAGAACAAATGAAGAGATGGACAGAACATTTTGAGGAACTTCTCAATAGACCAGCTCCAACTAATCCCCCAGATATCCAGCCAGCAGAAGAGGAGCTATTAATCAGCTGTGAACGACCAAGTAGAGAAGAAATAAAGAAAGCTATAAAGCTTCTGAAAGATGGAAAAGCAGCTGGTCCAGATGGAATTCCAGCAGAGGCCATCAAAACAGATATTGATTCCTCTACAGAGATATTATACAAACTACTTGGCAAAATCTGGGAAAGAGAGGAAATACCAGCAGAATGGAAGGAAGGATATCTGGTCAAGTTGCCTAAGAAGGGAAATTTACAAGAGTGCACAAATTGTAGAGGAATAATGTTACAGACCAGATAGCCACATTGAGAATAATAGTTGAACAAAGTCTGGAGTGGAATTCACCACTATACATTGGATTCTTGGACTATGAAAAGGCATTTGACAGTGCAGACAGAGAATCACTTTGGAAATTGATGAGGCATTATGGAGTTCCCATGAAGATCATTGAACTTAATAAGGAAGACCTACGAAAACATGACATGCAGAGTACTACATGAAGGACAACTTACAGAACCGTTTAGGATTAGAACGGGAGTGAGACAGGGATGCCTCGTCTCCATTTCTTTTCTTACTAGCAATAGATTGGGTTATGAAAACATCAACATTACACAACAGAAATGGAATCCAGTGGAATCTGACTAAACAGCTTGATGATCTGGATTTTGCAGATGACTTGGCTCTTCTGTCCCATAACCATAACCAGATTCAAGAGAAAATGAAAATTCTCGATGAGAGGTCACAACAAGTGGGCCTGAAAATACACAGGGAAAAGACAAAGATTATAAGAATAAATGCAAGAAATGATAACAAGGTTGAACTTGAAGAAGGGATCGAAGACACAGCAAAAGAGATGAATGCAGTCAGCGACTCATAGCTTGACTGCTCGCGTCAGCGAACCAGAGCTGACAAAGACATTACTCCACCTCCAAGTGGTGGTCCTAGAAACAGGCTGTGTCATTGCAGTCTGGCCGAGAGAGTAGAGATCAAAAAGGGAAGGCAAACCGGTCCCAAAAAATGCCAAGTGGAAGTTGGATGTGTCAGGCCGAAAGGTGCAAATATGGCAGCTTCGCTGTAAACGGTGACACAACACAACCAACGTCCTTTTCAGGAGAAACAAGGAAGAAGAACTTGAAGAAATACCACTAAAAGAATGTAGAATAGTACACATATCTTGGCAGTATTTTAGACAGAGTTGGAGGGACAGACAATGATATCAAAATAAGAATACAAAAAGCAAGAGGAGCTTTCATTGCATTGGGAAACATATGGAGAACAAGAGAAATCAAGTCCAACACGAAAATAAGAATCTTCAACTCAAATGTCAAGTCAGTCCTATTGTATGGCTCCGAGACACAGAGAGCAACAAAAATAACAATCAAAAAGCTACAGACTTTTATAAATGGGTGCTTGTGTAGAATAGAAGGACTGAAATGGTATGACAAAGTCACAAATGTGGAATTGATGACAAGAACCAGACAAGTGCCAGTGGAACAAGAGTTGAGAAGAAGACGCTGGCGATGGATAGGACACACATTGAGGAGACCTGTTGATAGCTTTACAAGGCAGTCTTTGTTCTGGAATCCACATGGAAAGAGAGGCAGAGGTAGACTAAAAAACACATGGAGAAGAGAACTGGATAGAGGTGAAAGTAATGATGAAAACATGGAAAGAACTTGAGCGGATGGCACAGGACAGGAAGACTTGGCATGTGTTTGTTGAAGGCCTTTGCTCCTCGGGAAGCTAAAGAGTATTGATTGATTGAAGGTGAGATAACTGACAGCTGCATTATGTCACTTACCAACAGGGAAATATCTTTCTGCATTAATGTACATCTTTGCAATGGCACTCAGTCTGTTACTGATGTTGGTGATTCTGTCAGCAATTAACATCTGTGCAGAGTTGGCAATTTCTGCCCCAATAAAATAATAATAATAAAATAAACACCAAAGTAATAACTGCAGAACTGTCAGAATCTTATAAAGATTCCATTTTGTGTGCAAAAAAATTATACTTTAAAAAGAAACTTACTTATCATAAATAAGCAGTTTTAAGAAGGTTTCTGATAATCATGAACTCAAATTATAAAGAGAGATGAAAATAGTTTGGATGATATGAAAAGAGATGAGAATAGCTTGGATGATATGACGAGGCATGAGAATAGTTTGGATGTTATGACAAGAGATGGGAATAGTTTGGGTGATATGACGAGAGATGAGAATAGTTTGGATGATATGATGAGAGATGAGAATAGTTTGGATGAAATGAAAACAGATGAGAATAGTTTGGATGACATGAAAGAGATGAGAATAGTTTGGATGATATGAAGAGAGATGAGAATAGTTTGGATGATATGACGAGATATGAGAATAGTTTGGATGATATGATGAGAGATGAGAATAGTTTGGATGATATAAAGGAGAAGAGAATAGTTTGGATGATATGAAGAGAGATGAGAATAATTTGGATGATATGATGAGAGATGAGAATAGTTTAGGTGAGACAAGAGATGAGAATAGTTTGGATGATATGATGAGAGATGGGAATAGTTTGGATGATATGACGAGAGATGAGAATAGTTTGGATGATATGATGAGAATAGTTTGGATGATATGAAGGAGATGAAAATAGTTTGGAACTCCGCCAATGCCAGTCCTAAGCCTGGATGAAAAAGGAGGAGGGCGGCCTGCATGGAGGCCGTAAGGAGACAGCCCCTCCACCATGCAAAGGCACAACAGGCCAATCACCTGTTTGCTTTAAATCACGATTACTAGAAACACAAGAGAGAAAACTGGACTGATTCTAAAGGCGACGAACTGGAACGGACTACGGACTACGACTTATGGAACTTGGAACACAAGAAGTATAAATGGGAAGGAAGAGGAGCTGGTGGAAGAGATGAGGAAAGCAAAACTAGAAATCCTGGCTATAACAGAAACAAAGAAAAAAGGACAAGGAGTCATGGATCTCGATGGCAACACGCTGCTCTACAGTGGTGTACCCATGTCTGAAAGAGCTAAAGGGGGCGTGGGTTGCATTGTGGCCCAAAATCAAAAAGATAGTATCAAGGGATGGAACTTTGTCTCGGAGTGCATTATGGTTGTTAAACTAAAAGAAGGAGAAACCATAGTCAACCTGGTCATAGTGTATGGGCCAAATGAGGATGAGAGAGCAGAGGTCAAGGAGGAATTCTTCGAGCTGCTTCAAAGGACAGTGGATGACTGCCTAGATGAAGTTATCATGCTCGGAGATTTTAATGCCAGAATTGGAAATGACCATGCTAGATGGGGTGGAGTTATCGGAAGATACGGAGAAGATACTCTCAATGACAATGGAAAGCGACTCCTTAGATTCTGCAGTGAGCAGAATCTGATCATTACAAACACAAAGTTCCCCCATAAGCGCATACATGCATACACTAGATGTGAACCAACAAAGAATGAGAAGTCAGTGATCGACTATGCCATTGTTCGGAGAAGCTCATTCAAATATGTCCGAGATGCTAGAGTCTGGAGGGGGCCAGAGATTGGAAGTGATCACTACCTGCTAACAATCAAAAGAACAACTGAAAGAGTTGCTCAGCCTAGGAACTGTCCAACATCATGCAAGAAACCAAGTAAACGAGCAGGAGAAATGAGCATTAGGACCTACAAGCTGAGAGAGCCAGAAATTAAGACCAGATATCAGAGGCTTATTGCTGCAGCGGTAAGCAACACAGAAGAACGACCTGATGACTTGGAAACCCTCTGGATTAAATTCAAGGATATCATAAAGACAGCTGCTGCAGAAGCATGCGGTGAAGTCCGACTTGGGAACAAGAGAAAGAGGACACCTTGGTGGACAGAGGAAGTCAAAGAGAAAATAAGAGAGAAGAAAATGGCATGGAAACAATACTTAGGAGCTAAAAACACAACAGGACAAATGGAAAAATATAGAGAATATGTGACACTCAGAACAGAAGTAAAGAACAAAGTGCTAGCAGCAAAACAGAAGTCCTGGGAAGAATTTGGAGAAAAGCTAGAAAAAGATGCACAAGAAAACCAGAAATTGTTCTATAAGACCCTAAAGAACATGAGAAAGGAAAAAACAATGCCCTCTCAAATTTATAAAGGACAAGCAAGGCAAATTGCTTACTGCCCCGAAGGAAGTAATGGGAAGATGGAAAGAATATTTCTCAGAACTCCTGGATGGTGAGCATGGTGAAGCATCAGAAATGATAAACACTAGCACAGAAGAGAAAACCAATGATGGTGAAGATGACATAAAGATGGAAGAACTGAAGGCTGCACTGGAGAAAATCAAGATGGGCAAAGCAGCAGGGCATGATGGTATAACACAGAAATGGTTAAGTTCATGGGAGCATCAGGCGACCTATTACTCTTAAGGGTTTTACAGGCAGCGTGGTACAACAAGACCATACCAAAGGATTGGGAGATTGCCATCATAACACCAATTTTCAAAAAGGGTGACAATCGACAGTGTGGAAACCATAGAGGCATATCCCTTCTCAGTGTCCCTGGTAAAATCTACTCTAGAATCCTAGAGCAGAGACTCCGACGCCTAGCTGAGCCACAATTGGATGAGGTCCAGTGCGGATTCCGAGCAAACCGAAGTACTCAAGACCTAATCTTCACACTCAGACAGCTGAGTGAAAAGGCCCTTGAGTATAAGAGTGAGATCCATCTTTGTTTCATAGATCTGGAAAAGGCGTTTGACAGGGTCCCCTGGAGCAAACTTTGGGACTGTTTGGCAAGGAAGAATATTCCAGCACCTCTGATTCATGCTATACAGAGCTTCTACAAGTCTTGCAGAAATTATGTGAGGACAGCAAACCATAAGTCGGAAGAGTTCAGGACCACCACTGGTGTAAGACAAGGTGATATCCTATCACCTTACCTCTTCATACTCCTTATGGACGATGTCATCAAGGCATGTAAGGAGAGAACAAGAAAGTATTCAGTGGGGTACTGGAAGATGAGACAGTTCTATATTTCGGAGCTGGCATTTGCTGATGATGTTGCCCTGATTGCTAAATCAGAGGCACATCTCCAATCCAACCTGCAAGTCTGGAAGGAAGAGCTGGAGAAGAGAGGGATGGTCATAAGCAGCTCTAAAACAAAATCCATGGTGATATCACGAGAAGAAAGAAAACATCAGATTAAGCTGGGAGAACAGGTCCTGGAGCAGGTCAACCACTTTAAATACCTCGGAGCTATTATAGACCGAAAGGGAGGCATCAAAGAAGAGTTGGCCACTCGAAAAGCAGCAGCTGGGAGACTTTTTCAGGCCATAAATCGAGGATTCCTCAGCAAGAGAGAGGTTGGTAAGAAAACGAAAATGGCTGTATACCGCTCCACCTATGTCCCAGTCTTGACATACGGATGCGAGTCATGGGCAATGACTACAACCCATAAAAGCCAGATCCAAACCTCAGAAATGAGGTATCTGAGGAAGGTGGTTGAAGTAACAAGAAGAGACATGATACGCAACCAGACGATACGTCAAGGCCTTAAATCCTACCCCCTGCAGACCCAAGTAGAACAGTCCCAATTAAGATGGTTTGGCCATGTCTGCAGAATGGGAGAAGATCGGATACCACGACAAGCATGGGAAACAAAGAGCCAAGGATCCAGACCCCGAGGACGACCCAGAGTCCGCTGGGAGGACAACATTAGACAATCTTTGAAGGATCGAGGACTAGAATGGAACCAGGCCAGGAGGAAGACAGCCGATAGGATAGTCTGGCGCTCTCTCTTCCAAACCTCTACACCTCACGGTAGAAGGGGAACGACTAAGTAAGTAAGTAAGTAAGTAAGAAAATAGTTTGGATGATATGATGAGAGATGAGAATAGTTTGGATGATATGAAAACAGATGAGAATAATTTGGATGACATGAAAAGAGATTAGAATGGTTTGGATGATATGACAAAATACGAGAATAGTTTGGATGATATGAAAACAGATGAGAATAGTTTGGATGATATGAACAAGATGAGAATATTTGGAATGAAAGAGAGGTGAGAATATCTGGAATGATACAGAGAGAGGTGAGAATAGTTGGAATGATATGGAGACAGACAAGAGAGAGTAGTTGGACAGAGCAGCAGCCTGATAGGCCTACTCTTTACGATTTCCAGAGCATTTGGACATAAATACAAGAACAAACATACCCAGAGTTAATTCAATCTTTATCTGTGGCTTACGTGGCCAGTAAACATCCAAGGGAGCCAAAGAACATTGGTTAATTAAATGTAACTAACACGTACTTCATTTGCATGAAATCCTCCTTCATTAAATTATTTTGAAAAATGCCTTCTATATATCCAAACTATATCACCCAGTTGCACCATATTTTCAACTGCTCATATATGTTTAGTCTACACGTCAGCTAACATATTTATTTATGAAGACATTATCATGAACTTAATTTTACAAAGGAATTAATAATGAAGACTGTGTATCTCAGGCAATCACCTTTGTCAATGATGTTCTGCCACAGATTCTCAATAAGGGCAGCATCATATAGGCCAGCACAGTGAATGATAGCAAGTTTCACTTCATGTAGGTCGAATCTATCAGCAAAGTCTTCATACAGCTGTAACAAAGAATATGTCATCTATAAAATCATAGGAAAATTAACACCACTTAGATAGGGGAACATAATTCAAACCACAAAGGGAGAAATAATCCTTAGTCCGATGGAACAAGCCTGACAAACAAAGCAAGCCAGTCTAACAATTCTCCGCACAAGGGGGATAGAAAGATGGACCAATCAAACAATGTCCAGCTGGACGAGGATAGTGAGACATGTCAAGAAATCTGTCAAACAACAGATGCATAAAAGTGAAACAATAACAAAACACCAATCAGCTTGGACAGGCAGGGAGAGAACAACGATGCCAAGAACCAACATTGGGATTTTAAAAAATAAATGTTGTTGACATAGAATACAACTGGTGTAAGACAAGGTGATATCCTATCACCTTATCTCTTCATACTCCTTATGGATGATGTCATCAAGGCATGTAAGGAGAGAACAAGAAAGTATTCAGTGGGGTACTGGAAGATGAGACAGGTCTATATTTCGGAGCTGGCATTTGCTGATGATGTTGCCCTGATTGCTAAATCAGAGGCACATATCCAATCCAACCTGCAAGTCTGGAAGGAAGAGCTGGAGAAGAGAGGGATGGTCATAAGCAGCTCTAAAACAAAATCCATGGTGATATCACGAGAAGAAAGAAAACATCAGATTAAGCTGGGAGAACAGGTCCTGGAGCAGGTCGACCACTTTAAATACCTCGGAGCTATTATAGACCGAAAGGGAGGCATCAAAGAAGAGTTGGCCACTCGAAAAGCAGCAGCTGGGAGACTTTTTCAGGCCATAAATCGAGGATTCCTCAGCAAGAGAGAGGTTGGTAAGAAAACGAAGATGGCTGTATACCGCTCCACCTATGTCCCAGTCTTGACATACGGATGCGAGTCATGGGCAATGACTACAACCCATAAAAGCCAGATCCAAACCTCAGAAATGAGGTATCTGAGGAAGGTGGTTGAAGTAACAAGAAGAGACATGGTACGCAACCAGACGATACGTCAAGGCCTTAAATCCTACCCCCTGCAGACCCAAGTAGAACAGTCCCAATTAAGATGGTTTGGCCATGTCTGCAGAATGGGAGAAGATCGGATACCACGACAAGCATGGGAAACAAAGAGCCAAGGATCCAGACCCAGGTCTGCTGGGAGGACAACATTAGACAATGTTTGAAGGATCGAGGACTAGAATGGAACCAGGCCAGGAGGAAGACAGCCGATAGGATAGTCTGGCGCTCTCTCTTCCAAACCTCTACACCTCACGGTAGAAGGGGAACGACTAAGTAAGTAAGACATAGAATACAGAGAAGGAAAATCATGGATAGATAAGGCACAGAAGACTAAGTAAGGCAAGCAGACAGTGAGCAAGGGAGGGTTGTGATGCTTAACTGTAGTTTTATTTTCAACTCGCCCCGTTCTTTTTCTCTAAGTAATTATTTGCATTTTATGAGGAATTACTGTGGGTTTTAATTTCAAATTTTCCCCAGTCCTCTTCTCTCTGTAAGTAATTGTGTTCACGTAGTCTTATTTTCTTTGTAAAATAATTGCGGTCATTTTATTGTATTGGGCGCTTGAGTATTATTAGGCTGGGTAAAAATTTTCCGACTTTAGAAACCCGCACCTACCCGGTTAATCGTAGGGGTGGGTGTGGAAAAGCACTACCCAGGTACGTAAAACTGGCACTAGAACAAATCAAGGTTAATTTTGCTCACGTTACTGGTAGTAACCTTATCTAACGTGACGCAATATAGATGCGCGGTAGCAGTAATAAACATGAGTCATGTATTATTTTCGATATGATTGGCCGGGGTCAGTTTTTAACAAATTGAGGCAATATTATTGGTTTAAGGCAGCTCCAGAGAGACGCCACGCGATGACGTATGGCGTAGGTTTTAGCGTCGTTTTTCTATGATATATACCCGTGTTGTAGCCATTAGCGGGTCTCTCTGGTTTTCAAAAATTTACTGCCGTGAAACATCGTCATATTCGTCTGCTCTAAGTGAGATATTCGATAAACTGGGTATGTGTACATCTTTATTAGCAGAGTAGATAGTTCGTTTCATAATAGAATCTTAGCACGATAAAGTAAAGTTTTTTTCTGGGAGTTGATTTAGTTTGAGGAATTAAAGTGCCATCAATTACTATCTTATAGAAATAATAATAATGTAAGTTGTGCATATAATTTTTTTAACGATAAGCTAGTAGTATCTTTGATGGGTGTAGCGGCTTTGAGGTATTGACTGTGTGAGGTTTAGCTCTTAGATACACGGGCGCTCTGTAGTATGTAGAGTTATTGTGTAAAATCGCAATTTGACTATGATTATTTGCAGTGTAGATACGCTAGCGTAATTGTGTACGTTAACTGATTGTGTAATTAATATTACTGAGAGGGCGTAGGAATTCGTGTATTTACTACTTGTGTTTAATTAATAACCTCTTGTAGTCAGAAGATAAGGGTCTAGATGGGATTTAGTAATTCCTAGATGGTGTATATATAAATATATATCTTGTGTAACTTTGATAACCTTCCCTGGTCAGTCGTAAAAGTAGGCCTAGGAATTATTTAGTACAAGGGATTTCCTTCAGTGAAGGAAACTGTTTTGACGCCTGAGGCAAGACTGGCGTAAGAGATTTAGGTCAGCCGGTGTCTGGGAGATCACATAACAGACAGACATTAAGTGGGAGCGGGTAAAGAGAGAGGGGTGATTGTAAGTTAGTGACCCTGGGTTAGGAAGTTTTGTTTATTGCTTGTGCGAAAATTGTGCAGGGGGGGAGGTATGGATTTAGGCGGCAGACGGGGGATGTATTTATGGGGGTTATGTATTAGAGATGAGATTATTGTGAAGTTGTTGTACATTAGTTGTTATTTCTTTGTTTACAGCATTTTCACGGCACACAGGGAGGGGTGCAAATTTGCCTTACAGCTTGCCAAGATATTCGGCCTTCTCAGGAGTAGAAGGGTCGAGGCATCGCCAGAGGTGAAAGAACACTGGTGACACGGTAGTTACTGGTGCCAAGTACGTCTGCACCAGAAAAAGATAGCAGTTCTCATGCAGTGAACCCCCATGCTTCAGCGGGAACAGGTGCATCTTTAAAATCCAAAGCTCTTAGCTCACTATACCACTCCAAAGAGGCGCAAGGCCTGGAGGTTGGTTTTGTGTAAATTCAGCCATAATAAAGCCAACGGTCCTAAACCCGAAGAGGGGTAACAGGGCATTTGAATTAAGTTTCGTCAGCAGTGAAGCCAGAGGACAGCCTCTGAGGTTGCACTGAAGAAGTCCGTTAGGGGATCAGTGCTTGTGATTAGCAGTGTAGGACTTTAGAAAGTTCATTCAGATTTGTGTAGGCAGGTATTTACGTTTGCAGTCGGACAGTGGTGTTATATTTTAATAAGTTATAATAGGATAGTTAGGAGTGGTGGCTCTAAAGTTAGAGACCCCACCGAGTAAATTCTTTTGTTTAATCCTTTACTTTCTTCCCTGCAGGTTGAAGGGGAGGGTGACATTGTGGGTTTACATTTTGTATGTCGTTTTAATTGTTTTGGTTCTGTTTCAGGTTTGTGCGACCTTGCACGTTATTTATTTTTACTGTGTTATCTGATTTTGTTGTGTAAATAAACTATAAATTGTAGTCTCTATAACTATACGGTACGTATATGTTGTCTGTATAGTTGTGTCTGTGGTCTTTTAGTGAAACCTTATCTCCTTTATGGTAGTCAGAGGTGGTGAGTCTATAGCTATCAAATACGTCAGGACTGGCGAGGGAGAGTCAATCTCGGTTCTCACCCTCGAAGCCAATAGTCTCATCTTTCCACATTCACTGTCATTTTTATCTAAAATCTATCGTCTCAGACTTTCTCATACTAGTGTCTTGTCTATACACTCAGACAAACTCTAAAACTTAAATCCACTTCGTGACAAGGGTGCATATTTCTGAGAACACAGCTGTTGTAATTTTTGGTACTAGAGACTATGACTAGTGTGAATAACAGCAGGCAATTGATAGTATACTGATAAATAGCAAATCTAGTTCTATATAATTCTCATTGATCATCAACATGTAACATTAATGGATGCGAAAAGAAGTTTTCAAAAATAAATAAACTCCCTCCCTCCCTATTACACACACACACACTCTCTCTCTCTCTTTCACACACACAAATGCACATGTAAGGAAAATAGTTGCAGGTGTGAATCAAGACAAGAGTGAAGAAAAAAAATGACTGCAACAGATAAAAGTCACTGGCATCTTATCTTACAGGCAATGCACAAAGCAACAACCCAATAACACAACAAATACAAGAAACGACAGTAAAGTAAAGGCACAACCACATGATAGAACAGCACAGTAAAGACTAAGTAATGAAATATTAGAAAACACTACAGATACAAGATTATAAAAGTACAAGAGAAAAACATAGTACAGTTGATGTTAAGAATGTTATAATAAAGAAAAAGCCCAAAATGCACAAAAATTAAAAAATAATATTTTAAAGATAACAGGGAAACACATCTTAACCCAGTGGTAGGCCAAACAGAAAAAGTGCACAACTGTTCTACATGTGACAATTACATACTGTGATGGTTTATTATTTATACATCGGATCTAAATGTGAATGACCAATATGAAATGTTATGTTACACATCAAGTGATTCAACTCACAGATGTTATATCCAACAGTTCTGAGTCTAACTTTGCCTTTGCTGCTTCCACTTCTGGAGACTTCCCCATGTTAGAAAGGCATTTATACACTTGCATTTGCAGTCGGGCTACCTGAAAAGGACAGTAACATTTGTCATTCTATACCAGTAGTCTTCATCCTATTGTTTTGCTTCATGCAACTTAACACCAAGCTTTAAGAAACTCATGCATCCAATACTCAGTACCGACATGGCACACTTAATTTACATTTTTTTCAATGCAATGATAATTTAGGGACATGGAGACAGGCGGGAGGAAGGCCTGGTATGAAAAGCCTCAAGTTTCCGGGGTTTATGGCAGAATGTGAAAACAAGATGAGGAAGAGAGACAGGAAAGAAAAGCATCCAAACATGTGCCCAAATGAGAACAAAACCGCCCATGTGTGACCTTTTATTATTAGCTGTCAGGTTAGCTTGAAACTATAGCTGTTAAAATCAGCAATCACATACGTAAAGTTTAAAGTAGAATAAACATGATTTTTAATCATTTATTACTTCAAATTTACTTCTGAAGTGCACCCTTCTATGCAACCCCCCAGTTGTCATAACCCCTTTGAAAACATCCCCCCCCCCGGTGGTTAACTACCACTGCTCTATAAAATGACCCATACAGAGGACAGATAATATCAGAACATTCTATTTTCCTTTTTCTTTCCATATATGCCATTTACTGTAGTGGAGAGAAGCAGATTTCATTGTTGTGTGAGGTATGTTGCTTTGGGCAGCATCATGTTCCATTTTTACAGTGTTTCTTTAACACACTACTTACCCGCATCCCTCTCAGGTTTCCCCATGCCGTGTAAGCAGCACTACTGTTGAAAGCTTGTGATGGTGGCTGAATTAGTCGCACTTTGTCAAGACAGTGATAGGAAACTTTATACACAGCATACAACAGGAGGTAATCTGAGCATTAGATTTTGCTGTTTGCCTTCAACCTCACCAAGTTTGTTGTAGCAGCCACCTCATTTGGGACTGTTGTATTGCCACCTATATCGCTCTTGTCCTAGAAACACTATGCAAGCTGTGAGTACATATTCCAGCATTTGCTTCTCAAGGTACAGGCAGCATTTAACATTATAGGATTTTCCCAATTTCAAAGATCTGTCGCCAAAGGTAAGATCATACACTGATCCTATAATGAAGATAAGTCTTGGAGATACCATATGTTTTGACATGTTAAGGATCGATGAAGAGCTCCTTCCCATGTAGTCCAATGGCCTTGCTGAACTGCTTTTTGTATTCGCTTTCTGCATCCACTTCTAAGATTTCATTAAAAAATAAATCTTACTAAACAGATACATTTTGTAACCTGACAACCTACTGGACAATTTAATTTAGTAACATCTATACAACAGTTTAAAAAAAGTCCTGGTACATACCTCCATTTTTTCCTCCAGCTCATGCAAAAATTCGCCGGCAGCTGAAGTACCCAGCCTAGAGGTGGAGCTCTTAGCACAGATAACAGCTCTGGATAAGTACTCCAACCGCTGAGTTAGGTTAATGTTGGAGCTGTCAAATAAGAAAACAGAGAAATGACAAACCCACCCTAAAGGTATCTGATTTTTAAAATATGGCTGCAAATAGAAAGACCATTTCAAACTTTATTCTGAGTGGAGAGGTGTCATATTTTATTGAAAGCACAGAGATATTCTATCTTACTTACTTACTTAGTCGTTCCCCTTCTACCGTGAGGTGTAGAGGTTTGGAAGAGAGAGCGCCAGACCATTCTATCAGCTGTCTTCTTCCTGGCCTGGTTCCATTCTAGTCCTCGGTCCTTCAAAGATTGTCTAATGTTGTCCTCCCAGCGGACTCTGGGTCGTCCTGGAGGTCTGGATCCCTGGCTCTTTGTTTACCATGCTTGTCGTGGTAGCCGATCTTCTCCCATTCTGCAGACATGGCCAAACCATCTTAGTTGGGACTGTTCTATTTGGGTCTGCAGCGGGTGGGATTTTAGGCCTTGACGTATCGTCTGGTTGCGGACCATGTCTCTTCTTGTTACTTCACACTTTACTTCAGATATATCATTTCTGAGGTTTCACATTCACTCACATATAACACCAGTGTAGTAGGCAATATATGTTGAAAGAATGTGAAACTTAGACAGTGTAGTAGGCAATATACGTTGAATGAAGGTGAAACTTAAACAGTGTAGAAGGCAATATAGTGAATGAAGGGCAACTTATGTAGTGAATAGAAAGCAATATATGTTGAATGTGTGTGAAACTCAGACAGTGTAGTAGGCAATATATGTTGAATGAAGGTGAAACTTAAACAGTGTAGTAGGCAATATATGTTGAATGAAGGGGAAACTTTGTGTAGTAGGCAATATATGTTGAATGTGTGTGAAACTCAGACAGTGTAGTAGGCAATATATGTTCAATGAAGGTGAAACTTAAACAGTGTAGTAGGCAATATATGTTGAATGAAGGTGAAACTTAAACAGTGTAGTAGGCAATATATGTTCAATGAAGGGGAAACTTTGTGTAGTAGGCAATATATGTTGAATGAAGGTGACACTTAAACAGTGTAGTAGGCAATATATGTTCAATGAAGGTGAAACTTTGTGTAGTAGGCAATATATGTTGAATGTGTGTGAAACTCAGACAGTGTAGTAGGCAATGTATGTTGAATGAAGGCGAAACTTAAAAAATCACTAAATAAAAAGAAAAAAATCAACTGCTGCTAACAGGAGCCGCGCTAGCGTAGTGGTTACCACACCGCTCTGGCGACCGGGTGATCCAGGATCAAACCCGGGTGACGGCATTTGAGGATTTTTCGTCAACCGGGAATTGGACTGGATTAACTCGAGACCTGGCGAGGACATTTGAAGAAGTGTCGTCGACCAGGGGTTGGCGGCTCCTGAGCCGACCCAGCTGTAATGGGTACCTCCGAAATCGGAGAGTATTTGCCTGAATGGCGAGGGACACCTGTCTCTGTACAAGAAAAAAGGGATACTCACGTAAAATCAATGTCAGGTTAGACAATAATAATAACCTGAGATTTCGCCTCGAGTATTAGCGGGCGTACGGAAAAAAAAAAAAAAAAACTGCTGCTAACAAATGTAGGGTTCTGAGGGAGAACAAAAAAAGGACAGGCGAAAGAAAGATAATCTAGAAAACCAGGTGACAACAGAAAATATCAAGAACAATCGAAGGACAGGAAGACAAAGAGGCATAGGAAAAGAGAAGAAAGATCTTGGACAGCATGATAAGATGGCTATAAAAACAGTGAGTATACAAAGCAGTGATGCGCCCAAAAAAACACAGTTGTAGAAGGAAATGAGAATCAAAGTACAAGGGGCTTGACATAAGTCTTGGGCCTGACCATGAAGGACATGTCACAGAGAGCTGAAATTTTGTATAGTGTTTATTCCTTTTCAATATAGCCACCGTCTGAATTGACACACTTCTGCCATCTCTGCTTGACCTTGAAAAGACCTTGGGAGTAAAACACCCTATTTTTCAAACTAAACCAGTCATCACATGCCAGTATAACTTCTTCATCGCTGTCAAAATGATTTCCTTTTAGCAGTGTTTTAAGATTTGGGAATAGAAAAAAGTCTGATGGAGCCAAATCTGGAGAATATGGTGGGTGTGGAAGAATTTCAATATTCAAATCGTTGGCTGCTAGCTGCACAAGCCGTGCTTTGTGATAGGGCGCGTTGTCTTGAAGCAAAGGAAGATTTTGAGTGCGCGTTATCCCTCGTTTCCTGGTCACAACCTTTCTTAGTTTGGTGAGAAGATCTGCATAGGACTGTCCATTAACTGTGTTGCCACGAGGCAGATAATCTTTCAACAGGACACCTTTGGCGTCCCAAAAAACAGTCAACATCACTTTTCCTGCAGATTTCTGCGCACTCGGCTTGACAGGTGTTGGGGAGCTGCACTTAAACTGTTGACACCAGTTTTTTACCAAGGACAAGAATCACGAAACACTGGTTCCATCTCCCTGTGTATTTCTGTAGGCGTTTTTCCCTGAAACATCAGAAATATTATCACAGCTCTGGCCTCCTTCTTTTCCATTGTTTTGTCAAATCTTTGGAGCAGCAGATCCGGTCAATAGGGTACATTGCGCCGTGCACCGTAGCGGAAGAACCCATTGAAGAAACAAACGCGTACTTCACATATTCAGTGCAAATATGATGAACTTTAAATGTGCCGAGTTTCATCTTCCTCCTGTGACTCCTTTATGGTCAGGCCCAAGACTTATGTCAAGCCCCTTGTAACAAAGCCCACATCATGACAAAACAACAAGCAACACTAACCCATGTCTCTCTGCAAGCTGTGCCAGAATACGAGTGGCTGCCTGGAAATTTTCCGTCTTCTCATAATATTTCCACAACATATCCAGAGCACTCGTGTTGTCTGTCTGAAGGTTTATTTTACGCCGTAGGTACTGTTCAACATAGGGCGTATTGATCTAATGGAAATATCAACAAATAAATTATAGCCCATTGTGTTGGAATATAAAGTGGATACTGAATTTACTAATCATTAACATTAGCAACACACACAAAAATGCAGTTCACACAAAAATGGAGAGGAGAACTGGAGATAGACATGTAAGGGATGAGATAGACATGTAAGGGATGAGATAGACATGTAAGGGATGAGATAGACATGTAAGGGATAAGAAAGACATGGAAAAGCCTTGAGTTATACAGGAGAATTTGACATGAGTTTGTTGAAAGCCTATGCTCCTTGAACAGCTGAATGTTAATGATGATGATGATTTACAGTTTTTTAAATGCAGCATTTAGGAAACACAAGAACATAAATGTCGCATAAACTTTTTATGCATTAGTGTGAAAGCAGTGCTGCTCTATGGTTTGGACTTGTGGAAAATTACAAAGACAGCACACCAAAATATGCAGTCCTGGAGATTTCGCCTCGAGTTATAGCGGGCATTTGAACGCGATCGGGATTTGGAAAAAAAGCCAAAAAGTACATTTGAAAAAGTGTCGTCGACCAGGGAGTGGCGGCTCCTGAGCTGACCCAGCTCTAATGGGTACCTCCGAAATCGGCGAGTATCTGCCTGAATGGTGAGGGACACCTGTCTCTGTACAAGAAAAACAGGGATACTCACGTAAAAACCAGTCTCAGGTTATACTAACCTGAGATTTCGCCTCGAGTTATAGCGGGCATACGCAAAAAAAAAAAAAAAAAAAAACTACACTGTAGATCTAGGCTTTTCATGTGGCTTTTCTGCCATTCCTAAACGTGTTGAGTTGAAGTCATGAGCTCCAGTTTCTCTAGCTTGGCTTGCATTTAAAGGTCACATCTGGTCTCAAACTAGGAGTAAGAAGTGTGTGGCATACTGTGCATTCCCTGCCATCCAAGGGGGTTCTCCAACTATGCAGAGCTAACATACTGTGCTCTGATTCTGGGCTCTCCCAAGGAATTGTCATGTCCTGCACAGAGCCACTTCTCAGCTTCCCCTGCCTATCACTGGGTCCATAGTGAGATCCTTCTGCATGCAGTCAACCGAGTCAAAGCCAAAGAATTATGCCTGGGGCTCAAGTGACTTCTCCAAGCTTAGTGTGCAATGCTGGGTTCTCAACAAGTTTCACCACAGGGGGAATCCCTGGAAGTGTGGATGATTTGAAGAGTCAATGAGGATGTAATTAGCCTCACAGACATAGGTTCACTTTCGCGTACATATACTATAGCATTGTGCATAGCTGGTGGTCATATAAGGATGACTTCAGATATGCCTCCATGCATATGAAGATGGCTAAAACAGTGTAACTCGTTAAAGAGTTAGCTGCGAGCCAACAAGCGAAGTACAGAAAAAAAAATATAACTGTTACAGAAAGTGAAATCACAGCAACAACCATCAGCCTGATTTTAAAGGAAACCTTGGAAGTTAAAAAATAATATTTAAAAACAATTTATCAATATCAAAATTTTCAATGATTATATTTACAATTTCACACCTCACTTATAATAAAATTAATATAAATTATGATCGCATCACAGAGAAGGAAATGTCAAAATTGTCCTCTTTTCACACAACATGCCTAAGAAAAATTCACCGCATCTTTTGGCCGAATACCATCACCAACCAAGATCTGCTTACTCGTAGCAAGCAAGAGGACATGCACACCATCATAGCTGGCAGACGCTGGAGCTGGGTTGGTCATGTCCTCAGAAAAGACCCCGATGCCATCACAAGAACAGCTATGCTTTGGACCCCTGAAGGAAAACGAAAGAGAGGCCGACCAAAAACAACTTGGCGGAGGACTGTGGAGGCTGAGATGCAAAGAATGAACCAGAGTTGGGGCACTGTACGAAGGATGGCCACCGACCGTGCAAAGTGGAATCAATTTGTTGTTGCCCTACAAGACGCCACTAGGCGTGATGGCCACTGACTGCTTTGACGGTCGGTGGTTAAGGATCGAAGAAGAAGAAGATGATCGCATCACCCAACATGTACAATAAAACACACACACATAAAAATACCCAGCACACGTCACAAAAAGTATAATACACTAAGCAACAGATGCACACATAACACACGCAGCATTTAAACAACAAAAAAAGCATACCTCTAACAATTTGTGTGCATTGTTTGTTGCAAACAGCCAATCATAAAGAGCCACATGGAACAGGGGGTCATCACTTCGCAAGGCTGTCTGAAACATCTCCTCTCTCTAAGAATAAGGAAGATCACTATGAAAAGTAATTTAAGCTAAAGAGTTGTGAAACTGGTCAGAAACAATACACAGACTATGAAAAGTACAGTGGAATAAACAAAAACTCAATCTGGTTAGCCATGATTTGGAACATTTGATATGTTGTTGTTTAACTAGGGCTGCTGAGCTTCTCGCTCTTTTGCAGCCAATACCAAGTTGGAGACTCCTTGGTATTATCTACACTACATGTAGATCTAGGCTTTTCCTGTGGCTTTTCTGGAATTCCGAAACGTGTTAAGTTTCTCCAGTGTTAAGCTCCAGTTTCTCCAGCTTCGCTTGCATTTAAAGGATCATCACATCTGGTTCTAAGCTAGTAGGAAGAATTTGGCATACTGTGCATTCACTGCTATCCAGGGGGGCTTTCCAAAATATACAGAGCTAAAAGACTGAGATCTGGTTCTGGGCTCCACCACTGCTATAACTGCTTCCACATTGCTCGGTCTGCGGCCATCCTTCATGCAGTGCCCCAGCCCCAGTTCACTCCCCGCATCTCAGCCTCCACAGCTCTCTGTTAAACCATTTCCATTCTGCCTCTCCCTTGCCCTCCCCCCGGGGGTCCACAGCACAGCTGCTCCCGCGATGGTAAAGGGGTCTCCCACGAGGGCATAGCCAACCGAACCCCAGTGTCCACCAGCCACGATGGTGTGCATGTCCTCTTGGATGCCATGAGTAAGCAGCACCTGGTTGGCGATGGCACTCGGCCAAAAGATTCAGAGAACTTTCCCTAAGCAGACTTGTGGAAAGAGGACAATTTTGACATTTCCCTCTCTGCCACTCCTCAGCACTCTGCACCATGTAGAGGCATAGAAAGCACATAGCTCTCACACAATCTTAACTTTGTGTCCGTGCTGCACTAAGAGGACCTCCAGAAGCTGTCTAGAACAGCAAAGGCTGCTCTTGCTCCACTCACTCCACTGCCGATGTCCCTGCTCATTCCACCGCCTGGAGCCACCACGTATCCCAGGTATGTAAATGCATCCACCCATCCGCCCCCGGTTTCCCAGTGCCATGGGCCCAGGATTGCCCACATCGAGTGTCACGACCTCCGTCTTCCTCAGATATGCGTTCAGACCCACCCGCCGGCTATACACACTCAGTCCGTCTGTCCCTTCCTAGATGTACCAATGAGAATGTGCGAGCAGTGCAACGTCACTTGTATACCCCAGATCCTTCAGTGCAGAAAACGCCATCCATCCCACTTCTCCTGGACCGTCCTCTGCCGTCCGGCGCACCACCCAGTCCATGACAGTAAAAAAAGAAAGTGGTCGACAATGGGCATCCCTGTCGCACCCTCGTCCTCATGTCAAAAGCCAGGCCACTCTGTCCAACACCACATGCAAAGCCAGCAGAGAGGCCTTATGATGGATATGGTCTTGATGGATATGATCTTGATGGATATCCCAACCTATCAAACCATACCCTTTAGCTTCCCAAGGAGCACAGGAATTCAACAAACATGTGCCAAGTTTTCCACATCATTTTCACCTCTGTTTCCAGTTCTCTTCTCCGTGTGTTTTTTGGTCTACCTCTGCTTCCCTTTCCCTGTGGATTACAGAACAAGGACTGCCTTGTAATGCTATCAACAGGTTTCCTCAGACTGTGTCCTATCCATCACCAGCGTCTTCGTCTCAACTCTTGTTCCACTGGCACTTGTCTGGTTCTTGTCATCAATTCCACATTTGTAACTTTGTCATAACATTTCAGTCCTTCTATTCTACGCAAGCACCCATTTATAAAAGTCTGTAGCTTTTTGGTTGTTGTTTTTGTTGTTCTCCATGTCTCAGAGCCATACAATAGGACTGATTTCACATTTGAGTTGAAGATTCTTATTTTTGTGGTGGACTTGATTTCTCTTGTTCTCCATATGTTTCCCAATGCAATGAAAGCTCCTCTTGCTTTTTGTATTCTTATTTTGATATCACTGTCTGTCCCTCCAACTTTGTCTATATTACTTCCAAGATATGTGTACGATTCTACATCTTTTAGTGGTGTTTCTTCAAGTTCAACCTTGTTATCATTTCTAGCATTTATTCTCACAATCTTTATCTTTTCCCTGTGTATTTTCAGGCCCACTTGTTGTGACCTCTCATCGAGAATTTTCATTTTCTCTTGCATCTGGTTATGGTTACGGGACAGAAGAGCCAAGTCATCTGCAAGATCCAGATCATCAAGCTGTTTAGTCCACTGGATTCCATTTCTGTTGTGTGATGTCGATGTTTTCATAACCCAATCTATTGCCAGTAAGAAAAAAAAATGGAGACAAGAGGCATCCCTGTCTCACTCCTGTTCTAATCCTAAACGGTTCTGTAAGTTGTCCTTCATGAAGAACTCTGCATGTCATGTCTTCATAGGTCTTCTTTATTAAGTTAATGATCTTCATGGAAACTCCATAATGCCTCATCAATTTCCAAAGCGAATCTCTGTCTACACTGTCAAATGCCTTTTCATAGTCCACGAATCCGTTGTATAGTGGTGAATTCCATTCCAGACTTTGTTCAACTATTATTCTCAATGTGGCTATGTGGTCTGTACATGATCTGTTTTGTAGAAAACCTGATTGTTCATCTCTCAGTTGCTTGTCTATGGACTCGTTTAATCTCTCAATGATGATTCTGTTTAATACTTTTCCTGGCACTGATAGTAACATTATTCCTCTATAATTTGTGCACTCTTGTAAATTTCCCTTCTTAGGCAACTTAACCAGATAACCTTCCTTCCATTCTGCTGGTATTTCCTCTCTCTCCCAGACTTTGCCAAGTAGTTTGTATAATATCTCTGTAGAGGTATCAATATCTGTTCTAATGACCTCTGCTGGAATGCAATCTATATCCAACCTAGGTTAAGTCTTATTACACTGGTTGACTGTTTCTTTGGAGTATATCTTTTTAATTTCTAGCTATACTAATTATCTGCTGCTCTTCCATAGGTCTCTACTTGTTATTACATCTGCCCATTTGATATGAAAGGATCAACTGGAGGTCTTCTGTTGGCAAAATCTGAAGTCTGGCTGTGACATTTCTGATGACATGCCAAACATACTGAACCAGACAGTGGGGCAGATTTTACATTTATGTTGAACAGACTAACTGTATTCTCATAGGAGAAAGCTGTAGAGTTTCAGATGGTATTTCATTACCTTCCATGACATTAATACAAACATTCTGAGGCAGATTTGTTAAACTGTAAGCACAGCAATGACTCATGTAGCAATAGCCAACCATGACTCAAATGAAGGTTTCTAGTCCTTTGCTCGTCTTACGAGGACAAAAGACAGAAAATAACTTTTGTCTTTTGTCCTCGTAAGACAAATCAAATTTTTGAATTTTTTTTTCTCATACCCATCCATCATACTCCATGTCTTGATGTAGTTCCCCTCATCTTCTTAGTCCTTCATGTTTTTGGTCTAATTTTTCCCAACTATAAATAGAATGTCGTGAATAATTACTCTGATACCCCCTAAAAACTTATATCCAAAAGAAAAAAAGAAAAAAAGAAGAAAGAACTGTCCAAACTTACATAGAGCTCTGCCTGCTGAACATCTATCCTGCTAGTGTCTACAGTAGCTGGAGGTCCTGGTGACTGTGGCACGCTCGGGGCTTGAGGATGACTAACACTCGCAGACCACAGGTAACTCAGAGTGTCTATTATACATTTGTAGCATTCCATTCTGTAGCAAAAGAGAATGTTCAAAGCCTAAATCAGGATGCAGAAATCCCAGTCCTAGGTAAACTATAAATTTAATGTTGTTGTCTAGAATTTTATAAGCTATGTTAAGAATTCTAAGGCTTGATTTTGTTGTGTTATTTACTTGACACCTAAATTTATTTTTTTTTGTACTGACTCCAAGATTCAATGAAAATTTCTGAATTTCTGTCTCATCAATAAAGCATTAATCATGCCAATATTTATAAATGGCTCTGAGATACAGTATGTAACTAAGATACTGATAATAGAATACTCAGAAAAATATCCTGGTCCAAGATATTACAACTGCCTAATGGAGAATAACAACAGGCAAAGATTATGTCCCATCTGAAAATCTGCATCCTAACATTACACATGCGGGAGGAGGGGGGGTGTGGCCGCCATCTATTATGAGACAATGAACAAATAGAACTACTGTTCTCTCTGGCATGTCATACAAGGTGACTAATATGATGCTTTGCATCGGCTGGCAACCTCATCATGTAAAACAAATTGTTACGCAAACAACAGCTGCTGCAAAAGAATGTAAATGCTTTTTGCAGGCTCCATGCAAGGGAGGCCAAAATGCAGTGGTGGGTCAGGTTCCATAGGGAGAGAAAAGGAAAATTATGATGTTGATGAATATTGCACAGAAGGCTATAAAGATTCTTTTTTTTTTTTTAACATACCCATATAAAATTAAAGGTACAAAAATCAAGAGTATATCCAAGAAAAGATTGGTAGGACATGAGGAAACAATGGACCTGCAGGAACTGGAAATTGAGAATTACTATCCAAAAATACAAATAATAAACTCATCATGAGGTCTCGTGCGAGGTGTTGTAAACTCACAGTTCAAATTCTTAAATACATATTTGTCCTGTTTTACTTTTAACAGCCAGCTAGTATTGTGCTTTCTATCTTAGTGTGGCAGCTTCTGACATTTTACAAAAAAAAAGAGAGAATTACACAATATATTTCTATGTGTAAATAACAAAACAACCGAGTTTAGTTTATCAACAATTCAATATATTTTCCTGCTACAAATATCTTAAATTTTAAAAATATTAAAAAACTACACCACAAACGGATAATAATTATCAAAAGCACTATAAAATTCAGATTAGGTAAAGAAGCATGTCAAACCTTGCCATGTAGGCCTGCATGCCTTGGATATCCTCCTGTGTCTCTCCATTCTGGTAGAAATGGAAAGCCAGCTGCTGTGGGTCAGCTTTGCGGGCTTCATTCAGTCCCAGCTCCACGATGCCCAAGTAGTAGTGAACCTGCATAAGCTGAGTGCAGATGACGTTCAGGTTGAGAGGCTGACTGACTCCCTTGAGGAGATGCAAGGCTTCCTGCAGCTGTTGCCGTTTCTCTAGCTGGTTCTGACTTACTTTGGCAGCTTGCAGTAGCTCATTAGACTGAAATTAAATTTGATATTACGGTAAAACTGGATTACTCTTATAGGGATTACTAATATCAATAAAAATACAAATGGAATATGATTTCAATCTAGAGATCAAATGAAAGAAATGAAATTGGATCTGATCCACTGGGCAAATGATTCTTCAATTCATTATTCTTGTGGTTCTTTTCCAAAAATAAAAACACTGTGATCACAGCACCTGCATTATAAATCTTCAGGACTTTTAACAAACATGTTCTCCCTTCAAACATGTCATTTCCATCATAATAATACAACATTTAAACAACAAAAAAATAAACAATAAAATTGTAAAGGTTGCCCCACAGCAGACACTGCCATAGAGCAGTAAAGGCTTTACTAAACTAGATCCAGCTTTACGAGGTGAGATGACCAGTTCCCTTCCTTATTGCCGCAGACCGGAGCATGATGCTACATGGTTTCTGATAGAAACCTGGTCATTTTTGTCACAAGTGGCAAATGCTAATAAAAGATGTAAGATCTAAAAATAATTCTAACTTGTGTGATAATCCATGCCACTAATTCACATGATTTATGCTTCACGCAAATGATCCTCCTTCCTTCCATTTTTTTTTTGGTTCCATATTGAGAACAGTGTCCACCATATCAGTAGCTCTCATGCATCAAGACTGAAGCAAAACAGTGGTGTGCTCTTACAGGGGTCATTTTTGTAACATAAACTATTATTGTTGTACGCTAAGTCTGTGAATTTTCATTGATATTCTGCAATTATTCAAGAAAACAGCTTTTTATTGTAGCTCCTCCCCTTTTCTTCCAGCCACCCCTAATGGACATTTCAATGGCAAGCAATAACATTAATAATAGCTCCTTCAGTCATAACTGACTATGGGAATACGTTTTCTCCTCTCTTCTGCTTGCCGTGAGAGCTTTTCACCCAATCTAAGGTGGCGCCATAGAAAGCATCACCACTTGGTGCGATTGGTGGCTTCATCCTCCCTTGTTGTTGGATATATGCCTAGTGCCCTCATGTCTCTCTTTGAACCTCAGCTGCAGGCACCCAATTGTTCTTTTGCTACCTGCCAGTTGTCTGTAGAAGATATCTTTCAGGATGCGACCACCTTTCATGCGGCGGACATGGCCAAGCCAGCATAGTCTGTGCTGTCGAAGCAATGTATACATGCTTTGAAGGCCAGCATGTGATAACACCTCGACATTTGTCAAGCAATATCTCCCCCACGCCATAGGAAAGACCCTAATTATTACATGGTGAAGAATGTCATTCTGATATAAAGTCAGAAAGAAGATTTAATAACAAGTGTCAGGGACACAGGATTAATGAACACAAACCTTTGAACATGTAGCATCATCAGTACTGTACAGTGTTGGACACACCTGCCTCAGTTTTGCACTTATTGCATCAATGGTTGCGTTGTCATCGAGGTATCGATTTATCAAGCACTTTACAAGAGTGTTGCAAACCTGTATGTTACAAAAACGTGTTTTCATTTATACTAAAATAATTATATGAAGAAGTCATAAGTGGCAACCGTAAAGTGCTAGAGCATATTGCGAAAAGACAATTTCAGCCACAACTATGTAAGCAAAAAGATTTGTTTACTTCATTAAATATTACAACAGTCAAGTGAACATGTCACCATAATGATGGTGTGTACTCTAAGAAACATAGAAATCAAAAACAGATTGCAACAGCTGACATTATAATGAGATTAAACAATGGAGATGGAAATGGACCAATCATAAATTATGCATGAAACACGAGAGGTACTTACTTGCTTAGTTGTTCCTCCTCTACCCTGCGGTGTAGAGGTTTGCCAGAGAGAGCACCATACTATCCTAATGGCCGTCTTCCTCCTGGCCTGGTTCCAATCTAGTCCTAGGTCCTTCAGGACAACATTAGTCCTCCCAGAGGACTCTGGGCTGCCCTGGAGGTCTGGATCCCTGGCTCTTAAGTTTCCCATACTTTCGTGGTAGCCGAGATTCTCCCATTCTGAAGACATGGTCAAACCATTGTAGTTGGGACTATTCTACTTGGGTCTGCAGGGCTGGGTTTTAAGGCCTTGCCTTATCGTCTAGTTGGGGATCAAGTCTCTTCTTGTTACTTCAACCACCTTCCTCAGGTACCTCATTTCTGAGGTTTGGAGCTGGCTTTTGTGGGCAGTTGTTATTGTCCATGACTCAAAACGCAAGAGATACAAGAAAATAAGACTGGGTCTACAGGGACTTATGAGAGAAAGATGGGCCCAGAGTCTAGGCAGACATGTGAAGCAGAACCTCAAAATGAAAGAAAGATAAAACAAGAGATAGACAGAGAGGCATAAGATAAGGCCCGATGAAATGTTTTTGTCTCTGCCTTATGCATCTCCTGACATGATGATGGCCGACTATGAAACAAAAATTACCAATTTTTTCAATATCCAAAGAAAATCTGAGAAACTGTGATGATAGAAAGGAGGAGGCCTGGGACAGTTAAGTTAAAGGCAAGACAAAGAAAGACCGGCTGGGAAAACTGAATTATGCTCTACATTTGTCTTTTCGTCCCTTCCATTTGTCCTATCCTGCACTGTGAGATGCAGTTTATATTCTTGTGCATCAAGTGCAGTCCCAACTAGCATCAGACCACAATCTTCAAGACTTCTTGAACAACATCTATCCCTCTTCCTCAATGACAACTCCTTGCCCTGAAGCCTGATCTTCTACTCCTGAAAGTTTATGATGCAGTTCACTTGGTAGTATGTAAATAAAAAGACCAAATTATTCTCGCTCTTTATGCAGCAGTTGCATGGAGTTGTTGCGATCTACTTCTTATGTCGCTGTTCGTTACTGTCTTCCATGGTGCGGCATTATCAGACAACAGTAATCCAGAAAAACTCAAAATGGAGTGTGGGGGAGATTATAGGTTTTTAACTTCCAGACAGCATAACATTATTAATATCATTAATGTCTTTTCCTACTTAATTTTGAAAAACAAAAATTTGATAACTGCAAAAGTAGTCACGAATGTGTAAAGCATAAGATAATGAAACTTACATCTTTTCCATTGATGACTAAAGTCTTGAAGTTCATGTTTTCTAGTTGTTTCTGCATATCCTAAAACAAGTAATAAAAAGAACACTTGTACCAAAAAACAGCTTCTCACTCCAAAATTTTAAGAAATTAATCAGGTCATATATGCTTTAAATTTAAAATAAGAATTGACAATGAAAATACAAAGTACAGACTGCACATGTTAATGTAGAGAAAGGGCCAACAAATACCTGGCACCAGGTCACCTGGGCAACTAAATTTTTGTTTATGGTGGTGATAAAATTTTCAGCATTTTTACTGGACAGAGCTCTTATGTTATGTAGATTGTGTGTTATAAATAAAAAACAACAAAATAACCAGGAATGAATAAACTAGCGATTCATGTACATTTCTAGCTATTTTGCACAAATGTTGAAAAGTGGATAGGAGCAGGCTCTCCAGCTCCTCACTGTGAGGTATAGTGTGTGATGTCACACATGGCTGTACACTTCGTACATAGATTGTCTTATATTATCAAGAACCAGAATTTTAAAGAAAAAAAATTATGCAAAAATGGCAATCGTTAGTATATTACAGACTGGTTTTGAACATAATACAGTGGTTCAGTCTTTTTACCCAACTAAGTACATACAGTTTACAAAACAAATTTATTAATAAAGTTATAATTTCACATTTACATTCCTAGGATGCACAGTAACACTAGATGGCAGAACAAGCAAAGATATCAACAACAGAATAAATAAAGCGAGAACGGCCTTTGCTAGTCTAAACAACATTTGGAAGTCCTCTCAGTACAGCACAAACACCAAATTAAAATTATATGAGAGCTGTGTACTTTCTGTGCTTCTCTATAGTGCAGAATGCTGGAGAGTAACAGAGAAAGAAATGTCACAATTGTCCTCTTTCTACACAATCTGCCTTTGGGAAATTCTCTGAATCTTTTGGCCAAATACCATCACCAACCAGGAAGCTGCTTACTCTGAGAAACCAAGAGGACATGCACACCATCATAGCTGGCAGACACTGGAGTTGGGTTGGCCACGTCCTTAGAAGAGACCCTGATGCCATTACAAGAACAGCTATGCTATGGACCCTTGAAGGAAAGTGAAAGAGAGACCGACCAAAAACAACACGGCGGAGAACTGTGGAGGCCTAGACGCAAAGAATGAACCAGAGCTGGGGCACTGCATGAAGGATGGCCGCTGACCGAGCAAAGTAGAAGCAGTTTGTTGCTGCCCTAAACAAGACACCACCAGGTGTGATGGCCACTGACTGCTTTGACAGTCTGGGTTAAGGATCAAAGAAGTTATATTCTATGACTACAGTATAAAGTGTCTGCATACAGTCAACACTTTTTTAAGTTGTAATAAAGCAGAGAACAGTCATCATTATTTTCCTTTCTGCACTTGATAGCACATGGAGCAACCACCGCAGCTGGTCCTGCAGGAACGAACGAACGAAATCTTTATTTCATCACGGTAAAGAAATAGGCAAAATTGCCTTTTTACATTTCTGCCCTGCAATACAATTTTCAGCGTTTTACAAATTAAAATATTAACAACTTCAGACAGGATTAATTAATATTATCACCACAATCAGAAACTGAGCATACGCAAACACACACGCACACTTCGAAGCACCAACGAGAACATGTAGATGAGATGCAAGAACAGAACCTACAGAGGAAGAGGCCGCTGAAAAGACGCAAAACAAGTGTGTGAGAGAGTGAGTGAGTGAGTGAGTGAGTGAGAGAGAGAGAGAGAGAGAGAGAGAGAGAGAGAGAGAGAGAGAGAGAGAGAGAGATATCAAGCAATAATAAAGCTACTTAATATAAAAAATTCAATATAAAATTGAAAATATTACAATGACAGTTAAATGTTCATGGAAACGTTGAAACAACTGAAACAGAATTGTCGTTAAATGTGTGTACAAGATTTCATGACATGCGAATGCAGATGTCTTTTGAATGAGATGTAATTATCCATTTTGACAGACTTGGGTAGGGAATTCCATGCTAAAGCACCTGCATAACTAAAACAACTTCTGAAGAGGTCAGTTCAAGGTTTTGCAAGGTCCAAAAGCAGGTCGCTACGTGTAAAATATGAGCAGTATTTATAGCGAAAGAACATTTGCAAGTATGAAGGCGTTCTGCCATGTAAAATTTGATGCACAAACAGGAGATCTTGGAAGAAGAAGAATTTTATAAGAGGAAGAACATTCAGCTGCAGGGTTCATAGCAAATTTCTTCAAGCATTTTCCAGGCTTTTTCCAGGTTTTTCCAGGTCCAGCACGAGATTTTCAAGGATGGGAAACTCGAATATTTTCCTCATCTAATTTTCTCAGATACAATTATCACTTTGCTGACCAGCAATCCGGAGCATTACCGTCTCCCATTACCAAGGTTGTTTGCAGATTTCTTTAAAAAGAACTTTTTTTTTTTTTTTGAAAATTCATAAAAGATTGAAAAACAGACACCTTTTCCCAGTTTTTAGCGAATTTGTTCTTCTTCTTCTTCTTCCTCGTTCGCCCTGAAAAGGATGGTGGTTGCGTTGTGTCTGTTTACGCCGTAGCTGTGATATCTGCACCTTTCGGTCGACACATCCGACTTCAGCACGGCATTTTTTGGGACCGGGTTTGCCTTCCCACTTCGATCCGTACTCGCTCAGTCAGACTGCACTGCTGCAGACTGTTTCCAGGACCACCACGTGGAGGTAGAGTACGGTCTTGACCAGCTCTGGTTCGCTGGTCCTGATGCAAGCAGTCAAGCTATGGGTCGCTGACTGCATTCACTATTGCTACATCTTTGGGTCCCGCGAATTTGTTCAACGTCAGCACAATAAAATGTTAGTGACATGGATGGCAATGAATAAAATAAGCGTGATTGACATATTGATTTAACGATTAACCACATATATCAACATAAAAGGCTAATAAAATTGTGGATAAAATGCAAAAAAAAAACCATTTTTTGTGTTTGTCTTTTTTGAATGTATTCTGCGTCTGTGGCATAACAATGTGTGTTTGTAAATGTTTGAGTAGTTACGTACCTCTAGTTGGAGTCTGAGCTGCTTTTTTCATTAACTGGGGTTGAAGTTGTAGCTGTAGGCCTCTGCAAGAGTCTTTGTCTGGATCGTTGATAATCCTTGACTGTGTGGTATAACTTGAAGCAGGGTATCATGTCGGCATGCCTTATCTTCTGTCGTACAAAACACAGGATGATTTGTCTTTTTCAATTTGAGTTGTTTTTTCTTCAGTGCTACAGTGAACTTTGTGCAGCCCACAGCTTCCAACATTCAGTAGTTCTGGTTCAGTAGCACATTAATTTTGTCATGAAAAGACCAATTTACATTAGGCCCATCCATGGACAGTTGGAGCAAATGTCCTAAATTTAACGATGAGCATGCATCATCAAATGCAGTCTGCATATCAAGAGCTCTAGCATGTCCAAGAAACTTTGATGTTAGATAATGTGTTTTTATCACATTCACATCCCAGAAACGAACATGGAAATCCATTTGCTTTCGCTGCATTGATTTGTTCATGCTTTCATCAAACAGAACAATGTAACTGTTCTTGCTAAGCTGGCTCTCAAGAAGTGAGGTGAAATATGGAGCCAGTCCAAAAGAGGCCATGTAGAAAGTTTTCCTTTCAGATAGACCAAACTGTCTGGCAATAGAACTATCAGGAAACATTTTCTGAAACATTTTATTAATTCCTGTATTTGAATTAAAACTATGGTGACTTTTCACTGAAAAAAGAGTCCAAATAATCTCAGCTCTGAGAGTTTCTTCCTTGGTCACAAATGATGTCACATCTGTAGTCTCCTAGTAGTGTTAGATGTTTTTGACATGTCCGAGGGAGTAGTGTTAGATGGTTTTGATATTTCTGAGGGAAAAACTGCTCCTTGGGGTTGTGTTCTTTTCTGTTAAAAAAAAAAAAGGAACACACAAATAACTTATGAGTAGGCCTAAGCTATGTATATTTACCAAGTCAAAGTTCTAAATGCATGAATAATAAAGTCAAACAATATTTAACCAGAACAAGAAACGTTAATATATAGTAATTGGGAGGGTGAAGGTATGATGATATTCTTATAGGATGTGTGAAAATCAATTAAATATCTAACTGGAAACAGCATGCCTTTCCCCCCCCCCCCCCCCCCAATCTGTTTTTGGTGTTTTGATAACAGGGTATAGGATATGGAATCACTATCAATTTCTATTCCTGATAATCTTAAACTGTGTCAAAGATGTTCCCGTAAACAGTTGTAAACTAAGAAATTTCATTCAAACATTATAATTTTGGCCATGGTTAAAAATAAAACTGTAGCCTAAATATATTGTAAATTAAAGACGCAAATACAGTAGGCCTATTTTTAAATCGGACTTATTTAAATATGTTTTATAAATGAGATAAATAAATTTATTACTTACCTCAGTTGAAATGAACGATTTAATACAACTTGAATGTGCAGAGACAAGTTGTTGGTGTTTTTTTCCAGTAAACTTTACTGCACTTCTCCCATGCTGGTCAAACATATTTCTTTTTTACACATGGTGCAACTTGCGTAATTTGCAGTTTTTCCAGGTGCTATCCATGTTTTATAACTTGGCATTTCTAGCCATTTATGCTGAAAGTTACAACCAGGCATGTTTCTAAATAATAAATTGAAGAGTAAAGGATGCTGTCAAAATGTCAAAGTCTCGACTTTAAAAGGTGGCGATGTTTGATTCAAATGAACAGACGCTAGCGGCTAAATATAGATTTGTGCGTTCACGTCATAAACGCAAACCTCCGAAAACGCAAACTCCCGAAAATGTCTGGAAATGGATTTAGTGCACAAAGGGAAGTTAAAAATTCTTCAGTAACTGAAGTTTAACGAAAAATACCACCAATAACTGAAAAATGGACGAAAAGCGTACGACTTTCGATTTGTATTTTTTTTCAAGGTCCGATGCGGGAAATTCAAGGCTTGTAGCCATTTTTCCAGGCTTTTCAAGGCCTTGAATTTTTAATTTTTTTTTCCAGGTTTTTCAAGGTCGCTACGAACCCTGCAGCTGTGAAAATAGCTGAGCACTGAGAATGTTATCATACAGGAAGCCTGCACCAAGCAGTCACTTGCTCTTGCAGCGGTGGTTTCTGTGGGCACCTTGTATTGCATGATGTGGTTACCAGCCCCCATGCACCTTCTCATATTAGTCACCTTGTGCAACATGTTTGAGGGTGCGGTAGTGCAGGTCTTTCTTTGTCACCTCAAAAGAGTCCCCAGGAACTACACGTGGCGGGCCTGCTATAAGCACACTTTTATTACCTGCAACTCTCTTCAACATTGAAATGGTCCTACTAGTTCACAAACACACACATTTCTTTCATTACCCTTCAACTCTCTGCGCAGCATAGGCCCTCAACAAGTATATGCTAAGCCTTCTTGTCACATCCATGTTTTCTTGTCTTTATCCCTTTTAAGTCGGTCTCATCTTACCTTCTCCATGTGCAAACACATATAGACATGATATTTATAATCTTTAATTAGAAGTCCGATAACCGTCAAAATGAGTATAAACTTTGCAATCAGATGTTCATAATTTTGTCACCTACAATAGTATATGTAATATGTTATATAAAATACTCATATCTGTTGTAGAAGTAGGGAGGCAGTGGATGTCTGATATACAAGAGGTCCCAGGAATGGAAAAGTCTTCCTGCCAAGGGCAGTAAGAGGGCACCTCATAAAGACCACCCTGAAAGACTGCCAGGTGAACTAAGAGATCAAATTCTGGAGAAGATTAGGTCACACTCCTTGAAGAGCCCAAAGAGAAGATGCCAAATATATGCAGCTCAGGGGAAAACGAGTGAGACTCAGGACATCTGGTAGAGCTGGCCACTCTGCTCCAAAGCAGTTGTTTCCTGAAGACCATGATACGAGGGGCGTTCAGAAAGTAATGCACCACATCATTTTTCTCAGCTAATAATGAAGATAGAAGCATGAAATTTTGCACACTTCAAATATGGCATGTGCCAATTGTGTGCACCAAATTGCACCATAACCGGCCAAATTATACGGCTGCCCTAAACCGTTGAAATGGAGCGTGTTAGCAACTTGCGTTATAAACAGCGAATTGTGACAGAATTTCTCGTTGCAGAGAAGGAAAAAGATGGGTTCCTCGAAGTCTCACAAATGACCACCGATTGCAAAGGAAAGCAATTTCTTCTGAATTGTTGGAGCGTTTCAATGCTGATGGAGAGAACTTTTTGGCTAAGATCGTTACAGGTGACGAAACCTGGGCACATCATTTTGAACCTGAAACAAAAAGACAGTCAATGGAGTGGCATCATCCGCAATCACCAAGAAGAAAGAAATTCAAGACAATTCCTTCAGCTGGAAAGGTCATGATCACTGTCTTTTGGGACATTGAAGGGTGATTCTTGTGGACGTTATGCCAAGAGGAGGGACAATCAATTCGCAAGCTTACATTCTTCTTCTTCTTTCGTCCTTAGCCAACGACCGGCAAAGCAGTCAGTGGCCATTACGCCTAGTGGCGTCTTAAGGGCAATAGCGAATAGATTTTCTTTGCCATTGTTCCCATCACGCCTAATGGCGTCTTTAGGGCAACGACAAATCAATCCGTTTGCTGTTGTTTCCGTAATCAAAGTGACTGGCAAACGGGTGATCAGCCCGTTGGGAAGCTTACATTAAGACATTGAAAAAACTCAATCAACGTTTTCGCAGAGTTCGGCCGCACAAGAATCCAGCAGACCTGCATCTCCTTCACGACAATGCGCGCCGTCACACAAGTCTGGCAACACGGGAAGCAATCACCAAATTGGGTTGGACTGTACTACCCCATCCACCCTATAGTCCCGATTTGGCACCCTCTGATTTTCATCTATTTGGTCCACTTAAAGATGCACTCCTTGGGACAAGGTTTGAAGATGATGAAGAAGTGATTCATGCAGCGAAGAAATGGCTACATGATCAAGACAAAATCTGGTACGGGCTAGGAATACATGCACTTGTTTCGCGCTGGCATAAAGCCGTACAAGGTGATGGGGATTATGTTGAATAATACCGATGCTTACATGACATATCCATGTATATTGTGTATAAATTTCATGCTTTTTGAATAAACAGCTCCTGAGAAAAACGATATAGGTGCATTACTTTCTGAACGCCCCTCGTATAAAGAACTAGGAAGTGTGTTGACTTAGTTTTATTAATAAAGGCTGGGTATTTTAATGCATGAATTAAACACTATTTTCTATTGGTAAAATGTCTAGGAAATAGGGTCATATTAACAAAAATATTTCATGCCATAACTTTAAAGCTGGTAAATAACCATATATTCATCCCAAATCACCTTAAAGTTTAAAATCATGATGTTCAACACACAGATGTCATGGACAAAAAAAACAAACAAACCAAACACAGCTGGACAAAAATAGATCCAATTTTAAGATGTTGAACAATGTGTATAAGATGGAAAATGGTAGATAGTTTTTGATGGGTGGTGAGTTTCATACCTCAGACATGGCAGCTACCAATACGTGAAACTGGTGATCAACCAGCAGCCGCCACAAACCAATCACTTCCTCGATTCTGCGCATCAATTCCTGAACATGCTGGAGTGATATTTTCTCCAACCTTTGAACTTCTGCCTGCAGTCGCTTTCTGGTGTGTTCATCCAAGCCTCCATCGTACCTCAAACTTCGACCAATGCTCAAACTAAATATAAGAAGATATGTCAAGTTTAAGTTAAAAAGAAGCCCCACTGTCATTAACATTAAAGTGGCTGGGATGGCTTTGACACTAACAATAAAGAGACAAAACTTATAGAAAATTTTGTAAGCAAGTACAGGGAAGGTAGCATAGATACTGACTTGAAAGAGCTGCAAATAAGAAATATGAAAAGATATTGTCCATGACAGACAGGGTCGGAGGAAGGATCCCCGTTCAAACCTTTTGAAGCATATTGGGAATATGGTGCTAGGCCCATATTTTCTTGACCATCAGCACACTAAGCGTGATGTGGTCAGCATCACGACGACCGCCTTTAACGTTCCCAGAGTTGCTCTGGTACCCTATCATGAGGCTGGGTCGACCCTGGAGCCGTTTGCGGTCTAAAAGTATCCCACCTCAACTGGGGATCGAACCATGGACCAATGAGCTCGGAAGCCAGTGCAATTACCACTGCGTTAACGCAGCTCCTAAGACGGACAGGACTGGATGATTATGTGTGCAAAGAAATTTAAAGGGTTCAAAGCATGGGAGAAAAATGAATGCGCTTTGTGAAGTTTGTCTCCCTTTTTTCACTCCTGAAACAGTATGGATCCATCACTGCAGCTAGTCTCCTTGCATGAAGCCTGAATCAAAGCACACACACGTCTGCACCAGTGGTTTCTGTAGCAATTTGTTTTACATAATTGTGATTGCCAGTCCCATGCCCAACTTCACATTATTTGCCTTTTATGACATGCTTGGGGGGCCTTGCTCAAGCAGCTTGGTAAAATTTCTATTTAAACTTCTTCAAGTACTATGCCTGGTGGCATTAGCGATCATGTCTCTCCATGACTTCCTGTCTCCAGTACTATCTATTAATTCTACTGCTGACTTCCTTCTATGCCATGATGACAAACTGTACAGTATCTTCTCACTTTATCGTCCTCTATCCCTTTTGCCTTCAATCTTTCCTGCTGTCACGATATATTCTAGCTTTCTTCTCATAAAATGCCCAAAAAAAGTGGTCTGCTTCCTTCTAACATGAGCAGTAAGTTTCCTGTGCACATTGGCCACTTTCACAACATCCTCATTACTCTTTGTAGCGGTGCACGGTAATTTTAACATTCTTCTGTATAACCACATCTCTGTGGCCTCTAGTGCTTTTCCTACCTGTTTACTAATTGTCCATGACTTGCTTTCATACGTCAGGATTGGTTCTACATAACACTGAAGAACTCTCTTTTTTATGTCCAATTACAAAGATTTGTTGCATAAAATACTTTTCATTTTATAGACTGCTGCTTTTGGAAAAATTTACATTTAATCTAACTATTACATAACACACTTTTTTCCAGAGTATTTGTAAAGGTATTCTAACAAGCTCATACAAACACGCTTCAAGGTGTTAAAACTCACATATCTGTCTGTGAATCATGGTCAAATTTAGAGTTGAAGTCCACAAAGTCAGAAAGATCTCTCACAAGCTCTAGAGCCATACACAGCTGATCCACACTGAAACTGCTAGTTAGCTGGATGATAAGAGAGTGAGAATTCAACAGCGTATCATTAACATTTCTGCTAAACCAACGACCTTAAAAGAAAACTGTTACACAAGGTTAAAAAGTCTATATAATGCCATAGGGAAGTTAAGTGTATTAGAGACTTCACTATCCTAGGTCCAGCTTCAAGAGGCGGGGTGACCATTTCCCTTCCTCGTTTCTTTGCGGTCCCTAACTCAAGAGCAGGTACCCATTTACAGCTGGGTAGACTGGAGCGTGGAACTGTGTTGGCCATGGCCTCAGAAGAGACCCTGACACTATCACCAGAACTGCTATGCTATGGACCCCAGAAGGACGGCGAAGAGGAGGCAGACCAAAGACAACATGGCGGAGACCTGTGGAGGCTGAGATGTAAAGCATGAACCAGAGTTGGGGCATGGAACGAAGGATGGTCACCGACCAAGTAAAATGGGGACAGTTTGTTGCTGCCCTACAAGACGTCACTAGGCGTGAAGGCTAGGTCAGTCGGGGGCTAAGGATCCAAGAAGAATGGAGCGTGACACCGCCATGTTTGAAACCCCGTACCTTTTGCTGCAAGAGGCCAGCACTCAACAACTCTGTTAACCAACCAAAACAAGTATCAATCAACCTGTGTTAATCAAATATCAGTGCAATCAAGAACATGAGCCATCTCAATGTTGACTCTCTTAGCACTCAGGATATGTGACTGGAAAATGGAGCGCTAAAACAAACAGTGCTCGGCTGGGTCATTATTCCATAGCATAAATGGAGATGCAATCATGATAGGATAAGGTTATTTTTAACCCCGAGATATATACAGCTCTCATGTAGTTATCGGGGGTCTGTGATGAGACATAGAAAGAATAGAACTCATGCTGCCTCAGGCATGTCGTACAAAGCGATTAATATGAGGAACACAGAAATCACCATTGCAAGAGCATGGAAGAGACAAAGGTGATTAGAAAAGTTCGATGGAAGGTGGAATAGGTTTTAAAAAAGTTCTCTTTATCAGCTGATACGCTATCACACCCATCTTATTACACTGGGTTCTGGCAAAGCAGGAACAGAGGAGATCACTGACCGGATGCAACCATACTAGTGATACACTATGACTACGTGCATGTGTGTCAATTTCGATAGACGCTCTTGGTAGGCTGTCTGAGCTTATAAAGTTCACCAATTGGACTTTCATTTGAAAAAAAAAAATTATGACACTAACCAAATAGCACTACAGCAAAGCAGGGCTACAAAGGGCAGCGCTAATCTGGGTATTACTGTATTATCTTAATTTTCATTACATTTTTTTTTCTTCATTCTCGAATTACCCCTAGTGAGGGATGCATACATTTTCTTTTGAGTCCTGCAGTCTTCAGACCCAGACTTTTAGCAGCCAGCCAACAAATTCAGGAGGAAGATTCATAAACAACAAAGATAAACCTTAGAATCTCTAATGCAGCTTCTAACATTATGAGGCTCTACATTGACCTGGTACCCACAATTTCTGCATTCTGTGCCTAGCACATTGAAAACTAAGTTTACCGTTAAAATAAAGTCCACTTACATATGTGACAGTGCCGTGTTTGGAAGTACAAGCAAATTTAGTGCAAACAAGAAAGTCCCAAAATGGCTGCAAGATTCTACTTAGGTAAATGTAGATTCCATTATGTTTGCCTGAGTAGATGACCTCCTGGGTTGGATTCAAAGCTGATCCCATTGCTAAAGGAGATGTAAAACCTGGCCCCACTGGTGTGGACATGTGCAATGGAGGTATGTCTGAAATAAATGTATTGTATTTCTGCATCTTTATTACATAAACTGTGAAACAGTAAGAAATTCAATGAGTCTAGAAAAATACCAGTTTCAAAATATAGGTGCTCAGCCTCCCTCAGCAAATTTCGAAGGATATGAATGCTAACTATGCTAACTGTTCCTGTAGTGCACAACCTCCCATACGTCCATCCCTGCTAATCTTATGTTTGATGCCTTATTCCAGCAGTCTCAGCCTTGTTCATTTATCTATTGCATTGTTCTCGAACAGATGATCACTAATTTTCCTTAGTATGTCTCCTTTATCCTTACACCAGTTTGATAGACCACAATAACAGCTATCCTAGCTATCGTACCATATTTAGCATTCCCACCAACTATCAGATGATATATTTAATGTGTGCCAACTATCAAACCATATTTAAGATTTTCATTGGTTTGTACCCCACATAAACCATCAAACCATATTTTTTTAACATTTACCCCAACTATTAGACCATATTTAACATTTACACCAACTATCAGAACATATTTAATAACTACATCAGTTTGCAGACTACATGAACAGCTGCAACAACTATCAGATCATATTTAACATTTACACCAACTATTAGACCATATTCAACATTTACACCAACTATTAGATCATATTTAACATTTACACCAACTATTAGACCATATTTAACATTTACACCATCAGACCACATTTAACATTTACACCAACTATTAGATCATATTTAACATTTACACCAACTATCAGACCATATTTAACATTTACACCAACTATCAGACCATATTTAACAATTACACCAACTATTAGACCATACTTAATATTTACACCAACTATTAGACCATACTTATTATGCAAGGGGAAGACAGCGCTATAAGTGGGAAGATAACATCAAGAGATGGACAGGAAAGAGTCTATCAGAGTGCACCACCAAGACAAGAGACAGAAAACGTTGGAGATCCATTACAGCCAACCTTCGTTGTGGAGATGGCAACTGATGATGATGATGAATATTTACACCAACTATCAGACTATATTTAATATTTACACCAACTATCAGATCATATTTAACATTTACACCAACTATCAGACCATATTTAACATTTACACCAACTATTCATTCATTCATAACCCTCCACTCCCAAAGGAGCATAGGCCTTCAACAAACACATGCCAAGTCCTCCTGTCCCGTGCCATCATCTCAAGTTCTTTCCATGTTCTCCTCATCATTTTCACCTCTGTTTCCAACTCTCTTCTCCATGTACTTCTTGGTCTTCCTCTGCCTCTCTTGCCCTGGGGGTTCCAGAACAAGGACTGCCTTGTAATGCTATCAACAGGTTTCCTCAGTGTGTGTCCTATCCATCGCCATCGTCTTCTTCTCATCTCTTGTTCCACTGGCACTTGTCTAGTTCTTGTCATCAGTTCCACGTTGGTAACCTTGTCATACCATTTTAATCCCTCTATTCTACGCAAGCACCCATTTATGAAAGTCTGTAGCTTTTTGGTTGTTGTCTTTGTTGTTCTCCATGTCTCCGAGCCATACAATAGGACTGACTTCACATTTGAGTTGAAGATTCTTATTTTCGTGTTGGATCCGATTTCTCTTGATCTCCATATATTTCCCAATGCAATGAAAGCTCCTCTTGCCTTTTGTATTCTTATTTTGATATCGCTGTCTGTCCCTCCAACTTTGTCTATATTACTGCCAAGATATGTGTATGATTCTACATCTTGAATTGGTGTTTCTTCAAGTTCAACCCTGTTATCATTACCTGCATTTATTCTCATTATTTTTGTCTTTTCCCTGTGTATTTTCAGACCCAATTGCTGTGACCTCTCATCGAGTGTTTTCAATTTGTCCTGCATCTGATTACGGTTATGGGACAGAAGAGCCAAGTCATCAGCAAAATCCAGATCATCCAACTGCTTAGTCAGAGTCCACTGAATTCCATTTCTGTTGTGTGTTGTCGATGATCTCATAACCCAATCTATTGCCAGCAAGAAAAGAAATGGAGACAAGAGGCATCCCTGTCGCACTCCTGTTCTTATCCCAAACGGTTCTGTAAGCTGTCCTTCGTGAAGAACTCTGCATGTCATGTCTTCATATGTTTTCTTTATTAAATTAATGATCTTCAGGGGAACTCCATAATGCCTCATCAATTTCCAAAGTGATTCTCTGTCTACACTGTCAAATGCCTTTTCGTAGTCCACAAATCCGATGTATAGTGGTGAACACCAACTATTAGACCATATTTAAAATTTACGCCAGTTTGCAGACCACATGAACAGCTACTACAACTAATGTATCAGACAATATTTAACATTTATGCCAATCGTCCATCTAGAAAGAATACTTGTTTCACATCTACAGGTTGTAAGTTCATTTTCGTCATCGCTTTCAACTTGTACTTAACATTCTCACTCCGTTACTCGCACTTTCATCTGTGTTGAAACAATGGTCCTGAAGTGTCATCTTGATACGCAAACACAATTATGACTTTATTGAGAACAGTTGCACGTTCACCTGAACTAACAAGATCACTAATGTGCAAATGATGATAAGAACCAGAAAGGTGCCAGTGGAACAAGAGATGAGAAGAAAATGCCGGCAATGGATAGGACACTTTATTGAAGAAAAAAAACCTGCTGACAGTTTTACGATGCAGGCTTTGTGCTGGAATCCCCTGGGCAAGTGAGGTAGAGGAAGAAAAAAAAAAACACACGGAGAAAAGAACTGGAGACAAAAATGAAAGGGATAAAGAAGATATGGAACAATCGTGAGCAGCTGGTGAAGAACAAGATGACCTAGCACAAGTTTATTGAAGGCAGACGCTAAGAGGTAATGAATGATCAATACTGTCACTTGTGTTTTTGCTTAGACATGGATGCTGCCTTTTTTACAGATAATCTATTTTGTCAGTCATAACCTCTGAATGAAACATGAAAATTACTGCCTTCTACACAGAAGAGCTCTATCTACAACAACATTGTATCACAGCTTGCCAGCAAGTCATACCCAGGAGAAATACACAAGTAAAACTCAATGAGATATATATATATATACACATCACACCCACTAATAGAGCATTTGGTGACAATGAATTAATACATCATGCTCAGAAATACAGCATTTGATGACGGTGGATGTAAGTCATATCTGCTTTCAGTATTTGAAGAAAACCAACAAACACAACATTTGGCTGTTAAGAAACATGACTATACAGGTGGTTTGTGGGTTAATTTTAATGTACTCACTCTGCATAGGGGTTCCTGGCATCATTGATGAGCTCATTGATCCTGGACTGTACAAGATTGTATTTGATAGATGGCCCTGTCCAGCTATGTGGGAAGACAGTTGACCAAAAAAAAAATATGACGTGCAAACTGTCAATTTGTCAAGCCTAGTAGTTATAAAAAACTAAAAAAACTCAAACTAATAAAAATGTTTTTTAAAAACTAAGCTTCAATGCTTATATCATCATGTTCAATACTGTGTGCAGGGTTCATTTTCTTCACACTTCACAATCAATAAAGCAACCACTGACTCATGATTCAGCTTCATCACTATCATTCACTACAGACATCTGGACACTCGGAGCAGAAGAAAGCTACATTTCTCTAACTTGTCACTATATGTCTTGTCCTTTTGTAATGAAACAATACGTTCTAGTTAATTTATACTTTCGTGCATACAGCATACAAGATCTGCAATATATGAAAAAAATTGAAAACTGTTTTAGAGAAATGGAACTTACAAGTGTACACAATAGCAAGGTGCGTCCCATTGGCAGAGTGGATAGAACGCTTGCCTCTCATAGCAAAGTTACTGAGTTCTAAGTTCAAAACCTGGTGGCATCAAGCTTCAGTATACCCAGCTGTAACCTGGCACCTGACTGCTCTTGGGTTAGGGAAGGCGGAGGCAGTGAGGAAGACAACTGGCCACCCCACCTCAAAGAGCTGGACCTAGTAAAGCAAAGTCTCTAACTCTTCACTCCCCTATGGCAGTATCTACATGGGGACCACTTTAACAATGCCAATATACATCATTACTGACCAGTTTCAACTGCATGTTAACCTTACATGTCAAAGCCTGCAATCTTCATGGATTCATGCTTTAAACATTAAACAAATACTTTTCCAGTTCCTACTGGCTTATAACCACAACCTTCCTCTATAGTCAATCCCCAGAGTATTTTTCACAGTTTGTAAAAACAATTAATCGGATGCACACTTTAACCTTTAGAAACTGCTCTAAAGTTATTAGGATGATGAGTGTTTCGTGAACTCTGTCACTTTAGTGAATAAGTAATTTATGTTCGATATATTTATCCCCATTTCAATAAACTTCTGCTAGTCTTTAATTCTATATTCAAACCTGTTTGTTATTGCACCATTCCATCATCTAACTCTTTCCCTAATGCATTATTCCATATTCTAACCCTTTCGCTAACATTCTGCCGCAAGTGCTCAGGGCTGATTGATGGCAAAAACTAGTAATAAAACAGTTCACTTAAAGCATAAACATCAAAGACACAACAAAATGATATAGAAGCAACAGGTGGAATTCATTATGGTGCACAAGCAGTAAAAAAAAAATTTAAAACACCTTGTGATGACTGACAAAAATGAAGAAAGATCAAAGTTGATAATGCTGCACTAAAAAAACATGCACAAATTTCTTGTTATAAAGAAGTGGTTTGGACAAGAGTAAATGAAAGATGTGAGGCGAGAAGACAACTAGTACAGACTACACTCAAATGATTAGAACTTTACCTGCGGAAAAGGACACATTGGGCATTGGTGGCGCTCTCAGACCAGTAAAGTTATACTGTGCTTCCCCGCCATACATGAAGAAGGCCATTCTAGCCCAGTCAGAAACCTGCATGAAGACACAGTACATGTAACACAGCCCTTATAGAACAGATAGGTAATAAAAAGGGTAAATGAAGATCGTAGTCAAGTGTGACCAAGTCAACCGAAACATGTCACAAGCGTCCTATACAATTGGCATTCCCTAAATACCGTGAAGCATGAAAAAACTTCTATCTTTAACTATCTTTAACCTTTAGCACGCTGCGGTCGACATATGTCGACGAAGGTAACCTATGCTCTCCCTGCTGTTGTCGACATATCTCGACTGCAGCGTGCAACGTTTTTTAGCATTAGAATGTGTGTACACGTGACTTAACCCCCGGATGTTAAGTTTTAAACTTATCTGAGAGAGAGTTAGCTTCCGTTTCCGATCTTCTTTAGTAATGGGTGCATCTGCGTTTATTTTCTGTGAATTTTTTTAATCGAAATGAATCGGCATCGAACACGCTGCCATTTTCGCTCTAATTTTATTGGATTCTGACGCCATGCGGTGGGGATGAGATTTTTGTCTTTATAAGCGCTGATATCTGTTCTCAGAATATGTTTGATGGCCGAGATGGAAACGAAAGTAGAATGGCACTGCTAGTATGTATAATTTTAGGGGTTAGGATTAGGAATATCGGAAAGGTTTAGGATTACGGCCGAATGTCACTGCTTTGCTACTGATGATGGGTGTAACGAAAAGATCGTCATTTGATTTCTATTGGTCAAATGACTTTCATTGAGATTCAAGGGATATGGACCCTTCGTTTGCTGGTTATTTTTTTTATATTTTTTTTTTATTTTAAAATTTAAAAAAAAAAATTGTTTTATTATTTTAAATCTTTTTTTCCCTTTTTTTTCCTCTCTTCCTATCTCATCTAACATGTACACAAACAAAATTTACATCATCAGATTCATCATTCATTCATTTCTATACAGTCCAAAAATGATAGCAATTGACCAAAAAACAAAAAAAACTATAGAATTTACTAGTCACCCACTATAAAAATGGGGCGTTGTGAAAAAGAATGCAGCTGCAGGGCAAATTTTCGGAATTTTTTTGCAGCGTGCTAAAGGTTAAAAGATTTGATCTTTTCACTCCTTATAGAGCATGGAAACACACTGCTACTGGTCTTCTTGAAGGACGTCTGCATCATAGCATTCATGTGCTCTAGCGGTGGTGGTTTCTGTAATAATTTGTTTAACATGATGAAATTGATGGCCCAATGCCAAAGCTCATGTTAGTCGCCTCTTACAACATTCACTCCCCTACAGCACTATGTGCTATGGGACAACCTTTACATTCAGGTAGTGAGTTGTATGACTTACGAAATGAAAGTATCACAATCTGTTAGTCTTAAGACGAAGCAGGTGTAAGCAGTATTCACAACAAGGACATGAATGGTGAACCGTTGAACTGACGTTGTACAATATTGTAGACTGAAGCCAGAGTACACGAAATACAGACATTTATTCACAGGATCATCTTCACAATCATGTCATAGGAATACAAGGTGACATCTATGGACGTTTTGGGTTCCGTCGAGTCAAGACAATGTTCATACATAGATAATAATAACTCGTGAACCGATAAGACTTACAACTGTTCTAGGAGTGACACAGTTGCAGTACTGCGGCCACATACAATAATGGTAGGTAGATTCGTCTCGCATAATCTTAATTGCCAAACTGGTGTGGCAGTATCACATAATTAAAGATCTGCAATATCAATGGCTGGCATTATACACATCACAGCCATGTATCAAGGCTGGTATGAAACTCCAACTAATGGGAGTGTAATCAAACGTACGTCCGCTCACTGGAACATAAATATCTCAAAGACCTACATTATACACATCACAGCCATGTATAAGGGCTGGTATGAAACTCCAACTAACGGAAGTGTAATTAAACGTAATTCCGCTCATGGGAACACAAAATATCAAAGGCCTCGACCTACTATCGTCAAGCAACCAACGCGGACGCTTACTGGCGTCACATCTGAACGATGCACTGTACAATGATGGTGCATTCGTATCTCGAAATAAAAAAACCCCATTAATACAAGTGGATGTGCTTAGCCCTATGCCTGGAAAAGATGGGCATATGTCTGAGGACATACATATATACCGTAACACACAGCCTGTCAAATCTTGGCACCAATTGAGATACAGCTACCCTCATTTCCTTCTCCACATCAAATCTTGATCTGAACTTTGTTTTTATGACAGCCACTGCTGAAAACCCAGCCTCGCAGAGATAGGAGGTAGCAAAAGGAATTAATGTCTTCAGTGCTCTCTTGCTCAAGCTTGGGAACTCCTGTTTTACTGAATACCAAAATTTTGGCAATGCCATGGATGGAAACTTTGCTTGTAGTGAAGAGTCTGATGAAAGTTCTATCAGTTCTTCCTCTTCTACAGTCCGAAGGAGCATCACTACTGAAGGGATTTTGAACCCACTGAAACCTGTCAGTTTTCAGGAAAGTATTTTTCAAAATGAACACTGAGTTGAGAAGGTGTCCTTGAATTATTAAAACAATATCTGCACTAAAATCTATTTCATTGTCTGTAATGAACTGCTGCAAACCTGGGAAGTAGTCCATTTCTCCTCCTTCATTGATTTTTCTCTTCCAAAGAAGAAGCTTCTTTTTGAAGGCCGAAGCTTTGTCAATAAGTTGAATCAAATGAGTTTCACTTCCTTGCAAAGACCTATTCAACGAGTTCAACTTTTCAAAAAGATCACAGAGGTATGCAACTTTTAACAGGAAGTCAGTGTCCAGAAAGTACTTAGCAATGACATGGTTTTCTTCTTCAAGATGAGAATAGAGTTCCCGCCTAAGTTCAAAAATGCGCGATAATACATTTCCTATGGAAAGCCATCGAGTGCTGCTATAAAATAAGAGAGACGTATGCTCAGCCCCCTATCGTGACACATTTTACTGAAAAATCTAGCTCCATGAGGTCGAGTTTTAATAAAGTTCACCACATTTATGACAGTTTGCAGGACTTCATTCAAATCAGCACTCAAATGCTGTGAAGCAAGTGCTTCCCTATGGATAATACAATGGGTCCAAACAGCATCAGGAGCTTTGCCGCGGATGAGGGCTTGTAGGCCACTGTAACAGCCCGACATTGAATGAGCACCATCGGTACACACACCAACACAATGAGCCCAGTCTGTTTTATTTTCCGCCATGACGTTGTCCACAATTTCAAATAAATCTTTGCCTCGTACCTGCATTTATGTCCTTACAAAAAAGATCTTCCACGATTTCATTTTTTTCACCAACAAACCGCACATAACAGATTAAATGAGCATCTCTATTGCTAAGACCCTCTCCTAAATCTTGAATTCAACGGCTGATTGTACTGTCCGACAAAGGAATGGGCAAAAGCTGTTTTCCCACGGACTCTCCAACCATAATGGACATCATATCAATAGAACACGGTAAAACGAGTTCTTCTGCAATCGTATGGGGTTTCTTACATTTTGATACCCGGTATGCTACCTTGTAGGATGCTGGAAGAGCTTTACTCGAGATTGTCGCCTGCTTAGAAAATGCTGATTTTTGTTCTTTCATTTGACTCAGCTTTCTATAGAAATATTCTCTTGGTTTGCCCACATCATTTTTATGAACAATTTCTAAATGGCGCTTCAATTTGCTAGGCAGCATACATTTGACAGAGAGTACTTTGAAACACAAAACACACTGTGGACGCTCTTCATTGTTCACAAGCGTGCACGTGAAACCAAAATCTAAGTAACCATCATTGTATTTTCTATACTTGTGTTTCCTTTCCTCATTACCACTTTCCTTGTAATCCTCAACAAGTTCTCGCTTTTTACTAACACTTGCCAAATTAAAAAATCTTTCCATAGTTTATATCAAACTCACAACACAATCAAAAACATTTGAAAACAGAAAATCACAGTGTTGCCTACTATGGTCGCGTGAGGAGAATGCGCGGAAAGTTGATAGGCGGGTCGTGGGAGCGGGACTTGAAAGGCTGACCAACATCAAAAGTTAAATTTCTCCGGGGTCACGCAGGTTGACAAACACCAAAAATGAAATTTCCCACAGCTCTGTGTTTTCTTTACAGCTAAATATGAAAAAAATCCACGGCCACCCACAGCGCCCCTGACCATCAGTCATGGCGCCTCAGCGCACAGGTTGAAAACCACTGGCGTAGATGTTAAACAGCACTGGTGATAGTGAAGAACCCTGGGGTAGTCCCGGGCAAATGCGCATTGGTTCTGATGTCCAAGTTCCCAAGCGAAATGCAACTGATCTCTCCATTAAGGCAGCTGCTTTCCACTGTGTTATCCAATGGTTTACACCACATGCCATTATACAGTCTATTAGGGTTGCAAAGTCCACACCGTTATAAGCATCCTCTAAGTCAATTGCGACAGCCACCGTTTCTCTTTTACTGTGGAATCCCTCATACACATTGTACGCAAAAATTCCAGCGTTACCCCATGTTGTTTTCATAGGCCTATAGCTACCCAGGGTATCAGGAAGGATGTGTGCATTTTCGAGGTGACTCATTACTTGTCTTGCAATTTTTTTTCCAAGTAATTTACCATAGACATTCTGTAGTGTGATAATTCGATAGCTGCTGAGTAGTGTGGGGTCTTTGCCAGGTTTAGGAAGTGGCCGAAGGTAACTGTGTAGCCAGTCTTCCGGCACCTCAGAATTCTGTATGCTGGTATTGAAATCACTCACCATATTTATAATGGCTGTGTCGTCGAGCTGTTTAATGTGATGGTATTGTACACCATCAGGACCTTGAGCAGTGTTTCTGCTGGTTTTCAATGTCTACACCACGTCCTCTTCAGAAATAAGATTGAAGTATATCTTGCGCCTTTGGGCATTTGCCAGAACACTGTCCTTTATTTTTCAGGTGGGCACTTTTGTCGCCTTTATCCGTTTGCTCCACATATCGATTGAATAATGCTCTTCCCTTCTCTTGTCCGTCTTCAGGCTTAGTCCTGTAGAGCTTTTGATATTAGGGATGGGTTGGCTTGCACTTTTCCTATTCATTCTTCGATGTAAGGATCAGAATTTCTGTAGGGTTTTTTCCGTGCCCACCTGTGTCACAGTCCTCCCACATTTTATCCTTGGCCTCCCTTGCCAAGCTCTTGAATCCATTAACGGCTCTTTGCTTTTTCTCCTTCATCTCTTCAACCTCTCCCTCCTTCTGTTTCGTGCTTTACGCCATTCCTTTGTTGCTCTTTCGTTTTCTATCCATGCTTCCTCCACTGTGTTATTCCACCAGGGAGGTTGTGTGAAAGGTGTTCTCGCTGTCTTTTGTTTGGCATTTTGACGCAATGTATGTAAAGGGTTGTTACAGTCGAGTTGGTTGTAGGATACTTGAAGGTCTGTTTAGGTTTCCTGTGTCTAGTGATCCTACCCTTTGCAATGAGTATGACGCAAGGTAGGTGATCACTTTCCTGTGCACCTAATACATCCCAATGTGCCATCCATTTGTATCCCCAGGTTTAGTTGCCAGTCTAGTTGGGCGTCCATCATTCAAGATGGTAAGGTTCATGTTAAGTAATGCCTGGCTCAAAGCTATGCCCTGCCTATTTTCCGTGATTTTCCCCCTCTCCTTGGATCTAGCATTGAAATCACCAGCAATTAAACACCTTATGTTAGAATCTTCAGACAATTCCGCTAGAAAATTTCAATTACTCTCTGCTGTAAGATGGTCGACATGAGCATATAAATTGTAGACTCGCTACTCCTGACCGCCTATATTCACAGCAATCCCACATCCTCACTAGCTTGGGAACTTGTATCCAGCCACGTATGAAGGAGCTCATGTTTTACATATATAGCTTGCCCTCGTCTGCCAGGCCCACATGGACTGGAGTAACATATGTAGCCTGGGCAATTGATAACACTATTGGCTTTAAAATTTGTCAAGTCAGTACTACTGTCCTAATATATGGCTCAAAAACAGAGAACAAAAAAAAATTCACTGCATTGGGAAATAAATGGAAATCAAAAGAAGTCTAGTCCAACACACTAAACAAAGATAAAAATCTTCAACTCAAATGTTAAGTCAGTCCAACTGTATGGCTCTAAAACTTGAGAACCCGAGTAAAAAAAAAAACAAAAAAAACACAGAAAGATAAAGACTAATAAAAATGAGTGCTCTGCACAGAATAGGTTTGAAAAAGTATGACAAGATCACTAATGTGGAACTGATGGAAAAAAAACCTAGACAAGTACCAATGGAACAAGAAGTAAGGAGAAGAATCTGCCACTGGATAAGACAAACAACTGAGAAAAACCAGGTGATAGCATTACAAGGCCTTCCTGTTCTGGAAACCTCAGGGTAAGAAAAGCAGAGTCAGACCAAGAAACACATGTCATGAAAGGGATAATGATGACATGAAAAGTTTGGTTTGGTTTGAACTCACGAGCTGCATGGTGCGCTCGGATACCGTTTAGATCGACCTGTAGGCCGCATGGTGCCCTTTTGATATGAATTCCGAATTTGAACGAAAAATTTGAAAAAAAAAGGCCATAGCTTGTTCAAATAATGTAAACACTTCCTGTGGACCACATGTTTTGAGCTAGTAGAAAAAGAAGCATTCTGGTGCTTAATTTTTGCATACTTTTATCAATTAATGACGTCATTAGGCAGTTTATTTACAAGTAGTGCAGTCACATACATAACAGCCATAAACTATCAATGGATCAACCTAACAGATTACTTCTAAATGAATTTTAGCAATATCGATTATAACCTATTTTCGATTCCGAGAAGAACGTTTAACAAATTTGATATTTTTAAGTAAAACATTAATTAAATTGCATGGGACAGGACTGAACTCCGCCTATGCCGGTCCCAAGCCCGGATGAAAAAGGAGGAGGGCGGCCTGCATGGAGGCCGTAAGGAGGCAGCCCCTCCACCATGCAAAGGCACAACAGGCCAATCACCTGTTTGCTTTAAACCACGATTACGAGTAACACAAGAGAGAAAACCGGACTGATTCTAAAGGCGACGAACTGGAACGGACTACGGACTACGACTTATGGAACATGGAACACAAGAAGTATAAATGGGAAGGAAGAGGAGCTGGTGGAAGAGATGAGGAAAGCAAAACTAGAAATCCTGGCTATAACGGAAACAAAGAAAAAAGGACAAGGAGTCATGGATCTCAATGGCAACACGCTGCTCTACAGTGGTGTACCCATATCCGAAAGAGCTAAAGGGGGTGTGGGTTGCATTGTGGCCCAAAATCAAAAAGATAGTATCAAGGGGTGGAACTTTGTCTCAGAGCGCATTATGGTTGTGAAACTAAAAGAAGGAGAAACCATAGTCAACCTGGTCATAGTGTATGGGCCAAATGAGGATGAGAGAGCAGAGGTCAAGGATGAATTCTTCGAGCTGCTTCAAAGGACAGTGGATGACTGCCTAGATGAAGTTATCATGCTCGGAGATTTTAATGCCAGAGTTGGAAATGACCATGCTAGATGGGGTGGAGTTATCGGAAGATATGGAGAAGATACTCTCAATGACAATGGAAAGCGACTCCTTAGATTCTGCAGTGAGCAGAATCTGATCATTACAAACACAAAGTTCCCCCATAAGCGCATACATGCATACACTAGATGTGAACCAACAAAGAATGAGAAGTCAGTGATCGACTATGCCATTGTTCGGAGAAGCTCATTCAAATATGTCCGAGATGCAAGAGTCTGGAGGGGGCCAGAGATTGGAAGTGATCACTACCTGCTAACAATCAAACGAACAACTGAAAGAGTTGCTCAGCCTAGGAACTGCTCAACATCACGCAAGAAACCAAGTAAACGAGCAGGAGAAATGAGCATTAGGACCTACAAGCTGAGAGAGCCAGAAATTAAGACCAGATATCAGGGGCTTATTGCTGCAGCGGTGAGCAACACAGAAGAACAACCTGATGACTTGGAAACCCTCTGGATTAAATTCAAGGATATCATAAAGACAGCTGCTGCAGAAGCATGTGGTGAAGTCCGACTTGGGAACCAGAGAAAGAGGACACCTTGGTGGACAGAGGAAGTCAAAAAGAAAATAAGAGAGAAGAAAATGGCATGGAAACAATACTTAGGAGCTAAAAACACAACAGGACAAATGGAAAAGTATAGAGAATATGTGACACTCAGAACAGAAGTAAAGAACAAAGTGCTAGCAGCAAAACAGAAGTCCTGGGAAGAATTTGGAGAAAAGCTAGGAAAAGATGCACAAGAAAACCAGAAATTGTTCTATAAGACCCTAAAGAACATGAGGAAGGAAAAACAATGCCCTCTCAAATTTATAAAGGACAAGCAAGGCAAATTGCTTACTGCCCCGAAGGAAGTAATGGAAAGATGGAAAGAATATTTCTCAGAACTCCTTGATGGTGAGCAAGGTCAAACATCAGAAATGATAACCACTAGCACAGAAGAGGAAACCAATGGTGATGAAGATGACATAAAGATGGAAGAACTGAAGGCAGCACTGGAGAAAATCAAGATGGGCAAAGCAGCAGGGCATGATGGTATAACACCAGAAATGGTTAAGTACATGGGAGCATCAGGCGACCTGTTACTCTTAAGGGTCCTACAGGCAGCATGGTGCAACAAGACCATACCAAAGGATTGGGAGATCGCCATCATAACACCAATTTTCAAAAAGGGTGACAATCGACAGTGTGGAAACCATAGAGGCATATCCCTTCTCAGTGTCCCTGGAAAAATCTATTCTAGAATCCTAGAGCAGAGACTCCGACGCCTAGCTGAGCCACAATTGGATGAGGTCCAGTGCGGATTCCGAGCAAACCGAAGTACTCAAGACCTAATCTTCACACTCAGACAGCTGAGTGAAAAGGCCCTTGAGTATAAGAGTGAGATCCATCTTTGTTTCATAGATCTGGAAAAGGCGTTTGACAGGGTCCCTTGGAGCAAACTTTGGGACTGTTTGGCAAGGAAGAATATTCCAGCACCTCTGATTCATGCTATACAGAGCTTCTACAAGTCTTGCAGAAATTATGTGAGGACAGCAAACCATAAGTCAGAAGAGTTCAGGACCACCACTGGTGTAAGACAAGGTGATAGGATATCACCTTACCTCTTCATACTCCTTATGGACGATGTCATCAAGGCATGTAAGGAGAGAACAAGAAAGTATTCAGTGGGGTACTGGAAGATGAGACAGGTCTATATTTCGGAGCTGGCATTTGCTGATGATGTTGCCCTGATTGCTAAATCAGAGGCACATCTCCAGTCCAACCTGCAAGTCTGGAAGGAAGAGCTGGAGAAGAGAGGGATGGTCATAAGCAGCTCTAAAACAAAATCCATGGTGATATCACGAGAAGAAAGAAGACATCAGATTAAGCTGGGAGAACAGGTCCTGGAGCAGGTCGACCACTTTAAATACCTCGGAGCTATTATAGACCGAAAGGGAGGCATCAAAGAAGAGTTGGCCACTCGAAAAGCAGCAGCTGGGAGACTTTTTCAGGCCATAAATCGAGGATTCCTCAGCAAGAGAGAGGTTGGTAAGAAAACGAAGATGGCTGTATACCGCTCCACCTATGTCCCAGTCTTGACATATGGATGCGAGTCATGGGCAATGACTACAACCCATAAAAGCCAGATCCAAACCTCAGAAATGAGGTATCTGAGGAAGGTGGTTGAAGTAACAAGAAGAGACATGGTACGCAACCAGACGATACGTCAAGGCCTAAAATGCCACCCCCTACAGACCCAAGTAGAACAGTCCCAACTAAGATGGTTTGGCCATGTCTGCAGAATGGGAGAAGATCGGCTACCACGACAAGCATGGGAAACAAAGAGCCAAGGATCCAGACCCCGAGGACGACCCAGAGTCTGCTGGGAGGACAACATTAGACAATCTTTGAAGGACCGAGGACTAGAATGGAACCAGGCCAGGAGGAAGACAGCCGATAGAATAGTCTGGCGCTCTCTCTTCCAAACCTCTACACCTCACGGTAGAAGGGGAACGACTAAGTAAGTAAGGGACAGGACTGTGTAAGTAAGATTCTATTACAGCAATATGTTGATTTCACACACAAAAATCACAAAAATTAGAATTTACATTTGTTTGTGATCAAACTACTTGGATTAATTTTCAGCTGGACATACATTTTGATTCCTGTGCTTTTACCACCAAGGAATTAAGTAGAGTCAAAATATTGACGTGTAAGTGCACAATCTTGATTAATGTTTTGTTTTGATTTTTTTAATGGTTTCGATATATCGCAAGAGATAACAAACAATTATTAGATCACATAAGAACTCAACATTGTTTCACAACATTCTTCAGCCAATTTCCGTAAGTGTGATGCATTAAACATATATCTGTCGAATTAATATATGTCTACCGCCTGTTTTTAAAACATCACCTGTAGAAAAAAAATGCTTCGATTTTAAGGACTGGGTAAAACCGGAAAACTGCCTGGGTTAGAATGAGCTATGGACCATTTTCCCTGCACACGGACAACTCCGTCAGTGCTCAGATCTCCTCCCTTAGATGACACAAGGAGGATCGCAGCACAGTGCACAAATTCCTTATGGCCTACTCCTTACGTTTCCAACTGCCATGGGATTTTTAACATGTGCATCTTGCACAGGGGACCTCTTATTTTTTGCCCTTATTCGAGGAGGCTAGGAATCTCACTACCCAGGAGATTAGGGGGGAGTATGACATCATTAGGAACCATGGGTTCTGAAAAAATTTCCATCAATTATATTCCCTGTACCGGGAGCAAGCACAGTATCTTTAGAATTAGAGGCGAACGCCATACCCCTTAGTCACTCCAAACCCTAAAAAAGACATGAAAAGACCTTGAACAAAAGTCAAGGACAAGAAAACTTGATGTGTGTTTCTTGGAATATGATACACAAGTGGCTGAAACGGTGATCATGATGACATAACTGTTACATACCTGCTGATCAGTTGCAGATCTTGAACAAGCCAAGACAAGACATGTGGCACAGGCCTGGTCAAGCTATAATAGAATGAAGAGAAAAGATGTTTTTCTGTCACGATAGTCACAAATTACTATACATAAAACAAAATATTACAACAAAATCAAGCTGATTTTAAATAGAGACTAGATGAAAATACAATTTTTTTAAATCAAAATTTTCACATTATGATCATGAGATGTTGCTGTTTAACTAGGGCTGCTGAGCTCGTTACTTGGGCAGCTGAGGTCATCACTCTTTCATGGCCAATGCCAAGATTTAGCTTGTATCCCATAGCCGTTGGGTGGTGCCCTATGTAGGGCTTGCAGCACATTTCTCTGAACATTTTTCAGGATTTTTTCAGGCTTTTCAAGGTCCATGCATTTGATTTTCAAGTAATGTGAGAAATGGGCCTTATGCTTGATCTACAGCACAGTAATACAAAGGAAAATATGTGCGCTATACATTTAATATGACAACAAATACAATTATATGGAAACCTGCTAAACAAAATACTCCACTGTAATGGATTAATGATTGAAATGAAATACAGTGGGTCGTCTTCTTTGATGTCATTCCACTAAGTCGCCAACGTCATTAGGATTAGTGTTTAGGATACCTAAACCCAACCCGTACCCCTTTTACTTCATTTCTAAATTCTCTTTTTAGGCCCAATCGAACAGATGGCCCACTGTGCTTAATTTCAACCAGATTAATTGAAGGACATTCGGAATCACAATCAGTACATTTTCCTAATTTCCTATTTCAGCCAATTTTTTAACGAAAAATACCACAAGTAAAAAAATTCAAGTAGCAGACTTTCAGCTGTTTTTTTTCCAGGTCAGATGAGGCAAATTCAAGGTTTTTAGCCATTTTTCCAGACATTGAAGTCTCTTCTGGTTGTTCCACAGGCCTTTTCAAGTCGCTGCAAACCTGCCTTTAGCATTCATGATTGTTGGGGAGCCTGTCTAAAGCATTCTTTCTGCTATGAGCTGCACATGCTGAATTGTTTCATATGGATTGATAGTTAGGGCAATTAGGCTCATATGATTAGGTTTAAATTGTTTAATACTTGTTGAGTCATTTGTGTTCTGCTCTCTGTAATCTAGATGCCAAGGACAATCATGAGATATTAAAAGTATGGTATCAGATTGTAAACACAATGTGATTAATAGAATATGGAACCCCCACCTTATGTAGTCTAAAGAAAGCCTTCACTTGCTCTGCATCTGGACCACCACACTCAATCATCAACTGCCGCAGCTGCTCCACTGGTCTTAGCTTCAGTATTACATGGATGCCTTGTGCACCAAGGACCACAAACTTTCGAGGTGGCAGAGCATGCTGGGTAACAACCGCAGGTGCATCTGTTCTGGGATTTGCATCTACAGTCAGTGTTGGTCCGGGATCCAAGACTGAAGGATATTTTACTTCGTCCAAAGCCCAGGTTCTTCCATCAATTGGGACTGTGGTCTGTTAAGAGTAGGAACAATAAAAAGGCAACCTCGTAAAGATGAAAACCAAAATAATACTTAAAAAAAAAAAAACTGAAGTAGGCAAAAACATGATTTATTTCATGGTTTACAAAGAATTATAAGACATGTAAAGACCTAATAGGAAAGCAGAAAGATCAGGGACAAGTCGCTTGGAACATCTACTGAGGGTGAATCATGATCTAGCAACAACATGGGCATAAAATCTAACAATGGAGGTTATCAAAAACAGAGGACAGCCCTGGATGACAAAATGCTAGTCAATATAATCTGATTTTTAATGTCTGTTAAAACTATACATCTTACCAAAACAATATATGAAACCCGTTGACCTAATATTGTTACTTCTGAGAAAACATATTTTAATGAGAAAATTTGCCAGTTAATTCAGCTTCAATAAAAATAATACTATTAATTTGATTTTATCTCAGAGTACACAAAGTGCCTTTTAAATTCAAGACAAATATATCAGAAACTGAAAGTATGAAATTACATTTGCCATCGACAAAATCAGCAACGAAATGCTAGTAAATCTGAGCTCAGCAGCAAAGACAAAACTGCTTGAGATATTCAACCACAGCTGGTTGAAAGGAACAGTACCCCAAGTATGGAGAGAAGCCATCACAATACCCATACTAAAGAAAGGGAAATGTAAGACCGAGGCTGCAAGTTACCGGCCAATCAGTCTCACAAGCTGTGTTGGGAAGACTATGGAGCGAATAGTCAACCACAGATTGAAATGGTATTTAGAGTCTGAGCAGATCCTGGTGCCGGAACAAGCTGGATTTAGAGAATGCCACAGTATAGAAGACCAAGTTACTTACTTGTCTCAAGCAATAGAAGATGCCTTCCAGGAGAAGAAAAAGGTCCTAACGATCTTGGTCGACTTCAAGCAGGCCTTTGACAAGGTGTGGAAAGATGGCCTTATTGCTAAACTTAGGAGAAGTGGAATCCAAGGCAACATGATGAAATGGATCCAGTCATATTTGCATAACAGGAGAACTTGAGTCACTCTTGACGGTCTGCAGAGCAGAAAAGTGTTGCTCTATCAGGGGGTACCTCAAGGAGGAGTAATTTCCCCAACACTCTTCCTTGTTTACATCAATGACCTGGTGAAAGATCTCCCCGCAAGAGTGAAAGCTGCCTTATATGCAGATGACCTAGTACTCTGGTGCGCTGATGAAAACATCACCACAGCAAATTATAGAATGCAGCGGGCAGCAGACATGCTAGTGTCATGGGCAGAGAAATGGCATATCACAATAAACACAGACAAAACCTCCACAACACTGTTCTCCCTCGCCCCCAAGGACAAAGCAGCTAACATACACCTAGGGACAACTGTGATCAAGGAAGAAAGCTACCCCACCTATCTTGGGGTGACATTTGACCAAAGGCTTACATGGAATAAGCATATTGAAAATGCAGAAGGAAAGGCCCGAAGACGACTAGGCATACTCAGAAAATTAGCAGGTACCAACTGGGGAGCAAATGAACGAAATCTAAAGAAGATTTATAATGGAGTAATAAGACCAACCGAATAAAAATAGAAGAATAGATGTACACAGACTGCAATCAAATGATATAAAGAAGGAATATAATGTCAAAATGAACAACTATTTCGATGCTTTAGGCAAAATTGACAACGATATCACCACCAAGACAATCGATACTAAATGGGAACAACTGAGAACAGCAATGACAGAAGCAGCTGTAGCGACCACCGGATACCTAGTACATAAAAAGAAAAAATGGATGAGAGAAGATACTTGGGATAAAATACAAGAAAGGAAAACAGCAAAACTTAAACTACTAGCGGCAAGTACACATAATGCAGTTGAATCTTGCAAACTAACTTATAACTTGTTAAATAAAGAAGTGAAGACAAAAACTCGAAGAGAAAAAGACATTTCATCAATGAACTGGCCGTAGAAGCTGAAAATGCTGCAAGAACTGGTAATAGTAGGTGCCTTTATCAAATTACAAAACAACTATGTCACCAGCCTACTGCTATGGAAACACCTGTTAAAGGTAAATTAGGGAATTCAATACCAACAGAAAAAGAACAAATGAAGAGATGGGCTGAGCACTTCATGGAGGTGCTAAACAGACCACCACCAACAGTAACACCTGATTTTAATAATGAAACATCCACAACCACTTTGCCAATAACTTGCGATGAATTCACGCTGGACGAGATCAAACAAGCCGTTAAAAGATTAAAAAATTTTAAAGCTGCTGGAGTTGACGAAATTTCAGGGGAAATGATTAAAGCAGTTAATGACAACAACCTCTTGAGAATTTTAGATATTATAAATGAAGTATGGAGAGAAGAACAACCACCACAACAATGGAAAGACAGTATTATTGTAAAGTTACCGAAGAAAGGTGATCTATCAGACTGTAATAACTGGCGTGGTATATCTCTATTATCAGTACCTGGAAAATTATTATGTTGCATGATGTTAGAAAGACTTAAATTGCATGCTGACGAAAAGATCAGAGAAGAACAAGCGGGTTTCAGGCCGAAACGATCATGTATTGATCAAATATTCACACTAAGAACAATTATAGAAGAATCAGTGGAAAGGCAATCGCCACTTATTATCACCTTCGTCGATTTTCAAAAAGCCTTTGATAGTCTACACCGCCCATCATTGTGGAAGATACTTACAATCTATGGTTTTCCAACAAAATATGTGAATATAATCAAAGCGCTATATGACAATGCAAGATGTTGTGTTAGAACAAATAAAGGGAATACAGAATGGTTTACAGTAGAAACAGGGGTGAAACAAGGCTGTATTATGTCACCACTACTTTTTGGAATAGCTATTGATTGGGTTATGAGAAACTATACCCACAATGAACAATTGGGTATAAAATGGACAAATGGAAAATTCCTGGGGGACCTGGATTTCGCAGATGATGTAGCATTCTTAAGTTCAACACCAAGACAATCCCAAGAAGCAATAAATAATTTGTGTCATCTCTCGGTTAAAATTGGTCTCCAAATAAATGCCTCTAAAACTAAAGCTATGAACTTTTCTAACGAGACCTTTGATATCATCTTGAACCGGGGGAAAAACTACAGAAAGTTGAAAGTTTCAATTATTTAGGCAGTAAAATGACTCAGGATGGTGACACAACAAGAGAAATCCATACTAGAATTGCTTTGGCAGCTAGCGCCTTCAATAGATTATCTAACATTTGGAAATTACGATCATTGAAATATACATACCAAGCTTCGTCTGTTTAATTCAAATGTTATCTCAGTGTTAACATACGGCTTGTGAGAGTTGGAAAATAACAAAATCATTGGAGAACAAGCTGAATACATTCGAGAACAAATGTCTTAGAAAACTCATGAACATCAGTTGGAAAGAATTCAAGACTAATCGACAAATAAGAGAAGACTCTAGGCAGAAATATGTCTCCGACTATATAAGGAAAAGACGATGGTCATATATCGGTCATGTCCTACGAATGCAAAACAACAGAATACCACTACAGGCGCTCACTTGGGTTCCTGAGGGTAAGCGGAAAAAAGGAAGACCAAAAGAAACACTCAGAAGAACAATAATAAGAGAAGGAAGAACGTTGGGCCTAAATAATGTGCAAGAGCTAAGAGGAGTGGCGTCACAACGAACAACCTGGAGAGCACTGGTTTCTGCCTTATGCGCCGTGTTTGGCGTTTAAAGAATTTATTATTATTATTATTAATAAGACCACAATTAGAGTTTAGCTCAGCAGCATGGTCATCAGCTGCTAACTCACATCTGCAGTCTTTGGACAAAGTGCAAAATCAAGCTCTCAGGCTCATTACAGGAGCCATGAAAACTACACCAATATCAGAGATGCAGAAGGTTGCTGGATTACAGACATTGTCCCATAGAAGAGACACAAAAACCATGATCCAGATGGAAAAGTACAACAGTATGCCAACACACCCAATGAAGGCAAGACTAGATGATCTGGCATTGGGACGTCTAAAGCGTAGCAGCTTTGTGCATCGGGGAAAAAGACTTAAAAGACAGCATCAAGAAGACCTATCCATGAAGACAACACCACTGAAGCCCACCCTATACCCTGTACCATGGGAGCAGGCCAGCAATGCCCTCCAAATTAATACATCAGTCAGTGGTCTCACAAGTGGATGTGAGTATAACGATCTGCAAAAACGAACTGCTACATTGAGTATGATCCAAGAAAGCTATCCCGATCAATCATGGATACATGCCTATACAGATGGATCAGCAACTAATGCTGTTAGGAATGGAGGTGCCGGTATCTTTATCTCATATCCTGACAACCACTATGAGACTAGGCACATTCCCACTGGTAAATTCTGTTCCAACTATACAGCTGAGGTCCAAGCTCTAGAGCAAGCTGCAAATATGATTTATAACACCAACTCTGACTGCCACCAGGTAGTCATCCTCACAGATGCACTGTCTGTCCTGCAAGCTCTCAAGGGTGGTAAACTCCCGCACCTGAGAAATGAACTAAACAAGGTAGCTGCCAAAAAGAGAACCATACTTCAGTGGGTACCATCTCATTGTGGTGTACCCGGAAATGAAAAGGCAGATAAACTTGCAAAAAAGGGAGGAGAATGTGAACAAGAAGATAATGAAGTCTCATACTTTGAGAAAAAGAGAGCTATCCAGACTATCAGAAGAGAACAGAACCAACCCAAAGACGACTATCACACTCTCGACCGGCAGGGACAGATAACTATTTTTCGCCTCAGGACAGGGCATAACAAAATGAATAAACACATGCACAAGCTACGATTGTCTGCTTCACCACTGTGCACATGTGGATTAAACGAACAAACTGCTGAGCATGTTCTACAGGACTGTCCTCTGTATGACCAGTTAAGAAAGATATACTGGCCCAATGACTCAACACTAAACTCAAAGCTATATGGAGCTAAAGAGGAACTTCAAACAACAGTCGAATTCATCATGAGAACTCGTCTGACGGTGTAAACATTAAAGATGCGATCGCAAGAAGAAGAAGACATTTGCCATCGTAAATTAAATATTGGAGATGATTTGTAGACCGCCTCTGCCGCACATTCTCTATACCTACTGAAGCAAGTAAAGTGTCGTAGCATAGTTCCGCCTTAACCGCTCTGCATGACATCATTGACGATTAGTGTAGTAGCCTCGATACCAGAGTACCGGAAGGTGGGTTCTGGTTTTCTATTAGTAACCGTCGTTACTATGGGACGCACGTGGTATAGAGAAAAAAAAACAATGTAAACACTGATGCATTTGTTCCCATGGGTCCGTAGTTTTACAACTAGAAGACTTACCATCAAATGCCCGACCAGAGAAGTCGTCTCCTACATCAAGAAATATCGGGTCAACCATTGAACATGAAAACGGCATACAGTCCATATTGGAAGTAAGACTAACCACTTGTTAACGGCCTAGTCTATTACAAATAGCTGAAGCTCAACGCAACAAGAGTTAAAGATGAAATAGGAATCTCAACGACTGAGATTATGACAACAGTAATTATTTATTTATGAAGGCGAAAATGGTGGGAAAAAGTAGGAAGACTTAGCTTCCTGCCCCGTTTATTTGGGACATCATTCGCTTACTGTACGGTATGATTATATGGTAGCCTCAGGTTAAAGACTTAGTTAGTTGCAAATAGTATGTTGTTCTAAAAAGCAATGAACCAGACAAGGGTAGACAGTATAAGGTCAATTCGACGAGAAAAAAAAAAGTTAAGATGAAAACTCAAGTTTTACGAGCGTGCATATATAAGCTGATAGACGAGGACGAGAACTATAAGACTGAACACAATACAGGCGACTGCCACACCACGTGAATGAATAAAAGAAGAAAGTTCACAAAAATCATCTTCACTAAAGCTAAAACATAGCATTTATTAGACAGTCATGTCTGCTGTGAATAAGCACATGTAAGATATATAATAAAAATAACTGTTACATAATCTTGCATGAGTTATAATGAACTTACTGCTTTTTCATGGTTTATTTTAGAACCAAAAAAACTATTTTTTAATGATTATAGATTAACGCCCCGCAAAAAAGAATATTTCAATAATTTAGATAATAAAACATGTTGCAAAATTAGCTAACTTACATGTAATTCCATCATCTGTTTAGAGAATGGGAAAGAGTCGGGACTCATGGCCCACATCAGATCATTATCCTCATTCTGACTTGACACCAGCAACAGTGTGCCTGTAGAGAACAATGTATATAATCAATAACCATTACAGCTGTTGTAGAACATTTGAAATGTGTAATAACTAACGTAATGATGCAACAGAAACACTAATATTACAAAAGTACTGCTACAGGAATTACAATGGAGAGAGAGAAAAAAAAATTGTTTCCACTTCTTAAATGCTTTAGTAATGCTACAATTAAGTTAGTGTTCTGTTAAGAAATTGCATGACACAACCCAGAGGAAGCCGAAAGGAGTCTAGGTTGCTGATTCACCTTTTTTTAAGACTAGGAAAATTTCCAGATTTGGCACCTGGAATGTTTGTACATCAAACCAACGGGGGAAAAACTGCACAGGTGGCAGCAGAAATGCCGGACTACAGGATTAATATCCTGGGACTGTGAGAAGAGAACTGGAGACAGAATTAAAAATGATCAGGAAGACATGGGAAGATTTTGAGCTGATGGCGTGCGACTTGGAATGCAATCGTTGAATGCTTATGCTCCTTGGGGAGCTAAGGGGCTATGTATGAATGAACTGTTATACACTGTACTATTGTTTCCCTTCAATCTTACCTCTGCTATGATAGGCTGTGTGAACTTTTGATGGCTTCTGTGGGGTAGATGTTGCAGAAAAGCCTGGTGGAAGCCTCACATGAATCAAAGACAGTGAACTAGGCCTTGTATCCGACTGCTTGAAACTAACAGTTGTAAAATACAGACGTACACCTGAGAAGAGTAAAACATTGTGCAAAAATGTGTTTTCAATATATGTAGATAGAAATTATGCAAATCATTGAAAAGAAATTTTTAACTGAAAATTTCCCTTGATTCATTTACCCCATGCTATTCTTAACAAAAGGGAAATCACTGGAATCAGCTATTTTCAATTAAAATAATCAGCAGTTCTTCCAAAGCATTTTATGAGATGCTAGTAACATTTTCTTAAATACTTTAAAGCCATTTTCTGCCATACTGTAGATTACCAGTGAGTTTGTCATATTTGGGAAAGCTGCTTCTTATTTGTCCAAAGACTTTAATTTTACAAATTTCCACACTTTTACCAGTCCTTGGGGGAAATGGAAAAAAAAAAACACATAAATTTAAATTGTCCGTTTTCCCACACATTTCAATGACTATAACAAGGTTCAAGGACTGTTAAATAAAGTAGCAGGCTGTTAAGGTCAAAAGGGGAAGTGATCCTTTGTATATGGGTTGGACAGAGTAAATTTATAGTTGCATCGCTTGTAGACTTGATTAACGGTGAATTGGTTAAACAAATATATGATAGAAGTTAGAGTGTACAGAAAGCGTCGTGAGCGCTGTTCTGTATTGTAGAACTGTGAATAGTTCTCGCGGCTAGTCCGTGAATTGACTGAGCGGTGTTGAACAGCAAGTCTCGTGACTGGGTGGGAAATGTGTTTTCCCGGGGCAGTCGGTCCTAGGTGTTGACGGAGTGAAGTCAACCCTGGTGTTTTTTCTAAGTGTGGGTTCCCGACCAGTGTTCGGTGAAGATGTTTAGTGTTTTTCACAATGTGTGTCTCGGTGGAGACTTTTTGGACAGGCCTGTATTTGAATATTCTTAATGTATTGAATATTCTTCCATGTGTTAGATTATTTGAAGATGGTACGTACTATAATATTTATGACTGCAGTGGATGCAGCTTATGAGAGATTTTGTTATTGTGCACGTTCTATGAGAAGTGCACCACTAGTCTACAATTAGGCGCTATGGAGAGTCTGAGAGGTAGAGACATTACTTTGTAGGCCATAGACATTTTTGTGAAGGAGATTAGGCTATATATATTGTGCAGGTTATATTACTGCAGACTGCTGTGTGCGCAGTCTTTCCTTTGAGGAATATTGTGGATGTGCACCACTATTTATTATTGGGCCTTAAGAAGGGATAGCGATGACGATGATTATTCAACTGCCGGGGAGCAGCCTTTGCTGAGAAGGGGAGACGTAGTCTTTTGAGGAAAATCGTTAATGTGCATCTTCTATAAGAAGTGCACCGCTATTTCGATGAATTTAATAGTACTGCGATGTGAGCAGTCTTTCTGGATTAGGCCATATGTATGAGGCCGTATTTGAGGCCGTATGTACAACTGCGGTGAACGCAGTTCTTTAAGGAACATGGTGGATGTGCATTTCTATGAGGTGTGCGCCACTAGGCGCTGTGATTGAGCTCTGTGGAGTGTTGGAGCTTCATGAATACCTTTACTTGATGCTATGTACTATATGCTGTATTTCGTCTGTGTCGTCGTCTGTGTTGTAACGTAAATAAACTATTCTAAACGTTACCAATCGTTCAACGATCCATGAATCCTATGTGTGTTACTGTGATGGATGAATGTACCAGTACACACTTACTTTGAACATGCCAGGCACAGTGACAGTAGTGACATATTTATAAATAGCCCCGGGTGGGCGTGGCCTATATAATCAGAACCCATTTCGTCTTTATCATTGAACCTAACAATATAGCGGTATCATTTAGCTTTTATCAGTGGTATAGAGTAATGGTATCATCTTACTTACTTAGTCGTTCCCCTTCTACCGTGAGGTGTAGAGGTTTGGAAGAGAGAGCGCCAGACCATTCTGTCAGCTGTCTTCTTCCTGGCCTGGTTCCATTCTAGTCCTCGGTCCTTCAAAGATTGTCTAATGTTGTCCTCTCAGCGGACTCTGGGTCGTCCTGGAGGTCTGGATCCCTGGCTCTTTGTTTCCCATGCTTGTCGTGGTAGCCGATCTTCTCCCATTCTGCAGACATGGCCAAACCATCTTAGTTGGGACTGTTCTATTTGGGTCTGCAGTGGATGGGATTTTAGGCCTTGACGGATCGTCTGGTTGCGGACCATGTCTCTTCTTGTTACTTCAACCACTTTCCTCAGATACCTCATTTCTGAGGTTTGGATCTGGCTTTTGTGGGTTGTAGTCATTGCCCACAACTCGCATCCATATGTCAAGACTGGGACATAGGTGGAGCGGTATACAGCCATCTTCGTTTTCTTACCAACCTCTTTCTTGCTGAGGAATCCACGATTTATGGCCTGAAAAAGTCTCCCAGCCGCTGCTTTTCAAGTGGCCAACTCTTCTTTGATGCCTCCCTTTCGGTCTATAATAGCTCCGAGGTATTTAAAGTGGTCGACCTGCTCCAGGACCTGTTCTCCCAACTTAATCTGATGTTTTCTTTCTTCTCGTGATATCACCATGGATTTTGTTTTAGAGCTGCTTATGACCATCCCTCTCTTCTCCAGCTCTTCCTTCCAGACTTGCAGGTTGGATTGGAGATGTGCCTCTGAAATGGTATTATCACAGGCATTATTGTTATTGTTGTTCAGAATCGACATCACTGCACTCCAGGCAAACCCATAGGTGCCCAGTCTCCCTCTGCAAATTTTGAAGGCTATGAATGTTAGTTTTTCCTGTTGCACGCTGGCTGTACAGATGCTGGATGCATCCTCTCATATGTCCATCTCTGTTGGTCTTATGTTTGATGCCAAAATCCAGCAATCAGTCTTGATGATACATCATCTATAGTGTCATTTCTCTAATAGGCAATCATTAATTGCCCTCAGTATCTCTCCCTTATCCATATCCAATGCACCTTCTATGGGTGCTCTTGAAGCTAGTTTTTTTTTTTTTTTTTTTTTTTTTTTTCGTACGCCCGCTAATACTCGAGGCGAAATCTCAGGTTATTATTTATGTCTAACCTGACATTGATTTTACGTGAGTATCCCTTTATTTCTTGTACAGAGACAGGTGTCCCTCGCCATTCAGGCAAATACTCGCCGATTTCGGAGGTACCCATTGCAGCTGGGTCGGCTCAGTCCCTGGTCGACGACACTCCTAATGGCCATGTCTCGAAGTTAATCCAGTCCAAATCCCGGTCGACGAAAAATCCTCAAATGCCGTCGCCCGGGTTTGATCCTGTATCACCCGGTCGCCAGAGCGGTGTTGTAACCACTACGCTAGCGCGGCTCCCTTGAAGCTAGTCTGTCAGCTCTTTCACTGCCGCATACCCCTGCATGACCAGGATGGTAGATCCACACCAGTTCCTGAAGATTCAAGGCTTCTATGAAGGTTTTCCATTCACGCCAGAGCCATCCACTTTAGACCTTCCGAACCACGGATTGTGAATCTGATACAATAACTGCCCTTGTTAATGAAGTTTCTGACAGCCACTTTAAGGCTGCAGTAGCTGTCCCTACCTCCATTCTCATGCTGGAGATTGTTATCATATAAGCCCTGCTATGTTCAGCGATGATTCTGTCCTTTATTCTAGCAGAGAACCTCACCTAGATTTCACATCACGGATTACAGACCCATCAGTGTACACAATGGTATTATCATCTTCACCATGATCATTTATCAGCTGATCAATTTCCAGCTCTGCCCTCCCATTGGCTCAAGTTCTGTACCCTCTACAAAGGCTGAGGATGACTTGCTGGTCACCTGCTTGATTGCTGCTGGTAGTTCATCCAGTTCTCACCTGACCGACTCCACTCTTCTGCCTTGAATATATTTTTTAACTGTGGTCACCTGCTTGATTGTTGCCTCTGCCTGTGCCATCCATAACATCTCACTCTTTATTCTTGCTCCTTTGATGTCAGCTACGTTCCCATGCAGGGGATGCCTCTAGTCTGTGGTTACTCGTATATCAGTTTTTGCCTGGGCCATCACACATCTGGATCTAATTGACAGCAATCCAAGCATTAACTTAGAATATTCATACTTTCCACGCAGGCAACTTTAGGCTGTTTGCTCCAGAGTGAGCATGCAAAGAAATTTATTTATTTCCACATCTGACAGCAAAATCAAAAATTTTTATTGAGCACTGGAATAATAACCATGTTGCAAAAGATAGATGTATCAAAAAGCAATAAGTAAATATTAAATAATGTGATAAATTTTATGAATAGTAACTTATGTGAATCAAAGGAATTAAACAATTTGAATTAATCAAAGCACTGAAATCTGATTTCTACATTTTCATCAGTTTTTATAAACTGTTTGTAAAATTTAGAAAACTCAAACAATGCTGGGAATTTAACGCCGGTTTAATATTTCAATTCTAATGTACAAATGAAAGATATAACATATTAATAACAAAACACCAAGGCACAACCAGAACAAACCTGTGTCTGTGACTGCTACAAGATGAACTATCACAGATTCTCTCTGTGTTATGGCAGCTATGTACACTATGGAATTGAAATTTGAAACTTCTATGTTTCTGTAATATGAATAGTAAGGTAAAAATTAGTCTAATGTTGCACGTAGCATGAAATTAATACATGAAATTAGGGATACGTGACTTATGGACGTTTTATATTTTTAAATTATGAATCTTCAGACGTCATTTTTTTTTTTAGCTTAGTTACATTTACTGATTCATACAGGACCACAGCTGAACAATATACACAAGGTGTCAAAAAGGGTCTTCCACAGACCTTGGTCTGCTACCTTATATCCAGCTGTTTTAACGTCTTAAAGTTGTTTACACTACATCTCTTTAAGCTAATATAAAAAAATGTATGGAATAAGGCATGCAGAAGTTCACAGAAAAAAGGTACACTAGCACAAAGAATTGATAACAGAAACCAGAAAAAAAGATACAAGACAGAAAAAAAAAAAAAGAAAGCAGATTTAAATAGAAGCAAAGGCGTAATTTCCTGAGTCAAGGTTCATGAAATACACATAGAAGCAAACAAATAGTTAAGAAGTTTCAGAAGAGACAAAAAGACATACACTGTCAAAATGCAAACGAGGCAGAGGAAGGCGTAGTCAAAAGAAACATGAAGGACCTAAACAACAGTGCAAAGAAGCTTAAAAAGACAAATAAGCGGTCATATGGCCTAATCAAGGATGTAAAAGAAAACTGCGTAACAAATTTTATGAAAGGAGCAGATGAAGTGATGTGAGGAATATTATGAGGAACTTTTAATGAGGCCAGCTCCACAAGATTCCCCAAACATCCAGTCAGCAGAAAAGGAGTTGATGGTGAACAACCACATACAGAAGGCATAAAGAAAGAACGTCATTAAGTTTATAAGAAAAAACATCAGCAGATTAGAAGGGAAGGATACTTGGTCAAACTGTCAAAGAAGGTTGATTTTCAAGTGTGCACAAATTACAAAGGAATAATGGTAAAAATGTATGTATGAAATAGAATAGTGAAACAATGTATGGAAAATAAATATGTTAGAAACAGGAAAAGATTATATGTAGCAAGGATACTACAACAACAGTAAAATTCAATATTACCTAGCAATATCCCCAGCAGCACTGAGAATACTGGACTGCGACTGTGAAGCAACCCTTCCCATACCTTTCTTGTTTTCACCAAGATCAAACACCTGAGAATTGCAATTCCATAAACATTTTCATTCCCAGCAAGAATCATTCTGCTTGTTCCTTTTTTATTATGACTATTACTGAGCACAGAGTAAACACTACAAATGAAGCACATGTGAAAGTATCTATAAAATAATGTTTTAAAAAAAATCTTCAAAGCACCTCAAAAATGACATATTTACAAGTCAAGCTCACATCCATAAAACAAAATGTTAGCTAACACAATGGAATATTTTCTATAACACATGCTATATCTCACCTGTATAGTTCCTTTCTGTGTTCGGGCATACAAAATACCTCTTGTGTCATCTACGCAAATCTGTACCAGGGCATCTAGCATGAAAATGAAAACATGGTCTGGATTTTAAACAGGCTTTTAAAATAAATGCACTTGTCATGTAATGTCACAATTTAAGTCATGGAACTGATTAGGTACTGAAGCAGGAAAACGTCAGTAAATAATGAAATGGTAGAACATAGCTCCAGATTTTCACATGATATTAAATTCTACTTTATCTATGATAATCTCATAAAGATATAACTTCCAAATTGCTCAGAGATGCACTTAGGCCAATGCCTTTTAACCTTTCAGAGATTCTGCACCTGTTTACAGCTCCTAAGAAGCCTCGACCTTTTCAAAAGCATCTTAAGAAGCCTCGCACCCTCTATCTTCTAGCTCGCAAAAATACTAAAAAGATACACAAGTATGTTTTAAGAAAATGTTAGTTACAGAATGTGACAATAGTTCTGTATTTAATTCACCTTGTCCTTGTTAATTTTGTAGAAATACATTTGAATTTTGTGTATTATATAGTGCTTATGATGATTCACTTTTTAAAATATCTGGTATGTCTCGCACCTACAGAAGATGGGTCTCACAACCCTGAATTTCAAATACAGGAAACAGATTTCGTTAATAAAAACGATGTATGAAACATCTCTATTTCTATTTATTTCAAATAATGAACCCAACAACAGCAGCCATATTTTATGACATCACTAGGACTAACTTCACTTACCATCCTCACTGAATGAGAAGTTTAAGAATGATGGAATCAGAAAGGACAAAGAGCTAGTGGAGTGGTTGACTTTACGGCATTTCCGACTGAACCACCCATCCTCTGCCTGAAAAATGTAAACAAAACATATGTACAACCTTGCACTTCTGAAAACCAGAAAGAGGAAAGGGTAGAGCTGGAGGAGAGAAAGTAGTAACATGAGGAAGAAATTGAAAAAAAAAAGAAAGCATGTAGGAAGAGGGTGGATAAGTGAAGTAATGGTGATGGTATGAGCATCAAGTGGTTAGAGCACTTGCTTCTCAAATCAAACTTACACGGTTTGACACTTTACAGTACCATGCTCCTTTCTATCCAACTGTAAATGGGTACCCGACTCTGCTCTTGGTGTAGGGAAAGCAAAGGCAGTGAGGAAGGGAACCAGTCACCCTACCTCATAAAGCTGAGACATAATATAGTGAAGTCTTTAACACTTCACTCCCCTATGGTAGTTTCTGCTATGGGACTACCTTACTGGTGGTAGCAGAGGTTGCAGGAAGTTATAGCATAATCTTCACACACACTAATTTATAACAGTAGCAGCAAATGAATTTATAACAAATGTCAAAACTAGATTATCAGCCTTGGTCCTCTGTGATGAAGCAGGTAAAAACTGCACAGTGAATTAAAAAGTGTAACTGCAACAAAACGGCACATTATAAAATTTAACACATACGTGTAAGGAATCTTTTAAAGAAACAAAAGAACACAAGACAATAATATAAATCTGTTCTGTAGCTGCACTGTGCCAAACTTTATTTTATTTTTAAAGTGCATAAATTAGTCAGGCAGTAAATACATCTTAATTGGAATGGTATGACATGGTCATCAATGTCATCATCATAACCCTCCACTCCCAAAGGAGCATAGGCCTTTAACAAACACATGCCAAGTCCTCCTGTTATGTGTACCAGACAGTCCTTTGTTCTGGAATGCTCAGGGTAAGAGATGCAGAGGAGGGAAAAGGAAGGGATCCCGTTACACGCCCATTGCTTTGGCATATTGGGAATATGGTGTTAGGCCCATATTTTCTTGACCATCGGCACACTAGGGTGATGTGGTCAGCATCACGCCGGCCGCCTTAACCTTCCCAGAGTTGCTCTAGTACCCAATTGGGGCTGGGTCGACCCAGGAGCCATTTGCGGCCTAAAAAAAAACCCACCTCATCTGGGGATCGAACCATAGACCACTGAGCTAGGAAGCCAGTGCACTAACCACTATGCTACCGCAGCTCCCAAGAGATGCAGAGGCAGAACGAAAAACACATGGAGAAGAAAACTGGAGACAAATCTTCTTTCATCTGTAGCCGCCGACTGTCAAAGCAGTCAGTGGCCATCACGCCTGGTGGCATCTTGTAGGGCAACAACAAACTGCTTCCACCCTGCTCTGTCTGACAAACAGTTAAATGAAAATTATGACGAAGACATGGAAAGATCTTGAGCTGATGGCACAACAGGATTTGGCATACGTTTGTTGAAGGCCTATGCTCCTTAGGGAGCTTTACAAGTAAAGATGAAGAAAAAGAATTACATCTGTTATAAAAATAAAAGTGCTGTTATCTTCTAGCATATCAAGCTTCTACTTCTCACAACTGCCCCAAGAATGATGGCTAAAATAACGACACACTGGCAGTGTGACTTTGGTCCAGTACTCAGCATTCACTGGCAGGTCTACCTGGCTGAGTGCGGTTAGTGCAGGGTAAGAATAGTTAAAATACTATTCGGGTACTTGGGCATCTCCACATTTAGTTGCTTCATTATCCCTTTCATACGTGCCTCCTATTCCCTTCTCCAGTGTTTTTTTGTGTGTTCCTTCACCTCTCTTATGCTAATGACTCTTTATCTATTTTAATTTACAATACAATCACAATTAACATGAGCTGGGGAAAAGTATGAAAAGGATCATCACTTCTGAGATAATTCTCACAAATGATGCCACTATTACAAATTTCATGTTTTTATGTGTTTTTTTTTTTTATATTTGTGTTTTCCTGAGCTCTTTGTGAAATCTTTTATTAATTTTTTTTCAACCTACTTTGTAGAACATTCCGTTAGTTGTAATTTACTGAAATTGTTATGGAGAAAATTATCTCAATTTATACAAATTTCAAATTACAGGTGGGCATCCTGAATGTTTCTTCCTGCACAATCGCACTATGTAAGGAAACAAATGTAAGTAAGAATAAGTGTTTGAAACTTGATTAACTCTTTGACTCCATAATTATTTTCCACCCTGTGCCATAATTATTTTTTGAAGAATTCTAAACGGTGAAGTGTACTGTCTTTTAGTGTAAATTTTATGTTTATCTTTTTCTGTGAACATGTACTTATTATATACTGAACTGTAGGGAAATGGATAGAGAATTGTAATATATAACATCTTTGGTATATTAACACAAATGTGTTCGGTATACTTAAAACATTTTGCATGTAAAATTGAAAAACACTAAAAAGTTAACTGTAGAATACGATCTTACCAAAGACAAATTACTGTTGTAGACAATAAAACTTTCTTTTTAGTCTTCAAACATCAAGTTAATCCATATGCAAAGTAAAAAAAAAAACATTGCTTATGGCCACAATTAGTACATTTAGTGTTATTCACACCAGTTTTTACTGTGGTCCCTTGTAAGAAAAAAATAAATTATGCAATCGTGCATTATGTAATTTTCAAACAAATAAAGAAGAATAACATCATATAAAAACTCTTTTACACTTGTTTAATGTTTTAATAGTATCCCTAGCTTCATCTTCTACCTAGGACTAGTGATTAGGTGTTACGGTAGGTCTAGTTTTGTTGCTTTTTTAATCGGCCAGAATATGACCACACCCACTCATCAACTAAATCTAATGTGTCTAGCTTTTCTGCACCGATTCCGTATTTTGACAACAAACTGTAACTACCAAACAATCATCAGCAATGTCAGCAATGTTTAAAAGTAGTTTGACACAATTATTTGCTTAGGAGACTTAGAAAATGTAAATATAAAGCGTGACATGTTTCTCTAGCAACAACAACGAAAAACGCAAACACGCGAATCGTCACACAAATTGTGATAATAACATCAAAACACGCACATGTGCTGCTTAACTACAGTCAAATTAGTTGTTTAAATAGTAGTGGAAGTCATTCTATGAGTTTTAAAATATGAACTGCATTAAACGGACGATTTTTTGGGTTTATTTGTGATAAACTAAAAACAACGCTCTGAGCGTTGCGCTGGCACGGCACGTCGAATTTTGCAACGCACAGAGGTTGGTCTGGAGTCAAAGAGTGAAGGCTGGAACGGAAAGTAACTCTCTTTTCTGTGGAAAAGTATTCCTTCATCTGATAAAATGAGTATGTTCATTTATTTCCTCACATATCCTTCTCCTATCATCACTGCCTGCATAGTTTCACCATCCGAAAACAAGGAATACTCCACTATTTTACGCTATTCTATCAGATTAAAATTGTTGTTCTTAAATAAAGACAGAATTCTTCACCCTCACACAGAAAAATGACAGATGTTTAGTGCACGCATGCATTATCTCCACTATTTCTTCCAGATTCAACCATTACAAACATGCACTTACCATCCACAGCCTTGTGAAAGCTAACACCCAGTAAAACTATGTCCACTGGAGTTGCTAGACACATCAGATACTGAATGTGTGGTTGGAAAATACCTGACAAAAGAAACATTATTTAACATGAATTTTTCATTGATGTCCACTGTTGAATTGGAAAATGACAGGTTCTTGGTATAAATTGTAGTAATTTAAAAAAAATTCTCCTCCTTTTTCAATCTGATAAATGAAGCACAGCAATTTTCATATTAGTTGGTTGTTATTTATCTTTATGCAGTTCCTGTTTTGAAATTTCCATGGTAAGAGAGGTAGAGACCGAAAAACCAAGGAGAAGAGTACTGGAGACACAAATGAAAGAGATTGAGCAGACATGGAAAGACCTGAAACTGATGGCAATGGGCAGGAGGACATGGCATGAGTTTGCTGAAGGCCTATGCTCCTTGGGGGGCGTGGCGCACTGGAGGGCAATGATGAAGTTAATTGATCTTCATGCATCACAGAATAGTTAGCAAGACGGTTGGCCATTAATTAATGAGTGATGACATTGCTGCTACACATCATGCACCAGTCTGATTAAAATTGTGATCCACCTGATAACACCATTCTCGCAGCTTATTCGAAGTTCGTTACAATTTGACCAGATTCTGTTACAAACTATAACTGCACTAATTTTACACAAATACACAACAGTTGCCATTATAACTAGAAAAATTAAACCTTACTAATGTAAAGCCCCTCTTTCGTGTTAACCTTACTACCAAAATAAAACTGGCTAACCCTGTCCTCATATTGGCAGAATTTCAATCCTTTTCACTTAAAGTGCATACTCCCCATGGACAATGTCATCAAGGCATGTAAGGAGAGAACAAGAAAGTATCCAGTGGGGTACTGGAAGATGAGACAGGTCTGTATTTCAGAGATGGCATTTGCTGATGATGTTGTCCTGATTGCTAAATCAGAGGCACATCTCTAATCCAACCTGGAAGTTTAGAAGGAAGAGCTGGAGAAGAGAGGGATGGTCATAAGCAGCTCTAAAACAAAATCCATGGTGATATCACGAGAAGAAAGAGTACATCAGATTAAGCTGGGAGAACAGGTCCTGGAGCAGGTCGACCACTTTAAATACCTCGGAGCTATTATAGACCGAAAGGGAGGCATCAGAGAAGAGTTGGCCACTCGAAAAGAAGCAGCTGGGAGACTTTTTCAGGCCATAAATCGAGGATTCCTCAGCAACAGAGAGGTTGGTAAGAAAACGAAGATGGCTGTATACCGCTCCACCTATGCCCCAGTCTTGACATACGGATGCGAGTCATGTGCAATGACCACAGCCCACAAAAGCCAGATCCAAACCTCAGAAATGAGGTATCTGAGGAAGGTGGTTGAAGTAACAAGAAGAGACATGGTCCGCAACCAGACGATATGCCAAGGCCTAAAATCCTATTCCCTGCAGACCCAAGTAGAACAGTCCCAACTAAGATGGTTTGGCCATGTCTGCAGAATGGGAGAAGATCGGCTACCACGACAAGCATGGGAAACAAAAAGCCAGGGATTCAGACCCCCAGAACGGCCCAGAGTCCGCTGGGAGGACCACATTAGACAATCTTTGAAGGACCGAGGACTAGAATGGAACCAGGCCAGGAGGAAGACAGTCGATAGGATAGTCTGGCGCTCTCTCTCTTCCAAACCTCTACACCTCACAGTAGAAGGGGAACGACTAAGTAGTTCACTTAAAGTGACTTGACTTTGATCCACTGTCACTAAGCGTCAGCTCTTGATGAAAAAAATGTTAGTAAATAAGTGAACTGTCCATTTGTTAAACCGATTCTCTACCATTTTCTTTTTTATTTATATATTACATTTAAAAAACTTACATACTTCCAGATATGAATAGCAATGTGACATTTTCCTGGCATCAATGATACTGTAAAGAAAACCACTCTCTTATGTTTTTCTTTCCTAATGTAGTTTTTCAAATAGACATTCTTAAAGCCACTTCCGTAACTGGCCTCCATGCAGGAAGCCTGCATCAAGGGACTACATGCTTTTTCTAATGGTTGTTTCTGTTTTGTAAACATGATGAGGCCCCATGAAAACATTTACACCATTTTCTTTTTTCACTCCTTATGAAGCACGGAGTCATTACTGGAACTGGCCCCCTTTTATGACGCCTGCACCACCGCAGGTCTTATGCTCTTACAGAGTTGGTTTCTGCCAGCCCTAAGCACCTGGTATTACTGACCTCTTACATGATCAACAGTAGTACTATTCTTTCATTGGTCCCCCCCGAACTATACTGGACCAATAACTGACATACTTAGCAGAAATTTTAATATCCAAAGATGGCACACTGATAAGGATGCAGATAGACATATAATAATTTTTAAGACAAGAGCTTAAGTATTCAATAAATTCAAAGACAAATTAGCCTTGTCTGATACCAACCTGTCTTTGGTTTTAATAAAGCAGCACTCAAAATAGTCTCACCCAACCCATCAAAGTAGGCCAAATCAGAGCTAAAAAATTCAGTAGAGAAAAAAAAAAGACTTAACAGGCTACAAGTTATGCAGGGAAATACAAGATAAAATAACACATTATATAAACACACAGAAAAAATGAATTTAACAGACAACTTTTGCAGGCAAATACTAGATAAAATAATATATTATAAACACACAGAGCACCTACAAATTCAACAGAATGCTGCTGCATGCTGTGTTTCACATTTATTATTCAATTTCTGGTGGCTAAGCATTCATCTAATTTGTATTACTTTATGAATATGAGATTATAATTTCCTTCTAATTTGTATTACTTTATGAATATGAGATTATAATTTCCTTCTAATTTGTATTACTTTATGAATATGAGATTATAATTTCCTTCTAATTTGTATTACTTTATGAATATGAGATTATAATTTCCTTCTAATTTGTATTACTTTATGAATATGAGATTATAATTTCCTTCTAATTTGTATTACTTTATGAATATGAGATTATAATTTCCTTCTAATTTGTATTACTTTATGAATATGAGATTATAATTTCCTTCTAATTTGTATTACTTTATGAATATGAGATTATAATTTCCTTCTTTCCTTACCCTTTTGCTCCTTTATCTCGGAGCATGCAACCACTAATGTAGTAGCCCCACATGCAGAAGTCTACAAAGCACTGTGCTCTTGCACTGAGGGTTTTTTTTGGCAACAAAAACATGGTCACTTTACATGCTGAGGTTGCCAACCTCATGTACAACCGTGCCTTTAGCTGCCTCTTATGACATGCTTGGAGGGAACAGTCATCCTACTCTATTTTTTTCTCAACAGAGACCCATGGTAACCACCACAAGGGGCAAATCACAATTTGCTTACAGTTGAACAACCTAGACAAAGATGTGCACAATTCCTTCTTTTAATTCTCCTATCCACTGCTGTTCGTAAACATCAAAGAGAAAGAAGTTACTCCATGCCTATTACAATACAACATGCAGATAAATTATCATTTGAAAGCCCTACATGTCCACCAATCAATAGCTGACTTACCCATCTTCATATTTCCACACAAAAATATCACTGTCAATTGTCAGCCAAGCTCTCTCTATCTCCAGGAACAGTCCCATCATGCAGTTACACTGCATACCTTACAACTGGGTTAAAGATGTACTTTCCGTCAACCTTCACATTAATGGGCTATTCATCACTATCATCATTTTCCTTTGCTATGGAGCCACCACTGCAGCTGGCCCACCTTCCAGGAAGCCTTTACAAAGCATTCATATGCTCTTGCAGCCATGGTTTTTATAGCAATCTGTTTTACTTAATGACGTTGCCAGCCCAATGCCAACCTCATATTACTCATCTTGTATGACATACCTGAGGGACCAGTAATCCTATTCTTTCTATCAGGGTTAATGGGCTATTGCTTACTCTCAGGGTTAATGGGGTATTGCTTACTCTCAGGGTTAATGGGGTATTGCTTACTCTCAGGGTTAATGGGCCTATTGCTTACTTTCAGGGTTAATGGGCTACTGCTTACTTTCAGGGTTAATGAGCGATTACTCTCAGGGTTAAAAGGCCATTATGTACACCAAAACTTGATTATTGTGAGTTCTGTGTTTTTTCCTGTAACATCTGTAGAAGAGTATTAATTTATTGCAAAATGGTGATGCTGTCTCATAATATTGTCAAACTATGTCCTTCTCTACTACACCATTAATGACTCTTTACTCATTTTCATCATTTTTGTTTTCCAAATGCTCAATGTGGCACTGGCTTCTTCTTTCTCAGAGGATCACATAGATACATTTTTATCTGCTCTGTTCTTCAAGAAGGTGGGCCATCGGGATCCATCTCCCGTGTTATATGATATCCTGGGGACTGCATTGTTTGCATTTGATTAATTCTCAAAACTTTTAGTCGATCGTTGTAATGATTCATGCATAAGTGTAACATCTGATGGCTTGTTTCCAACCGCCGTTCCTGTCTGCTGTCTTGACTGTACTCCTTTTTCTACGTTCAAAACACTGTATGCACGGAAAAACATCATGCATTCAAAACGTTGAGAATGCTCGCACTTACACTCTTAGTAATAATCAGTATAAATGATAGTACAAGTGTAAACACTATAAAGGATACGCCCAAATTGTTCAACCATCTCAGGCGGGAGAGGAACTTTCTTTTCCACTGATATCTCTGAAAGTGTGTCCAGACCAACTCCAATATCAGACAGGCTTGGATAGTCATGGTCATACAATCCACTTAAAGTTGGGTGAGCTGAAAAATATAAACCTCGTGTCAAAATTAATTTTAAGATATGTTAATAGCTACCCATTGTAGTGCCTGCCCATTAATGGAATGGCAAGATTATTACAAAATGACACAAGAAGCTGTTACTTTGATTATTAAAAAAATACTGTTTTCTTATTATTTTGTTTCTGCAATAATGCACAATATTAATCATGTGACCATCTACTATCTACTTTGGCATTTGGGAAAACATGATTCACATCCCAAATTAAAATTATTAGCTTTCTTGTATTTAATTCTCTCATATATGGTGCTCAAGAAGTTTAGCATTTGTAAAATGAATATCTTACTCTCAGAAGGAATGTTCAGCAGGTCAACCAAATCCAAATAAGAGCGATCATCCTGGATGTGTCTGTCGACCAAGCGACCCGCACTGTCTAAAATATCTTGAAGCGATAAAACAGGCAAGCCTGGATTCAACATCGAAACCATGATCAAATGCTGATTAACAAATCAACTGATCAATGTATCTGCAAATGTAACAAAACAGGGTTAGTTCAGACACTTTGACATTTTATTAAAAAATCTGATTATTATTGCCCTCTAAAGCAGAGAAATTCATATCCATTCAGGTTCTTTCCATGACTTATTTATCCTTTTAAGTCTATATTTTTTTTTCCCTATGTATTTTAAGCCTTCCTTAATTTCTTTTATACTGAGAAACTCAGAACAAGGGCAGCTTTGTAATGCTCTCCCACGGCTGTTTGCGAGCGACGTTTTAGTTTTTCCTGATTGCGCTATTTGAGATCACGTGGTCAACTTCCTAATGGGAAAAAAATGTGGCGGTGTTTACTTTTGATAGGGCTTAATTAATGCTTTTAGGCTACTTTATTATTATAAATACCAGCTTTAATTTTGCGTAAAGCTAGACTAGAAATGTTAGAGTAAATTTTAGAACAAGAATAAACATTTTATCACAATTAGAACAGAAGATATAATAGTCTGAAATAGTGTAAAATTTACATTTTTTTAATATTTTATGGTTTGTTTCTAATGCAATTTACACTAAAACGATCACAATCAACATGCATAACAAATTACAGAAATCAAAAGTAGAAAACCTGCAGAAAATAGATATCATAGTTTTGTTTTGGTTTCATGCGTCAAACATTAATTATTGAAACATTAAATTGCAAGTCCACATTTATTACCTTAAAATAACACACCCAATTGTCCCCAAAACATGAGAGCTAACAATTATCTCAATCATACATCACGATGGTCATGTAAAAATGAGTATGGTCATGAGTAAAACAAAATGTTCAATTTAATAAATAAAACATACACCTATTAAATGATTTCCACACTCTGTTAATTCTGTCACTTCTTTCAATTTTGGAAATAGTGGAATGTACAAATTCTCCTCCTTGCTCTCCATGCATGCCCATTCCAAAGCCATGAGTTCTGATCCAGTCTGCGCAATGTTTTTCTAATATGTGCTGTTTAGGAATTGTCTTACTGGGGAATAGCTTTCTGAACAAAGACATATATGTCTCTATTGATGCTATTATTGATTCTTTACTAATTGGTTTACTGTGTAATATTTTGTTGTGTACTTTCTCAAATGCTTCGTTCAGTGAATTGAATTGTTCTTGGGCAATAAAAGCTATGTCAGTTATATCTTGTTTGTCTTTAATTTTCAGTGTTTGTGTAATGATTGCTCTTGTAAGATCTTTATAAACTTTTTGTGTGATATCTGTGGCAGTGATTCCCTATGAATGCTCTTCTATGATAAGCCTGTGGTATGATTTTGTGTTTGGCTAGTACCTTGTCCAAGTGAGCAAACTGGGCCAGACCTAGCATACAGATCTTGAAACTGAAGTTTGGCCAGCGCATCTTGTGCATTTTCAAGTTTAACTTTAAAATTATATGTCTCCTCCTTAACCTCACAAAGTTCAATACCTGCCTGAAAAAATTCAATTTTAGCTTCTAATTCTTCTGCCTGTTTCCAGTTCCTACCAAATCTCTTCAAGTTCTTAATAGTACTAATGTTTGCATGTATCTCTTGCAGATTCTCAAATATCTTTGCGTCTATTGTATCGGCAACCTGTTCTAGAAGTCTGTGGTGTTTCAAAACAATGCCTAATAAAATATGAAGATAAGGAGGTGCTACATTTTCAATTTCAATCTCTAACATTGGTTTGTGTAAACAATTATGGTAACGTGCCACTTGCTTTTTATTCCCTTTCTCATATTTCATATATCTATTGTAATCTCTTATCAACATGGCCAAACTTCTTGGTTTGCAAGATGTATGCTCTCTGGATGTCTTTATTTCCTTGTTTTGCTGGAGACACCACAGACATGGGTATGTTCCTTGAGCTCCAGACAAACCAAACATTTTCATCAAAAAGTCATAATCCCTGAATAAGAAAACAACAACTTTTTTACCATCCCACTCTAAATCTATTAGTGACTCTATCTGAGCTTTCATGTCATTCATAAATATTTCTAAATTATTATATGTATCTCTGACTCTAGCCATTGATAAAAGGATGGTATTAGATTTCGAATTTGGTTTCTCTGAATTTACTACCTGCATTGTAACTTTGATGCTTCCCTTTCCATGATCACCCCCAATCTTCAGCCATACTTCATTTTCTGGAATGGAACCCTTATGCCACGTTAATAAGCCTGCCCTCTTGTAATCTTTAAGAAGCCCACGAAGAAATCCACATAAATCTTTGATACATGCAAATGATGTCTCTAGCCTTTGTCCATTATCCCCCACAAACTCTTTCATTTCCACATGCACCCATTCACGTGTAATCTCTCTTGTCCATTTTCTTTCTGCCCCTTCATGCTTCATGTCAACACCAACATGTTTCAATAATCTTCTGTTTTCTCTCCTGTGCCCACGTAAGACCTACTGTTTCCTTCATGGCTATTGCTAATTCTTTGGATATTCTAACTCTACTTTCAATGCCTGCTTTCCTGCAAATTTCCTGACGTGACGTTTCTGAACAGTGTTGTAGTTCATGTGCCTGCTGCAGGTCTAGTGAGTCAGTTGATGTTCCAGCAATATGTTTCCTAACAGTGTGGAGAAATTGAGATCGCTTACGTTTTGTTGGCGTTCTGGTGACTGATGTTTCTCTTCTATGTTTAATTAGTTTTTGTAGTACAATAGGCTGTCCTCTGGTTTTGCATTTTATATTATTTTTTGCTGTTTCTATTTTTTTTTCTAACAATGGATGTGAATAGGGTTTCTTCCTCTTGTGTTAGTGGTTGTGAAGGTGGCTTAGCAAGTAACTGTTGTACTGTGATGTCACTTTTGAAGACAGGCGAGGTGGATGTACTTGTCGTATGTATAACTGACTTGGTAGGTGTAGATGTGGCAACAAAAACTGGCATGCTAGGGTGAGTAGTGTTATCCACCTCCAAATGAATAATGGTATCACCTTTAACTCTTTCATTCCAGAGTTATTTTGCACGCTGTGCCAGACTTTTTTGTGGGCAGAATTTTATAGAGTGAAGCGTTCATCTCTGTCTAAATTTTTTTTGTGAATTTTCCTTTGAACATGTACTTAGTATTATAGATAACCTTACTTGCTGCCACATATGTATACCTCAGTCAGAATTATTCTGGAATAGTGTGATGACTACGTTATATGTCTAGGGTATGTGTATGATGAAGTGTAAGTCCTAACAACAACAGACAGATAAACAATTTAATTTATTCCACCACACTTGACAACACTGTGACACTCACATACATAAAACACTCTACGAGGATATCTTAAAGGAGTCACTGATAACTTTTCAAATAACAATATGTATTCAGTGCTGTCATGAATGTATATGTGTCCTGATTCAAATACAAAGGGAACCAGGAATCACAATCAATTTTAATTACAAGTTATATGTACAGAATTTATTAATATGATTCTTGTAGTGACATATATTATTAATAGTATCCTATGTGTGTCAGTTGTGTAGTAGTAATAGGAGGTAATACTGGTTTTGTTTTGTTCAAGCTCTGTTGGTATTTGTCATCATGACTTCAATAGTTTGTTTCTATTGGAACTAGTATTGGAGATGTTCTCAGTTCCTGGTATTAAAACAATTAAATTCCCCTCTTAATTTTATTTTACAATGTCATTTTAAGATGGGGGTACATAATGTTGAGCTCCATGGCCACACTCTCTTATCTTTCGTGATGACTGCAGTAAAAGACTCCTCTGCTCGATTACTTTAATGAGTTCTGGAGCCACCCACTGGTTGCTATATGGACCAAGGAGTATGCTGTCCACCTCTGGCTTCAGCAAAGCTCTGACCAGGTGCTGCTCAATAACTTTAAGACCACGGTCCCCTGAAACAAGAAGGTTGTACCTTCTACGTCAGAACTAATTTATACTCTATTTCTACACTGAGCACAATACATCACAAACATTGAGTTCAGAGCGTTAGGCCAACTGTCAGCTTCATCTGAAATACTTTATACCAGTATTTCCCTCCCTAATGGTTACTACGCCTCTGCAATTCCAGCATTATTTCTTTCTAGTCAATAATCTAGGTGTCAGTGTACTGTTTGGCCATTCCATGCAGTTTTACTTTCCTCCGACACGTTCTGTTCAGGCTGGAGCACTATAGGCTTTACCTTATGTTCGCTACTGAACTACACATATATATACAGACATAAAATTATCAATTTACATTCAATTTTCATTAAAAGATATTGAATATTTCAAGCTTACCACAATTCATGGAAATAATAAACAGTTTCGTTGACTGGCAATGAATATAGCACAACTCCGATCTGCCGATGTCCCAGGCTTTATTTTATAAAAAATATACACTGGTGCTCAACGCACTGCTTCTTAGTAGGTTTATTACAAGATGTGGCAAGGAACAGACGCTCTGAATTGAGTATATTCGCAGCTCTACCCAATCAAACCATGTCTACACATCTTTTCAAAAAAATACACCTTTTCACGTTTCCCCTGACAACACAAGATAGTATTTATAGCCCGACCAATCGTGTTTTTGTTTAGTCTTACATTTGTTGCGCTCCAATCAAATAGGAGTTAACATGGTAGGCTATTTCCGTAACGTAATGTTTTTTCAAACACGTTATAAAAAAATTTTATGAGCAGAAATGATTTCATGCTGTCAGGCACCCCCACTATTTTATTTTGGCCATAACTTGGTAATTCCTAGACTATTTGCGTAACGTTTTACATATTCTTTGTCAGCAAACCCTAAGGAACCCAAATATGCGAATTTAATGGAGCCAATATGCATTTTCTTCCAGGATAGTCGTGCTGTTACTACCTTCTCACTTCCAAACTTGAGGGTGTCTGGGTACTGTCATGTTTTCAAACGTAAACCGGTATAATGTCATAATTCCCAATAAGCGTTTTTCAGGATTTTAAAACCTAACTCTGGTATGGGTAGTGAATTTTATCACTGTCGATTTGAAATAAAGTTAGTGCATGTGGCCTTACACGCGTGATGGCAGCAATTGTGTATCGCGCGACGCGTGTTTAGTGTTGCATGTGTCCTTGCTTTCTGCCTCTCCCTTCTCTCTATCCTTTAGTCCATCTGTCTTTTAGTTACGCCGTGTATAAAATGGAATGAATGAAATATTAAATTTAGGTCATTGATCAGCTTGCGTATCTCAAGGTTTTTCCAAGAAATACAGTACACGTTTCATTGAAGAAAGCGGGTAATAATACAGTAGGCTTTTACTATCAACGTGAAAGCGTTACAATTTGCAGACGAAGGAAAACACAGGGGTATTTTGCGTACAGTCATTGTGACAGCACTGTTCTTTACCATTCTTCTTTCCTTTTATTAAATTTATTTGTTAGGCTTTGCATTTACGTTTTAATTTATATATGGGGATTAGAATAATTCACGACACTTATTATATACCAAACTGTAGGAAAATGGATAGAGAATTGTAATATATAATGTCTTTGGTAGTATTAACACAAGTGTGTTCGTTATACTTAAAACATTTTGCATGTAAAATTGAAAAACACTTTCTTCTTCTTCTTCTTGCGATCGCATCTTTGATGATTACACCGTCAGACGAGTTCTCATGATGAATTCGACTGTTGTTTGAAGTTCCTCTTTAACTCCATATAGCTTTGAGTTTAGTGTTGAGTCATTGGGCCAGTATATCTTTCTTAACTGGTCATACAGAGGACAGTCCTGTAGAACATGCTCAGCAGTTTGTTCATTTAATCCACATGTGCACAGTGGTGAAGCAGACAGTCGTAGCTTGTGCATGTGTTTATTCAGTTTGTTATGCCCTGTCCTGAGTCGAAAAATAGTTATCTGTCCCTGCCGGTCGAGAGTGTGATAGTCGTCTTTGGGTTGGTTCTGTTCTCTTCTGATAGTCTGGATAGCTCTCTTTTTCTCAAAGTATGTGACTTCATTCTCTTCTTGTTCACATTCTCCTCCCTTTTTTGCAAGTTTATCTGCCTTTTCATTTCCGGGTACACCATAATGAGATGGTACCCACTGAAGTATGGTTCTCTTTTTGGCAGCTACCTTGTTTAGTTCATTTCTCAGATGCGGGAGTTTACCACCCTTGAGAGCTTGCAGGACAGACAGTGCATCTGTGAGGATGACTACCTGGTGGCAGTCAGAGTTGGTGTTATAAATCATATTTGCAGCTTGCTCTAGAGCTTGAACCTCAGCTGTATAGTTGGAACAGAATTTACCAGTGGGAATGTGCCTAGTCTCACAGCGGTTGTCAGGATATGAGATAAAGATACCGGCACCTCCATTCCTAACAGCATTAGTTGCTGATCCATCTGTATAGGCATGTATCCATGATTGATCGGGATAGCTTTCTTGGATCATACTCAATGTAGCAGTTCGTTTTTGCAGATCATTATACTCACATCCACTTGTGAGACCACTGACTGATGTATTAATTTGGAGGGCACTGCTGGCCTGCTCCCATGGTACAGGGTATAGGGTGGGCTTCAGTGGTGTTGTCTTCATGGATAGGTCTTCTTGATGTTGTCTTATAAGTCTTTTTCCCCGATGCACAAAGCTGCTACGCTTTAGACGTCCCAATGCCAGATCATCTAGTCTTGTCTTCATTGGGTGCATTGGCATACTGTTGTACTTTTCCATCTGGATCATGGTTTTTGTGTCTCTTCTATGGGACAGTGTCTGTAATCCAGCAACCTTCTGCATCTCTGTTATTGGTGTAGTTTTCATGGCTCCTGTAATGAGCCTGAGAGCTTGATTTTGCACCTTGTCCAAAGACTGCAGATGTGAGTTAGCAGCTGATGACCATGCTGCTGAGCTAAACTTTAAGTGTGGTCTTATTACTCCATTATAAATCTTCTTTAGATTTTGTTCATTTGCTCCCCAGTTGGTACCTGCTAATTTTCTGAGTATGCCTAGTCGTCTTCGGGCCTTTCCTTCTGCATTTTCAATATGCTTATTCCATGTAAGCCTCTGGTCAAATGTCACCCCAAGATAGGTGGGGTAGCTTTCTTCCTTGATCACGGTTGTCCCTAGGTGTATGTTAGCTGCTTTGTCCTTGGGGGCGAGGGAGAACAGTGTTGTGGAGGTTTTGTCTGTGTTTATTGTGATAAGCCATTTCTCTGCCCATGACACTAGCATGTCTGCTGCCCGCTGCATTCCACAATTTGCTGTGGTGACATTTTCATCAGTGCACCAGAGTACTAGGTCATCTGCATATAAGGCAGCTTTCACTCCTGCAGGGAGATCTCTCACCAGGTCATTGATGTAAACAAGGAAGAGTGTTGGGGAAATTACTCCTCCTTGAGGTACCCCCTGATGGAGCAACACTCTTCTGCTCTGCAGACCGTCAAGAGTGACTCTGGTTCTCCTGTTATGCAAGTATGACTGGATCCATTTCATCATGTTGCCTTGGATTCCACTTCTCCTAAGTTTTGCAATGAGGCCATCTTTCCACACCTTGTCGAAGGCCTGCTTGAAGTCGACCCAGATCGTTAGGACCTTTTTCTTCTCCTGGAAGGCATCTTCTATTGCTTGAGACAAGTAAGTAACTTGGTCTTCTATACTGTAGCATTCTCTAAATCCAGCTTGTTCTGGCACCAGGATCTGCTCAGACTCTAAATACCATTTCAATCTGTGGTTGACTATTCGCTCCATAGTCTTCCCAACACAGCTTGTGAGACTGATTGGCCGGTAACTTGCAGCCTCGGTCTTACATTTCCCTTTCTTTAGTATGGGTATTGTGATGGCTTCTCTCCATACTTGGGGTACCGTTCCTTTCAACCAGCTGTGGTTGAATATCTCAAGCAGTTTTGTCTTTGCTGCTGAGCTCAGATTTACTAGCATTTCGTTGCTGATTTTGTCTGGGCCGGGTGACTTTTGAAACTTAAGCTTGGAAATAGCCTTCTGTAGTTCTCCTAGTGTGATGGGTTCCCTCATTGGGGCAGGAGTATCTGTCTGTCCCATGGTTGCCAGTATTTCTTTTCTTATCTCTCTCTGATGGTCTATGTTAATGGGTAAGTTGCTGTCTGAACTGTATCTTCTAGCAAACAAGTCTGCAGCTTGTTTTCCTCTGAAAAGTTTGCCACCTTCATCCAATGTGATAGTCTGCCCTGGTGAGGAACGCTCTTCATTTAGAGACTTGACTAATCTCCAAAGTTTCCTGCCGTCTTTCCCAAGATTCAGCGACGCCGTTTTAGTTCTCCAGCTTTTCCGTTTTTCCTCTAGCTTTGTTCTCTGAAACTCTGCTACAGCCTTTTTCCATTTGTTGTGAGTTTCAAGTGAAGGCTGAGACTCTGCGTCCTTTCTAGCCCTGTCCATAGCTTCCTGACGCTCTTGGAGTGTGCTGGACCAGTATGGCATGCAGTTACGCCGGCATCCTTTGGGAATGGTTTCTTTTGCAGCTTGCAGTATGCATCTGTTGAAGTCTTTCACCACTTCACCAATGTCTCTGTTCTGTACCTTGAGGGTAGACAGCAGCGTGTTCACCTGATGCCTGAACAAACCCCAGTTGGCTTTTTTGTAGTTCCATCTTGTAATGGCTGGGCCTGTACTGAGAGTTGCACTCTGGACAGTAAGAAAGATTGGGCGATGGTCGCTTTCCCCTAGTTGGTCTCCTACTTCTCTACTAATAGATCCAGCTATATCTGGTGTGGAGAAGGCAAGATCTGGTGTTGAAGTTGTGTGCCATCCTCTGGAGTAGAAGGTAGGAGTATCTGTGGCATTATTGACTAGGATTAGGGAGTGATCATCTTGCCAAGTTTCAACCTCTTCACCTCTGTGATCCAGATGGTTATAGCCCCAGCTCTGGGAGTGGCTATTAAAGTCTCCAACTGCTATAAAGTTGGTGGCTGGTACCTGTATAGTGCTGAGACTCAGGGGTTTATTGTTCGGACAGTAATAGTTCAGGAGTTCTATTTCCATCTTGTCTACCTTTAGCTGCAACAGCTGATATTCTGCTCCATCCATGAAGGTTTTCCTTTCGTGTGCAGGAATGTTATTCCTTACAAGAGTAAGTACTCCTCCTTTTCGTCTATCTTGTCTGTCGGATCTGAAGCATTGATATCCCCTTATTTTAAAGGTTTGATCTGCTTTCAAGTGAGTCTCTTGGATACAGCAAACACTGACTTGCTTCTCATACAAGATGTTTTCCAGCTCTGTCTTTTTGCTGTATCCAGCCTGCTTGCTGTTCACTCCCTCTGCATTCCAGTGCATCATGACAAGTGGCACTCTGGGTTTCTCTTTTTCTGTTTTGTTTTGGTCAGTAGTTCTCCTCCGCCGTCTGCTGACTCCACAAGACGGTCTAGAGGGTCCTCCAGTAGCTGAGGGTGGGCTCTGTCGAGGCTCAGAGCCCGGCACTGCACCTGCCTGGTGGAGCTCCACAGGGCGAGCACCAGTACGAGATTTATTTGACGGTGTACTCTCCATAGAAAAAAAAAGCGAGTTGCGTGATACTGTGGTTTCCGGTGCGCCTTCTGGCCCAGTATCTACGACTTTAGCACCTGTTCAACGGGAGTGAAAAACACTAAAAAGTTAACTGTAGAATACGATCTTACCAAAGACAAATTACTGTTACAGACAATAAAACTTTCTTGTTAGTCTTCAAACGTCAAGTTAATCCATATACAAAGTAAAAAAAACATGCTTATGGCCACAATTAGTGCATTTAATGTTATTCACACCAGTTTTTCTGTGGTCCTTTGTAAGAAAAAAATAAATTATGCAATCTTGCATTACGTAATTTTCAAACAAATAAAGAAGAATAACGTCATATAAAAACTTGTTTACTCTTGTTTAATGTTTTAATAGTATCCCTAGCTTCATCTTCTACCAAGAACTAGTGATTAGATGTTACGGTAGGTCTAGTTTTGTTGCTTTTTGATCGGCCAGAATATGACTACGCCCACTCATCAACTAAATCTAGTATGTCTAGCTTTTCTGCACAGATTCCATATTTTGACAACAAACTGTGACTACCAAACAATCACCATCAATGTCAGCAATGTTTCAAAGTAGTTTGACACAGTTATTTGCTTAGGAGACTTAGAAAATGTAAATATAAAGTGTGATATATTTCTCTAGCAATAACAACGAAAAACGCAAGCACGCAAATCTTCACAAAAATTGTGATAATAACGTCAAAACATGCACATGTGCTTATTAACTAGTCAAATTAGTTGTTTAAATAGTAGCGGAAGTCATTCTACGAGTTTTAATATATGAACTGCATAAAACGGACGATTTTTAGGGTTTATTCGTGATAAACTAAAAACCACGCTGTGAGCGTTGCTCTGGCACGGCATTTCTGAGAACATTGTGTCAGGACATAAGGTATTCACTTGCTCTCTTTTGTGTTGAAGTGGACATGCTTCATCAAACAACTTTTGATGACCTAATCGTGGATTTCACATTCAGAAAACAGAGAAAGGAGCTATTTTAAATCAAACATTTAATTTGATTGTTGTTTTAATTCAAATAATAAAAAACTTATTATGCCGGTAAATGGGACGAATAGTAGAAAAAGGTCAGTCATTTTGCCCGAACGCTATTGATACAGCACATGTAACAGTATCTCTTTGACACATTGTAAAATACTCACTATTAACACTAACCCGAACATCCACACCCTACTTCTGCTTAACCGTGAGCGAAAACTCCTCGGCTTAGATGCTATTTTTTTACGCAACAGACCAAGCTCGAAGATGGGTTGGATTGTGGGTCAAGGTTAGCACTCGAAGTGCGGCAAATTACAATGTGTAAAAAAATGATAGCAGACGTGTTCCGTTATCAACAGCCATTCGGGTATCAATAGCCGAACAATATAATACATCTAACTTGTAATTTTCTAATAAATCATGCTCACAACAATTTACGTTACATGCAGACACCCCGCATGAAAAACTCACCACATGGAGACATATGAACTAATTTACCGACTGTCATAACTGTGCACCATCCCCCATCCTCACTGCTGCCAAGAACAAAAATGCACACATGGACCTAACCTCCCCACCCCACCCACCTCTCCACACAAAAAATCTGTTAAAAACGAAAATATGCACATAGACCTAATCTACCCCTCCCCAAAAAAAAATTTGTTAAAAACGAAAATGCACACATAGGCCTAACCCTAACCAAAGTGTTTCGCGCATTAGCCGCATGTTCCGTGGCGGTGCGTTTTGATTTTATTGAATACGCCGATCGAGCACATAATTCCGAGCCGAGTGCATCAAAATAGGTGTCCATCGCAGACATATGACAACAACATAACAATTCACGACATATTACTTGACCCGATGCGCGAAACACTGCCGTAATTACATAGCCTAGGCCTACATTGTTCGTAATAATAGCCACTTGTCAAAAATAGACCAATATGGCAGCCTCCAGTTCACTATGCTTCCCTTCTGTCATTTTGTCTTCATACTGTTGCTTTTTTTTTCACTTTGAGGGCTTAGGAAGGCCTTAATCAAGCACTACAACGTTACTCAATGGATTTTACCTGAGATTTGATTTGCCTGCTAGACTATTCACACATACATGTGAAAATCACCTGTTTCAAACTAGGCCTATTTAAATTGCTGCTACTCTTCCAAACTGTAAAAGAATCAGTTCACTTTATTTATGAATGACTCAGTCAATGTAAGGTTACCATGTATATCGCTCACATAGCCTACAGCCCAGAAAAGTTAGGCCTAATTCAGTAGGCCTACCCCAACCCTGATCGCTACTTAATTAAAAAGGCTAAAGTAGGCCTAATTGTTCACGAGATTTTTTTTTCTGAAGAAAAATTGGGTTTTTGGATATATTCTTATAATCGGTATTCTACCGTAGTTTTTAATTTACATTTTATTTTTCAGTCAACTGGTTTAATGGCCTAGGCCTACTTGAAGACAGTAGAAATCACTCATTTGTTATTATCATCACGTTATGGTATTTTAACTATTGCACAGCTGTACTCTACATTCTAACTAAGTATATACAATTATAACCACTGATAATAATTAATTTCAAACTCACAGACAGTTTTGTTGTTAACGTACAAAGTAATAATAACGAACTTTTCATGAGGAGCTGCTAATACATAGGCCTAATCCTCATGCCTTCCGCCATTTTTGAATAAACCGGAAAATGTTAAATGGGGGGTAACTTTGAAAATTTTCGCCCGATTTTCCACTTGTAGGTGACCACTCTTCCTTGCTTGCTTACCCTGAATGTCGCTATGGGGTACATTATTTCTCAGCAAAGTTTATGATCTGACGAGTGACAAAATAATGTTGCCATGTTCGCATTTTCTTTTTTTAGTTATTGATGAAAAATATCCCGTTCAACCTCTGAAGGATTATAATAAGGATATGTAGTAATTTCATGGAAAGAGATGAAAACAAATAAGGAGGTCCTAGAAAATCTAGGTATGAAAAGAGAACTAATGAGGGAGGTCAAAGTTCGGCAGCTAAAATACTTTGGCCACATAAAAAGGCATAACACCTTGCAGAAGACCATAACAGAAGGGAGAGTTGAAAGCAAGTTAATTCGTTCTTGAAAAATCCAGCGCTAAACGAAAATTGATTTCCCATGGGAATTAATAGAATAGAAATCAAATTAATTCGTTACCGAGGTTCAGAAAACTGTAGTAACATAAGGACAAAGTGATTTTAAAAAAAACTACAAAATTAACAACATTTGTTAACAGCCTGGTATGGTACCTATAATTATAAGAAATATATCGAACACAAAGGAAATATTTTGTATAAACATTTAAAACACATAAGGAAGGGAAACCCGAGGCCTGTAAACAGTAAATAAATATTAGACAAACATAAAGGTATGTTTTCTGGTACTCGTAAGAAATAAAGTAGGCGGGTTTGTCGCACGGAAGGTCCTGGGTTCGAGTCCTGGGTAAGCCACTCACGTCTGTTGTTTTTCTGTTGTCTAGTTTTCTACTTCTTTATTTCTTACGAGTGCCTGAAAACATACCTTTATGTTTGTCTAATAGGCTACTTATTTAAATATTATGTATGTAGGCATGTAGCATGTACTGACAAAAAATGTATTCAAATTATTATACGATAGGAAACTCTATACAGAGCTATACAACAGGAGGCAATCTGATCATCAGTAGGGTTCCCCCGACGATCAAGTGTTTCGGCCCCTTAATCTCCTTTACACTCTGGGGGGGGAACTTGGATCATGACTCCCTATATCTGTATATATATATATATATATATATATATATATATATATATATATATATATATATATATATATATATATACAGTATATATATATATATAGGTACCACAAAGTGCCCGCTTCGGGCTGTTGAAAACGTACGGAAATGGAGAAAACTGAGGGAAATTCGTCAAGTTTAAGTCGTCACTGTCCCTTTGCTATTAAGCGGATTGTAATAAAATTTATATCACGAAACTGTTTATCTTCTTCTCTTTTGAAGTGTATTAATTAAAAAAAAATAAAAGCTATTGAAGTATTTCTTTACTAATAAAAACAAACAGCAGCGTTACGCGTAGTTTGCCCCGGCGCGCTACGGACTCCGAACGTTTTCGTCTCACCCCGCTTCATTCAAATGAGGGTCGCTCGACCGCCAAACCACTAATTTGCACACTGTTTTCACAACTTTTAGGGGGAAAAGTGTATCTTTAGTTTCATATATTGCAAACTGTAGAAAACAAAGTGTAAAACGTTGATATATCGAAGTGAAGTTGAAATTTTACCAAATTTTACATTTTAAATGGTGTTATAATTGTTTGCAATGTATGAGAAGATTTGGAAGCCATTTTCCTTTATTCGTGTGAAATTTTATTGACTTCTGATATTTGGCGGTCGAGCGATTTGATTTTGAGTAAGTTCTGTTAGTCCTAGATATTTTAGCGAAGGATGCAGAGAGAGGCTGTTCCATGGGCCGTGATAACTCCCGATGTCCATCAAGATCGGGACGCCACTTATATTGGCTCTTGTTCAAACATCATCACATCTTCTGATTTGAGGTTGACTATACGTAAGTATATCACTTATTAACAATGTTTTGAACTTCAAATGTAAAATTTACAATAGTCTTAATATTATTTAGCAATTTAACACGATCGCACAGTGTGTGTAACAGCGTGGATTGAATGTGTTATCACCGCTTCAGACATTCGCACATCAATCTAATTTTTTCAAGAGCTTGAAAAGCTAAGAAAGTTACCAATTTGAATAAAAAATGCATGTTTTGATTAATTGGTAATTAAATGAAGGTTTCTTTTGCAACATAATAGGGTGAATTATGATATCAAACGCGAATGATATCGCAAGACCTAATGCCAATGGTCGACATATTGTCAAGGCTAGGAGACCGAAAAATACAATAACTTAAGTATCTTCTTCTTCCTCGTTTGCCCTGAAAAGGACAGTGGTTGCGTTGTGTCTGTTTACAACGTAGCTGTGATATCTGCACCTTTCGGTCGACACATCCGACTTCTGCACGGCATTTTTTAGGACCGGGTTTGCCTTCCCATTGTGATCCGTGCTCGCTCAGCCAGCCTGCACTGCTGCAGACTGTTTCCAGGACCACCACGTGGAGGTGGAGCACGGTCTTGACCAGCTCTGGTTCGCTGGTCCTGACGCAGGCAGTCAAGCTATGAGTCGCTGACTGCGGTCTCTATTGCTGCGTCTTGAGGTCCTAACTTAAGTATCTGATGGTGTACTGAAATGTCCGGACTAGCAGGCACTAGTTGAATGATAGGCTTATCTCGAAAAGAAATATATATAAACAACTTTCATAAAATGCACTTTAAATAGTTCAGACTTACGTATCCATGTTAATTAATATACATTTTAATTTAAGCAGGCTGTGCACTTTTCAAGTTTTAAGGTTCGTCCTGATTTTCAATGCACTACATGTATGATATAATAATAGTACATATAATGCTCTATACATGTAAAGAAAATTCACTTCTGGAATTTTACTGTTGCATATGACTCATACTACGATGGTATAAAAAAAATATGTTTTAATGCTAGTAACCAGTTGTTTTATCAAAAAATAGCGTTTAGATGTTGTTAATTATTGTTTAGATATTGTTAATTATTGCCTACAAATGATTTTTTAAATGAAATATGGACAGTATTTTTTAAAAAAAAAATTTTCTTAATTTTCAAATTTTTTTCTTCACCTACGACAAATTGGTCTCTGGACACATTTTAAAAAATTATACAAGAACAAACAGATGTTCAAATCCTCTGAAAAAAATTGGGTTGTATTTGTGTAGTATGCAGATTAATATGTACATATTTAAAGCTTGTACCATATATCATGACCGACAAGAAATGGTTAATAGCATACAGGGGACACTGCGGGAGGTGTTTAAATGGTGCGAGGAAACTGGCTCCAAAGTCAATCCCAACATGGCCTGCGTGGTGTGGTGCTCCTTGAACAACTCCATTGTGGAAGCAGGCCTCCCAGATATTACTCTCAATGGACAGAGGATTGAATGGCAAGAAAAGCTGAAATACCTCGGAGTTACATTTGATCGCGGGCTTTCGTATAAGTACCATGTTGAGCACATCACACAGAAATGCAGGAGAGGTCTAGCAGCCCTGAAAATAATGGCCGGGGCGCGTCTGGAGCATAGATTACTATTTCTTCTTTATCAACAGCTAGTCATATCAGTCATTGAGTATGGGCTGGGTATACTCACGCTGTCAGTTACACAATGTGAACTACTAGAACGCATTCAGAATGAAGGGATGCACATAGTCTTGGGCTGTACGCGAGATACCCCCATTGTGACAATGAGGTATATACTTGGAGTGCTGTCGATTGAATCGAAATGTGCGATGGCCCAGGCAAGGGTCTATATGTGAGTGTTCACAGACAAACAGCACCCTCTGTATGGTAACAGAGCTGTAATTAAGGAAGCACGAATAAAGAGAGGAATGTCATGGATAGCACAGGCAGAGACAACGATCAAACAGGTGGCCACAGTCGACAATATATTCAAGGGGGGAGAGTGGAGTATATCAGATGAGAACTGGATTAACTACCAGCAGGTCATAATCGGCCTTGGCATAGAGTGTAGAAATTGGGGAAATGGAAAAGCAGAATTGGAAATTTATCAACTGATACATGATCATTCCTGGGATGATGATGCCATTGTGTATACAGATGGGTCTGTGATCCGTGGTGAGTAATCCGGTTGGGGCTTCTCTGCTTGGGTGCAGGGCAGAATCGTCGCCAAACATAGCGGGGCTTACAAGATAACAACTTCCAGTGTGAGAATGGAGGTCGAGGCTGTTACTGCAGCCTTAAGGTGGATGACAGAAACTTCATTAACAAAGGCCATCATTGTGTCAGACTCTCAGTCCATGCTTCGGAAGGTTCAAAGTGGTTGGTTGCGGCATGAATGGAAAACATTCATAGAAGCTTCCAGTCTACAAGAGCTGGTGTGGGTATACTGTCCTGGTCATGCTGGGGTATGTGGTAATGAAAGAGCTGACAGACTAGCATCAAGATCACCCATTGTGGGGACAGTAGATATGGATAAGGGAGATATACTGAAAACAATTAATAATTGCCTGTTAGAGAATGACACTGCAATAGATGAATCATCAAGGTTAAGACTGTTGGAATTTGGCATCAAACGTAAGGCTAGTAGAGATGGACGTATGAGAGGATGCATCCGTCGTGTTTACAACCAGCGAGCTACAGGAACAGTTAGCATTCATACTCTTCGACATATGCTGCTGGAGACTGAGCACCTATGGGTTTGCCCAGAGTGCAATGATGTCAATTCTGTATAACAATAACATATATATATATATATATATGAATATACATGTATGTACACTGTATATATAATAATCCATCAGGGGTTGAACAACATATTTTTTCTTCATTAGGTTGTCAGCCCTATGCACAGTTTCTTCTTAGTCCCCTATCACGAACTGCATGAGGGGGCAATTGTCCTACTGTTTTTTTCTTTTCTTTTTAATGACAAAATATACCATTCAACTTCTGCTTAGGTTATAAATAGGATATAGTGTGGCGAAATTTGAATATGGAATCATTTCGTGCCTCCAAACAGTCGTAATAGAGTAAATCAAAAGAGCCAAATTGTGTGTATGTGTCGTCCCCAGTCCTAAAACGGCAGTCTTACACCTGTCCTGTTGTTACCAAGGGGCAAGAGGGTGGAAAAACCCTGGGTGTCTGGGATTGCCCCCAATTCACTGTTCATCTGCCATCATCCATATGCTTCACGAGAGCCACACCAGACCCTCACTTTTCATGCCCTGATGAAGGCATTATTTCTGCTATGGTCATTTCATTTCAACTTTATTGGATATTTGTAGTCAAACTCGTATCTTATACCCAGTGGTCAATGCACCATGAAAAAAATTAAGATGCATGCATGTTCTCTTAATGGTGTTTAATTTAGCTTTCACGGTGCATTATGTGCCATTTCCATATTTTCCTGACTATCACAAGGCATGCATGTTGTTTTAATGGGTGTTCAATTTAGTTTTCATGCTTCTATGCACATTGTTTCCATATTTTCCCAAAAAGCTGATGGGATTGTTTCAATGTTGATTAAAAACGTTTTATTAGGAAAACTCTGTAAATAGGGATTGATTTAAAAAGTATAGTTTTGTTTTTAACAGAAACCCTGTCATTATTATTAGCACTCTGGAATCAAAGAAACTTCTTCAGAATGCTCCATTAAAATAAATTGGACAGCTTTCAAACATGTCAACAGATTTAAAATACATGGGCATGTGAAAACCATAAGATCGAAGATGCACCTGAAAGGTATGGGGAGTAAATAGCCTAAGCAAAAAGCAGCATTCCATAGAATTACACGTATAATATGCAACACATCTTTGTCAAAGGAAGTTAAAAAGAAATTCCTTCAGTGTTTCACTGAGCCAATCCTATCATGTGAAAGTGAGTCATGGGCAATCATTAAACTAACAAGACACGCATACATAGATGGATCCGCTGAGGGGGCAGTAAAGAATGGTGGAGGAGGCATTTTTATAAGATTTCTAAATGGAAAGATCATCCGAAAGGCCTTCCCAACTGGAAAGATCTCCAATTTCAGGGCAGAAGCTATGGCACTACTACAAGCTCTGAAAATCCTCACCGGATCCGAACAGCAGCCACCAGCTAAGATAGTAATCTTCACTGACTGCAGATCATTACTGGAATCAATACAGAACACCAGAAATGATAACATGATGAATGAGATCAGATCTGAGCTTAACATCATCCAAAGGTCATCAACCATTGCCCTTCAGTGGTTACCCTCCCATTGTGGAATTGCTGGAAATGAGAGAGCAGATGCTCTATCAAGAAGTGGCAGTAAAATAGAACAATACAGCCACCCATCAGGAAGCAAAAACCATCATCCACAACAATTACAAAAATCAGTGGAAGGAGGAAGGGGATATATACAGCAGAGATGACCCAATCCACCATTTTCCGCCTGAGAACTGGCCACTGCAGATTCTTCTTCTTCTTCGATCCTTAACCACCGACCGTCAAAGCAGTCAGTGGCCATCACGCCTAGTGGCGTCTTGTAGGGCAACAACAAATTGATTCCACTTTGCACGGTCGGTGGCCATCCTTCGTACAGTGCCCCAGCTCTGGTTCATTCTTTGCATCTCAGCCTCCACAGTCCTCCGCCAAGTTGTTTTTGGTCGGCCTCTCTTTCGCTTTCCTTCAGGGGTCCAAAACATAGCTGTTCTTGTGATGGCATCGGGGTCTCTTCTGAGGACATGACCAACCCAGCTCCAGCGTCTGCCAGCTATGATGGTGTGCATGTCCTCTTGCTTGCTACGAGTAAGCAGATCTTGGTTGGTGATGGTATTCGGCCAAAAGATGCGGTGAATTTTTTTCTTAGGCATGTTGTGTGAAAAGAGGACAATTTTGACATTTCCTTCTCTGTGACTCTACAGCATTCCGCACCATAGAGAAGCACAGAAAGCACGCAACTCTGGTATAATCTTAATTTTGTGCTTGTGCTGTATTGGGAGGACTTCCAGATGTTATTTAGGCTAAAGAAGGCTGTTCTTGCCTTATTCATTCTGATGTTGATGTCTTTGCCTAACCCACCATCTGGTGTTACTATGCTTCCTAGGTATGTGAAGGTATCTGTCTGTACCAGTTGCTGATTCCTTACTGATATGGGCTCAGGGTTGCTCACATTGAGCGTCATGACCTCAGACTTCTTTAAATTGATGTTCAAGCCCACCTGCTGGCTAATTTTATTAAGTCTATCCGTTTTTTCCTGGATGTGTTGATGTGAATGTGCCAGCAGTGCAATGTCATCTGCATATTCCAGATCTTCCAATGTAGAAAATGTAGTCCATCTTACTCCTCTTGGACTGCCCTCTGTTGTCTGGCGCATCACCCAGTCTATGACTGTTAAAAATAGAGTGGTTGATAAGGGGCATCCCTGTCGTACTCCTGTCTTCACCTCGAAGGTTAGGTTGCTCTGCCCAACACTACACGTAAAGTTGGCATAGAGGCTTTTTATGATTGACACTATGCAGCTTGGAATTCCATAAGCCCTCAGTATTTTCCATAAACTGTCCCTATGTATGCTGTCAAAAGCCTTTTCAAAATCAACAAAATTTATGTAAAGCTGTCTTTGCCATTCTGAGCACTGCTCTATAATGTTCCTGAGAGTGAATATATGGTCTACACATCTTCTGTTCTTTCTAAATCCTGCTTGTTCTTTCCTCAGTTTGTAGTCTACTGCCTTTGAAATTCTCTGTATAATTATCCTGCCTAGTATTTTGCTGGGAACTGAGAGAAGAGTGATTCCTCTCCAATTATTGCAGTCTGCAAGATCTCCCTTCTTGGGCAATTTGACAATTATTCCTTTCTTCCACTCTGATGGTGTTGTCCCCGTTTTCCACACTTGTGCAAATAGTGGTTCTAATAGTTCTGCTGCTAGCTCAGGGTCTGTCTTAAATAGCTCTGCATTTAAGTTATCATGGCCCGGAGCTTTACCGTTCTTTAACCCTTTTGATTGCTGTGATGATTTCTTCTTTTCGTGGAATGTCTGTATTTACATCTAGATCGTTTTCAGCCTCAGGAACATTCAATTGTGTCTCTGGTATTTCCTTGTTCAGCGTTTCTCTGAAGTGCTCTGCCCATCTTGTTTCCTGTCCCTCTGCTGTCTTGATGAGTTTTCCTTGCTTATCTCTTACTAATGTAATATTGTTTGCACCTTGTTTTCCGCTGATGAATTTAGTTATTTTGTATACTGTGCTTTGTTCATTTCTCAGTGCTGCCTCTTCTGCCTGTTTTGCAAGATCGTCTAGGAAATTCCTTTTGTTGGCTCGGGTTTGGCGTTTAACTTCCCTGTCCAGCTGGCTGTACTGTTCGCTATATAGTTGCTTTAACCTGGGGGACTTCGCTTCTGTTTTCTTTCTTTTCATTTCCTTTCTCATCTTTATGGTGTTTAGTGTTTCTGGTGTTATCCAGTCTTGCTTCTTCCTTTCCTGGAATCCTAAGCATGATTTGCTACTTTCCTTATATATTGTTGAAATGGTGTTGAAATTCTGGTCTATATCATCAGTCAATGTCTTTTCCTGGCTTTTGGCAAATTGATATCGTTTCTTAATGTCGGCCGCAAAAGCTTTTCTGGTAAGGGGGTCCTTCAATTTGCTGATGTCAAACCTTTTCTGTGTAGTTACAGTTGGTCCAGCCCTTCTTAGTTTCACTTTCAGTTTTGCTACCACTAAATGGTGATCACTTCCCACATCTGCACCTCTTCTTACCCTCACATCTTGTAATGCATGTCTCCATCTGCCGTTAACCATGATGTGGTCTATCTGGTTTCTGTCCCGACCATTTGGTGATTCCCATGTTAACTTGTGAATTTCCTTATGTGGGAAAAGTGTTCCTCCAATGACCAGGTTGTTAATGCTACAGAAACTTATTAGCTTATCTCCATTTTCGTTTGCTGTTCCGCTGCCGCATTTCCCCATTGTTCTTTCATTATATGTATTGTGTGTACCAACTTTCGCATTGAGGTCTCCCATTACTATAACAAGATCATATCTAGGTGTGTCTTCCATTTCTTTCTGCAGTTGTTGATAGAATTCATCCTTGACCTCCTCATCGCTATCATTCGTTGGTGCGTAGCATTGTATTATAGTAGTGTTGGTGAATCTCCCTCTCAATCTCAATCGTATCAGTCTGTTGTTGATGGGTTTCCATTCCAGTAATGTCCTTTCTATCCCTTTCTGTAGAATAATGGCTACGCCTTCACTGTGCTGTCCATCCTCTCTTCCAGAGTAAAGTACTGTTTCTCCTGTTGCTGTTTTAACTTTTCCTGCCCCTGTCCATCTGCTCTCACTTATCCCCAGGATGTGTAACCTATAGTTTCTCATTTCTGCCGTGACCTGTCTTAGTTTACCTGTCTCGTACATTGTCCTGACATTCCAAAATCCTATTCTTGTATCCTGTTTTGCGGTCAGGACATCCGTTTTCATGTCAGTGGCTTCCTTTCGGCTTTCACCACTGACAGTCATACGAGCCACAGACTCCGAATGTCCATCCCGCAGCAAAGTTTGTTCATTTGATGTTGTTTCCGTAACTTCATTATTTTTTTACATAGACAGGGGTGTCAGCCCTATGCTAAAACCCCCAACCTGGAGGACCAGGGTACCAGCTTTTGTCTGACCCCTACCCACACAGACCAGTCCAGCTTGGTTGAACCTACCAGGAGTAAAACTCCCACTGGCATAGCTCTGGGGATTGTCAGGGTACGCAAGCTGCCATACCGCTACAAGGTATAGGTACCATTGATGGCACCCACTCCAGATTACTTGGCCATTTCTATCGCCTTCGGATATCCCAGACAAATGAATGCCCATGTGGAACTGGAATCCAGACCCCCGAACACATTCTCCAAAACTGTCCAACCCATGATGACGTGTGACCTGGTCAAGGGGTGCTGAGCTCCAGCAGAAGCTATGTGGCTGCCGCGCCGACCTGGTAAAGACTGTGGACTTTGTCCTGGCGACAGGCCTGCAGATTTAGCATTACTACAAACTGAATGCTGAAGAAGAAGAAGAAACTAACGTTCCTTGAGGCTACAGAGATGTTATTTTACTGAAGAGTGTGAAACATACCATGGTTAGCTAAAACAAATGAGGGTATCCTGAAAGTGGCCCATACACAAAGTTAGTTTATTACTTATATTAGATGGAAATCTACTTTCTCAGGGCATGTTATGAGAAGAAAGCTCATACAGGAACATGTCACCATCATCCATTTACAGGAAGCCTGTACCAAAGTGCTTCATGTGCTCTTACATTGGTACTTTTGTAGCAATCTGTTTTCCAAGGTCAGGTTGCCAACCCCATGTTACTCACGTCTGTTAACTTCCTGAGGCAGTAGCCATCTTATTTTCTACAAAATTATTACTTTCATTCATGACATTCAACTCCATGTGAAGCAAAGGCCATCAAGAAGTTCACACCAAGCCATCTGTTAAAGGTCTTTCCGTGTATCCTTATCCCTTGTTAAGTCTGTCACCAGGTCCTTGAGCCTCCTTAGTTCATAGGCCTTTATCTGGACAGACTCCTTTTGTACACAGTCCTTTATCAAGACATTCTCATTTTGTACACAGGACTTTATCAAGACATTCTCATTTTGTACACACGACTTTAGCCAGGACATTCTCATTTTGTACACAGGACTTTATCAAGACATTCTCATTTTGTACACATGACTTTTATCAAGATATTGTCATTTTGTACATAGGACTTTAGTCAGGACATTCTCATTTTGTACACAGGACTTTATCAAGACATTCTCATTTTGTACACAGGACTTTATCAAGACATTCTCATTTTGTACACAGGACTTTATCAAGACATTCTCATTTTGTACACAGGACTTTTGTCAGGACATTCTCATTTTGTACACAGGACTTTATCAAGACATTCTTATTTTTGTACACATGACATTCTCATTTTGTACGCATGAATTTATCAGGACATTCTCATTTTGTACACAGGAAATGATCAGGACATTCTTATTTGGTACACATGACATTCTCATTTTGTACGCATGACTTTATCAGGACATTCTCATTTTGTACACAGGACTTTATCAAGACATTCTCATTTTGTACACAGTACTTTATCAGTACATTCTTATTAGGATGCTCCTTGTCTGATATGTATGTAGTCAGCTTCCTTTGTACACTGAATTTTATTAGGACATTCTCAATAGTCTTTTAGCTGTCCTTAACATTCCTTCTATAAAGCCACAACTCAGCAGCCTTTTTGTTTAATAACTGTTTGCACTTTAATTCTGTGTAACAGGACCTGGTTACTTTGCAACAATGAAGAACTCTGTAACTTACATTGACACTGGCATGTTGCACAGGGTGCGTTTAGTTTTCTGAAATGCTGTTGCTGTGATTATACACAGGTTTACAGACATAACCATGTGCACACTGAATATATGCAAAGAAGCAAAACAATCATGTATTCCATCTTTTTTGTGTCAGTTTCTATTTACACATGAGATGACATACAATTTCAAAATGCATACTCCTACAGTCCTTAATGAAAATTACACTTTAAAGAAATATTTGTATTCAGTTTCTAGACAGTGCAATTTCAAGCATAAAACCTTCAGTTCTGAAGCAAAACAAGAAAAGAAAAAGAACACGCAGAATAAAGTGTACACATCTTCATATATAAAATGATAGTCTGACAAAAATGTGTTCTGACCCTTAAATGCAGAAACATTTGTACTGGAGAAGCAAAAGAATATTATTACTGAGTAAACAGTGCTTAAGGACCTGAAATCTAACTACTACTTCTTCAAGTACCTGGTGGGGTAGGCGATCATGTCTCTCAACAACTTCCTGCCTCCAGTACTCTCTATCAATTCTGTTATTGATCTGTCCATGCCTTGATGCCAAGCTGTTCAGTATTTGATCTATTTTTTCCTTCAATCTTTCCTGATATACTCCAGTCTTCTTCTTCTCATAAATATGCCCAAAGAAAGTGGATTGTTTCTGTCTAACATGAGGAATAAGCCTCTTTTTTGCCCTGGCCATGGTATCTTTAACATTCTTCTGTAAAACCACTTCCCTGTAGCCTTTAGCGCTTCTCCTATGTGTTTACTGATTGTCCATGACTCACTTCCATGTCAGTACTGGCTCTATAAGATCTGTGGAAATTTCTTTTGAATGATGCGGTTCCCAACCCCCCATGCACCATAGTAGCCTTGTATGACATGCCTGAGGGTACCAACAGTATTAAACCCCACAAATTATTTTATTAACACGTGAGGTTACTATATTATATCCATACTGTACTATATAGTGTTACAACAGTTAATCTAATCACTTCATAATTTAAAGGTGCAATACTTGTTTCATAATTTATGGATTATTTAAAAAAAATAAATTCGTAGATGACTGGACATATTGATCAATCATTTCACTCAAGTTTACTTGCAAATTTACCCAATGTATGGCACTTCATGTTATTTATGAGTCAAAAACAAATTGCAAAAATGAATCGTACTGAACTAATACACAGACACTCCACAAACTGAGCCACAGATACAAACGAGTTGTAGTACAGTGGATCCCATCTCAGTGCAACATCTCCGGCAATGAAGAAGCTAACAGACTGTCAAAGGAAGGTGGAAAGCTAACTCAGCCTAATACAAGCACAACTTCTGAAGAGGCAAAGAGTTTTATCCGAAGCAGATACAGGAACAAATGGGAAGCAGAACATCCAGGCCACACAAACAATGATGCATATTACCAGGTCAACAGAAGAGAACAAGCGATAATCTTCTGACTCCACACAGGCCACAACAGATTGGGATACCACCTATTCAATAAGCTAAAGATAGGAAGTACCGATGAATGTAACTGTGACACCAATAAAATGACTGCTGAACATCTGCTTAAAGATGCCCAACATACGAGGAACAGAGAAAGCACTTGTGGCCAGTACCATTCCTGGAAAAGCTCTATGAAAATAGAAATAGCCTCAAGCTGACCACTGCTGGTGTTTGAACATATTCAAGTTGACGCCTGAGACTGTACGAAGAACAAGAAGATAAACAGACTGTAGACACACAGAGAGATTAGCAGAAACCTTGATTAACATTCAGCTGTTTGCTGATGACCCAAAGTCAAAGGCTGGCACATTAAGCAAAAGTGGTAATTCATAGAGTATCTGACTTCTCTCTACAGGTTTATCTCCTTTTATCTGAATGCCCGAAAATAAAAATATTATAAAAATAGAAAGTTTCTTTGGGCTATTTTGGCTACTTTGCGAACGCGATTTGGGCAAAAAAATCTGGTTTCCAAAACAAAGCTGTCCCTGAGGATTTCGGATAAAAGGATACACTGTAGTATTCAATTCTTATCAAATATTTATACAGTATTATTAAGCTCTTATCAAATATTGATACAGTATTATTAAGCACTGTATATCAATGAATGTGCAGTGTTTCATGGGATTAGCTTATCCAAGCAATAATAAATGACTGTATCTGTCCCTTCCAAACATCCACATATTACTAATTGTTACAGCGAACGAGAAGAAGACTAATTGTTTAAGTGTAATGTCCCATAATGAACAATGACACATTCCCACCAGTTTCTCTGGAAAATACAGAAAAGGCATGCGTTGCATAGTAAATTGCATGAATTGCAATCTTTTCATGGTACATCAACCATAAGTCAACATAAGTTTGACTACAAAGTTCCAATGAAGTTGAAATGGAATGTAAAAGAACGAAATGACCACAGGAGAATTAGTGCCTTTATCAGGACATGCACACAATATAATTATTTAACAATCATGTTTTGGTGGGTTACTTGCTCACAAAAGCAGACGTATAAAACAACAAAATAAAGCATTGCTATTTGTATATTCCACATCCTCAGAAGAAACCCTGCCACCATCACCAGAACTGCCATGCTACGGACCTCCAGAAGGAAAGCAAAAGTGAAGTGAGGCCGGCCAAAAACTACTTGACAGAGAACTGTGAAAGCAGAGACGCAAGGCATGAAGCAGAGCTGGGGAGCACCACACAAAAAGATGGCTGCCGACTGAGCAAAGTGGAGAAAGTTTGATACTGTCCTACAAGAGGCCACTAAGTGTGATGGTCACTGATTGCTTCGTCAGTCAGTGGCCAAGGACCAAAGAAGAAAGAACATATGTTTATGAATATATCCCTTTTTCGAGTGGGGGGAGTGAGGGTTTTAGTCATTTGTTATTGCTTATGGATTATCCCACAAAACTCTGCACATACAATACATACAGCGTTCAATAACCCAATAATAATTTATAAGTATTTTGTAAAAAAAAAAATATATATATATATATACTTGTCACAGAACTTATATAAAACAAATTATATTCACATCCCATGTAGTTCACCTGGGGGTCTCTGAAGAGGACAAAGGAAGGGTGGGACTCCTGCTCCCTCAGGCATGTCATAAAAGGTGCCTAATGTGAGGTTGTGCACGGGGGCAGGCAACTTCATTATGAAAAACAATATGCAGCAGAGCACACACTGCAACAGGAGCATGTGCCTTTGAAACAGGCTTCCTGTAAGAGGAATATCTGCAGCAGTGGCTCCAAGCTCCATAAGGAGCAAATTTAAAATAAAAAAAAGAGATGAATGAACTGCATATCATTCTCATAATTACCCTTCGGTTCACCAATGAGCATAGGCCTTCAAGAAATTTACGCAAAGTCCTCTTGTCCTGTGCCTTCTTCTTCTTCTTCTTGCGATAGCATCTTTGATGTTTACACCGTCAGACGAGTTCTCATGATGAATTTGACCATTGTCTGGAGTTCCTCTTTAGCTCCATACAGCTTTGAGTTTAGTGTTGAGCCATTGATAGATGCCCCCAGGATTCACCGAAAGGGGGGGGGGGGAGAATGATGAATCCACAGGCGCCTCATTGGAATCGACCAGACCCGTTACACGGACTTCGAGCTCTGAACAACGGCTGGAGTTTCCATGTGCCTGTGGTAGGGAATTCTCTACTCAGAGAGGAATGAAAATCCACAGAACGAAAAAAGGGGTGTGGGAGGTCATCAGGGGGAGATCAACAGCGCTCTGTCTCGACGGATAAGACGTTAGAAGAACGCAGCCAGGAGTCAATCCACAGTGCTGAGTACATTCAAGTTGATCTGCCTGATGATGATCTCACACACTTCTTGGACGGGAAGAGAGATGCAATCAAGTTTCCACCCGCCAGTGCAAAAGGGCTTGGGAACAGCTGGACGAAGCCTTGGCAAAAGAGTTGGATAACAACCTGAAGCAGATAACTTTGGAGAAGAAGCTGGAAATCTTCGGCGACATAATATATCTGCACTGTCGCAAAGTGTTCGGAGTGAGGGAGGCAAGGGAAAGTCACCCACCACGAAAAAGCAGAAGACAAATTAAAATAGAAGAAATCAGAAAACAGAAGAAGCATGCCCGAAAACTGTTCAAAAACGCAGGTGCCGCAGAGAAGGAAGGGTTACGACAGGTTTGGGAGCACCTGAAAGGCCAACATAATGCCCTTTGTAGAGCAGAAAGGTTGTGCAGGAAGAAAAGGAAGACTCGAATGGATAGGGAAAGATTCTTCAGGGAGCCCTTCAAGTTTGCCAAAGAACTGTTTGAGCAGCCACGGTCGGGTATGCTAAACATCAGGAAAGAAGACCTGGAAGAACACCTTGGAATGACATATTCAGATGGTCGCAAAGATGAGCTGCTCAGCAGCATGGCAGGCCTTAAATGGCCGAGTAAGCCAGGAGCTGAATTTAACACCAAGCCCCCCAACGGTGCAAGAGGTAGAAAGCATTGTCCAGAAAGCTCGATGCAAGTCAGCTCCAGGTCCTAATGGTGTTCCATATGTGGTGTATAAGAGATGCCCTGAGGTGCTCAAACGACTGCTTCGTTTACTGAAGAGTGCGTGGAAAACCCAGCTTGTAAGCAAGGAATGGAGAAAGGCGAACGGAGTCTACATCCCGAAGGAGCAAAATTCCACAGACATCAGTCAGTTCAGGCCAATCTCACTACTCAATGTGGAAGGGAAGATATCTTCTCAGTGATGGCGAAAAGACTCACTACATACCTCCTGGCAAATGGGTACATTGACACTACCATTCAGAAAGGAGGTATCCCAGGTACACCAGGATGTCTAGAGCATGCCCACAATGATATGGGAAGCAATCCAAAAGGCAAAGTCTGACAGAACAAACCTCCATGTAATCTGGTTGGATTTAGCGAATGCTTATGGATCCGTTCCACACCAGATGTTGTGGCAAGCCCTAGAAATGTATCATGTTCCACAAGAGATTGCAGCAATGCTGAAGCTGTATTTCGCAGGGTTTGCTGTCAGATTTTCAACAGAGAGTACACAACGAAGTGGATTGGCCTTGAAGTTGGAATTGCGATGGGATGTACCATCTCTCCGATACTATTCGTGATGGCTATGCAGGTAATCCTCAATGCGGCTGAAGGAATGGCTATAGGTCCAAAGCTCGGTGGAATGTGTCTCATGCCACCGCTCAAAGCATTCATGGATGACACAACAATTCTGACATCAGATGAACATCAGGCCCGGAGGATGTTAGCACGCCTGGATGAACTAGTCAGCTGGTGCAGAATGAGCTTCAAACCCAAAAAGTCGAGAAGCCTATCAGTCAGGAAAGGGAAGATAGCAGAGGTCATATTCACGGTTTCCAACCAAAGAATCCCTACTGTCATTGAGGAACCTGTTAAAAGTCTTGGCAGAGTGTAGGATGCCTCATTAAAAGACTCAAAGGCAGTGCAACAGACAATAGAAATGGCAGACAGAGGGCTACAGATCATAGACCAAAGCAGACTCCTGGGGAAGTTCAAACTGTGGTGCCTCCAGTTCATGTTGATACCAAAGTTGCTGTGGCCACTGCTTATATATGAAATAAGCACAAGTACAGTGGAAGCCATAGAGCAGAAGGTCAACAAGTTCATGAGAAAATGGCTAGGAGTACCACCAGGTCTGTCAGATGTAGCACTGTACTGCAAAAAGTCAAAACTTCTGCTTCCTTTCAAGTCAGTTGTTGAAGAGTACAAAGTTGGAAAGGCAAGGCTTGCAATGATGCTACGCGAGTCAGCTGATGACGTGGTTAAGTCCATTCAGCCCATACTGAAAACGGGAAGGAAGTGGAAAGTGGAAGAAGCTGTTGATGCTGCCCAAGAGTCACTCAAACTGAGGGAGGTAATCGGATACACACAAACGAATAGACGGGGATTTGGTCATGGAGACATCCGCTGGTGGTCCAAGGCATCAAGCAGGGAGCGCTGAGACATGGTAGTTCAGGAGATACGAGAACTTGAGTAATTTAAGAGGTTGCAAAAAGCAGTGCAGCAGGTCCAACAAGGCCAATGGACTACATGGGAAGGAGCCCTGCAGAGGTCCTTGACATGGAATGATATATGGCATATGGCACCTCTTAGGCTCAGCTTTGTTGTCAGATCACTGTATGACCTGCTGCCATCGGCCACCAACCTTGTGAAATGGGGAAAGTCGGATGATGAGCAGTGCCCCCTGTGCCAGGGGAGGCAGACACTTGAACACGTGCTCTCAGCGTGTAAGGTGTCATTAGGGCAAGGGCGATACACTTGGCGCCATAACAAAGTGCTAAATGAGCTTGCTGCGACAATAGATCTGGCAGAATGAAGGCGAATAGCAAAGTCCGGCCAGACACCGCAAACACATACTTTCTGAGGGCAGGAAAGTCAGCACACCCCAAACCGAATAAACCTGGTAGCAGTTTACCATCTCTTCTTGATTGTGCAAATGATTGGGAGATGGCGGTAGACCTACCTGGACGAGGGGCATATCCAGAGAGTATCCGAAAATCGCGGAGACGGCCGGATATAGTGCTTCATTCTGCAGCAACGCTTCAGGTCATACTGATTGAACTGACCGTGCCATTTGAATCCAGATTAGATGAGCGACATTCGTTCAAAGCGGCCAAGTATAGTGATCTGGCCGCAGATCTGAGACACGATGGGTTCACTGCAAGGGTCATGGCTGTTGAAGTGGGCGCAAGAGGGCTTGTGGCTGCATCAGTGTATGATCTATTGAAACTGTTGGGGCTGAGGGGACAGTCGAGAACAAGGGCCCTGAAGAGGCTTAGTGAAACTGCCGAAAAGGCATCAGGCAGTGGCTGTGCAATTGAATGGAGATCGTAACAATAAAACGCTGCGGTACAGGAAACACCAGGAATTTTTTTCCAAAATACGCTGAGGTTTGTTGGTGGACTAGTGAATGGGCTGCGACTCAGGGGCGACAAGCGGTGTATACTATAAGGGGTGTCAGTATCAAAGGTTCAGTGGGAACGCGCAGTGGCGACTCGTTGCCTTCGCGCTGGTGTCTCAGTGTGTGCGACGGAACGAACGGAATAATTTGTCTTCTCTTTGTTCCTTTCACAATTGCCTCCACGGCTGGTCGGAGTTGTGGAATTTAAAAGTTGCTACCATAAGTGATAATGGGGTTCATTTTTTCGATGCAAGACAACAGGAAGCTGAGACGCTTGGGAGTCATGACCCAAGTGGGCCCGCCCCCCTTAGAGTGTAAAGGAGTATATAGGGCCGAAACACTTGTCGGACGGGGGGACTTCTTCTGATGATCAGATTGCTTCCTGTTGTATCGCTCTGTAAAGAGTTTCCTATCATTCTTAACTGGTCGTACAGAGGACAATCCTGTAGAACATGCTCAGCAGTTTGTTCGTTTAATCCACATGTGCACAGTGGTGAAGCAGACAGTCGTAGCTTCTACATGTGTTTATTCAGTTTGTTATGCCCTGTCCTGAGGCGAAGAATGGTGATCTGTCCCTGTCGGTCAAGGGTATGGTAGTCGTCGTTGGATTGATTCTGCTCTTCTGATAGCTCTCTTTTTCTCAAAGTATGTGATTTCATTATCTTCTTGTTCACATTCTCCTCCCTTTTTTGCAAGTTTAGCTGCCTTTTAATTTCCGGTACACCACAATGGGATTGTACCCACTTAAAGTATGGTTCGCTTCTTGGCAGCTACCTTGCTTAGTTCATTTCTCAGATGTGGGAGTTTACCACCCTTGAGAGCTTGCACTGCATCTGTGAGGATGACTACCTGTGGCAGTCAGAGTTGGTGTTATAATCATATTTGCAGCTTGCTCTAGAGATTGAACCACAGCTGTATAGTTGGAACAGAATTTACCAGTGGGAATATGCCTAGTCTCATAGTGGTTGTCAGGATATGAGATAAAGATACCGGCCCCTCCATTCTTAACAGCATTCGTTGCTGATCCATCTGTGTAGGCATGTATCCATGATTGTTCAGGATAGCTTTCTTGGATCATACTCAATGTAGCAGTTCATTATACTCATATCCACTTGATGTATTAATTTGGAGGGTACTGCTGGCCTGTTCCCATGGTACAGGGTGGGCTTCAGCAGTGTTGTCTTCATGGATAGGTCTTCTTGATGCTGTCTTTTTTCCCGATGGACAAAGCTGCTACGTTTTAGACGTCCCAATGCCAGATCATCTAGTCTTGCCTTCATTGGGTGCGTTGGCATACTGTTGTACTTTTCCATCTGGATCATGCTTTTTGTGTCTCTTCTATAGGACAATGTCTGTAATCTAGTAGCTTTCTGCATCTCTGATATCGGCGTAGTTTTCACAGCTCCTGTAATGAGCCTGAGAGCTTGATTTTGCACCTTGTCCAACGACTGCAGATGTGAGTTAGCAGCTGATGACCATGCTGCTGAGCCAAACTCTAAGTATGGTCTTATTACTCCATTATAAATCTTCTTTAGAGTTTGTTCATCTGCTCCCCAATTGGTACCTGCTAGTTTTCTGAGTATGCCTAGTCGTCTTCGGGAGCCGCTGTAGCATAGTGGTTAGTGTACTGGCTTCCTAGCTCAGTGGTCTATGGTTCGATCCCCAGATGAGGTGGGATTTTTTTTAGGCCGCAAACGGCTCCTGTGTTGACCCAGCCCCAACTGGGTACCAGAGCAACTTCTGGGAAGGTTAAGGCGGCCGGCGTGATGCTGACCACATCACCCCTAATGTGCCGATGGTCAAGAAAATATGGGCCTAACACCATATTCCCAATATGCCTCAATGGGCGTGTAACGGGATCCTAGTCATCTTTCGGGCCTTTCCTTCTGCATTCTCAATATGCTTATTCCATGTAAGCTTTTGGTCAAATGTCACCCCAAGATAGGTGGGGTAGCTTTCTTCCTTGATCATGGTTGTCCCTAGGTGTATGTTAGCTGCTTTGTCCTTGGGGGAGAGGGAGAACAGCATTGTGAAGGTTTTGTCTGTGTTTATTGTGATAAACCATTTCTCTGCCCATGACATTAGCATGTCTGCTGCATTCTATAATTTGCTGTGGTGGCGTATTCATCAGCGCACCAGAGTACTAGGTCGTCTGCATATAAGGCAGCTTTCACTCCAGCTGAGAGATATTTTACCAGGTCATTAATGTAAACAAGGAAGAGTGTTGGAGAAATTACTCCTCCTTGAGGTACCCCCTGATAGAGCAACACTTTTTTGCTCTGCAGACCACCAAGAGTAACTCTAGTTCTCCTGTTGTGCAAGTATGACTGGATCCATCTTATCATGTTGCCTTGGATTCCACTTCTTCTAAGTTTTGCAATAAGGCCATCTTTCCACACCTTGTCAAAGGCCTGCTTGAAGTTGACCCAGATTGTTAAGACCATTTTCTTCTCCTGGAAGGCATCTTCTACTGCTTGAGACAAGTAGGCAACTTGGTCTTCTATACTGTAGCATTCTCTAAATCCAGCTTGCTCCGGCACCCGGATCTGCTCAGACTCTAAATATCAATTCAGTCTATGGTTGACTATTCGCTCCCTAGTCTTCCCAACACAGCTTGTGAGACTGATTGGCCAGTAACTTGAAGCCTTGGTCTTACATTTCCCTTTCTTTAGTATGGTTATTGTGATGGCTTCTCTCCACACTTGGGGTTCCATTCCTTTCACCCAGCTCAAGCAGTTTTGTCTTTGCTGCTGAGCTCAGATTTATTAGCATTTCGTTGCTGATTTTGTCTGGGCCGGGTGGCTTATGGACCTTAAGCTTATCTCTCTCTGATGGTCTACGTTAATGGTTAAGTTGCTTTCTGAACTATATCTTCTAGCAAACAGGTCTGCTGCTTGTTTTCCTATGAGAATTTTGCCACCTTCATCCAATGTGATAGTCTGCCTAGGCGAGGAACACTCTTCATTTAGAGATTTAACTAATCTCTAAAGTTTCTTGCCGTCTTCCTCAAGGTTCAACGCTGACGTGTTATTTCTCCAGCTTTTTCCGTTTTTCTTCTAGTTTTCTCTCTGAAACTCTGCTACAGCCTTTTTCCATTTGTTGTGAGTTTCAAGTTTGTCCTGTGCCACCCACTCAAGTTTTTTTTCTTTATCCTATTAACATTTCATTTCTGTCTCCAGCTCTCTTCTCCATGTGTATTTCGGCCTACCTCTCTTGTCCTAGAGATTCCAGAACAATGACAGCTTTTTAAGGCTATCAAAAGGTTTCCTCAGTGTGTGTCCTATCCATCCCCAATGTTCTCTTAAAAAAAAACCTGTATGATCAATGAGTTAATTGTCGTGACCATCAATACTGATGCTGGGCTGGTATCTATAGTTTTTAAATGCTGCACTGAGATCAAGGGAGTCTTGATTAGCAGAGTGGTTAAAATGCTTGTTTGTAAGGCAAAGTTACCAGGATAGAAAGGCTGCTAGTGCCATGCTCCAATCCAACCAGCTGTAAATAGGTACCTGACTCTGCTCTTAAGTTATGGAAGGCAAAGGCAGCGAGGAAAGGAACTGGTCACACCACCTCACAAAGCTGAGATCTAGTATAGTGAAGACTCAAACACTTCACTTCCCTACAGCATTATCAGCTTTGAAACTTCCATTACCTTTCTTCACAGAGATCAGGAAACATGCACATGACCATATATGGTCTATTCCCCTTAAATGGCATGAACAGAACGAAGGAACACATGCAAGCAAGCAAACACACATAAAGAACAACACTATTATTGAAATCTTCATAAAAATTAAACATACTGGACATGTTTTTGTCCACAGGATATGATAAATGGGATCTGAATAAACACTATAAATGTTTCTTAACTTTCTTCATCTCTATCCTCAGAAATCGAACGTGTACGGAGGGTAATTTTGAAATCGCAGAAAGTGCTTTAAAAACATTTTTTTCCAATTAATATTGTTATTTTATAATAAAATACGGTAATTTCCTATTACTCATGGGTTTTTGCTCCGCAGTGAATATGTGTAGTTATATCTTGTTTCGTAGCAGTTAGGGTTAGGATTAGGGTTAACACAAACCCTAATCCTAACCCTAACTGCTACGAAAGAACACATAACTACACATATTCACTGCGGAGCAAAAACCTATGAGTAATAGGATAATTACCTAAAATACTATATACAATTTATAATTAAAACGTAAAAGTTTTCTTTTAAAACCCAATTTGGTAATTTCCTATCTTTCGTACCTTTTTGCTCCGCAGTGAATATACGTAGTTAAGTGTTGTTTCGTAGCAGTTAGGGTTAGGATTAGTATTATGGTTAACACTAACCCTAACACAAACCCTAATCCTAACCCTAAGCGCTACGAAACAACACTTAACTACATATATTCAATACGGAGCAAAAAGGTACGAAAGATAGGAAATTACCCAAAATTTTATCAGAAAATAATCAACGTTGAAGTCGTGACTTAACATCGAAAACACTCGCCGCCATTTTGAATTTTTCGGTAAAGTGAGATTTCACTGACGTGGAAAACATTAAAATAATGAACATCAGCGATGATTTCACTAATTCTGCGGATGTTGATGTCTGGGACACTGAAACAATGGATTCAGACATGGATATTGACCACAATATCCCTGCCGACCCAATTTATGAAGCAGACGCGGCAAGGTACCTTGTGAGAATGTAAGTCTAACCCTGGCGCTAGGGATTTTAATGGAATGTCATAGCCTAGTGACCTAATTTTTTAAAACTACTATTTAAATAGTTACTATATCCTATTTTCTATTAAAATCGGTAATGATTTTAACATTTATTGTGAACAAGAACCTCTTTACCTCATTTTGTAAAGGTTACCCGTCCATAGCAACGGTTGCTAAGGACAATTATATTTGCGAAACCCAACAGACACACAGTTTGAAAAAAACAGACCACAAAGTGGTGGAAGTTATATATTTTTTGGAAGGATAGGCCTAATGTTTAAAAATATTTAAAGTTTGTAATTTTTTATTCAATTTATTTTTAATTTTAAAGATTAAATTATAATAGGCTATAGAAATGTGTGATTAAAAAAACAATCATCCTTAGTTTCTCAAACTGTAACTAACAATGTGTTAAATTCTTTCATTACAGATCAAAAGGCTAAAATGATTTGGATGTGTCAGTTCTGAAGTTTCTACCCTGCTGAGAGCCTAGGGAGGAAAGTATGCTTTCTGTTTGATTTAATTCATAGGACATGCCAGAGATTTTATCAGCCTCAACAACATTTTTGCACAAATAGGGCCTAATGAATGGTTAGTAATAAAGGCAGGTGTCCATTTAAGCAGTGTATTAGAGATAAGTCAACTACATGGGGAATGAAATTATGGATCCTTGTTGAGGCTGACACAGGATATACACTTGATTTTAAAGTTACCTTGGTGAAGATACCAAGGCTACCCTATTTGGTTTGGCTTATGATGTAGTTGTGAGACTAATAAAGTCTCATATTTATCAAGGTTAGCACCTATTTTTTTTATAATAATTTTTACATTAGTGTACAATTTTTACAATATCTTTTAAAGAAAGATGTTTGTGCATGGGAAACTATTACAAACAAAAAGAAAATGTTTTCCAAAGTCTTTAAATGAAATAAAATCATTTGAAAACAAAAACAGCTCGCGATGACATGTGCTGTATCAGGGAGAGGGAGATGTTAACAATACAGTGGAAGGATAATAAAACAGTTTCTATCATGTCTAATTTTATGACAGTGGATATTCCGAGCTGTGGTAGCGCAGTGCTTAGTGCACTGGCTTCCTAGCTTGGTGGTTCAAGGTTCGATCCCCAGTTGAGGTGGATGTTTTAGGCCACAAACGGCTCCGGGGTCAACCCAGCCTCATGAATTGGGTACCAGAGCAACTCTGGGAAGATTAAGGCGACCGGCGTGATGCTGACCACATCACCCCCAGTGTGCCGATGGTCAAGAAAATATGGGCCTAACACCGTATTCCCAATATGCCCCACTGGGCATGTAACGGGATCCCCTAGTGGATATTCAGAAGTATCTGGAAGAACAACAGTTAATGGGGAATTTAGAAAGTTAAAAGTTAAGCAGTCTAATCTAGTGAAACAATATAACACACAGGTGGGGTAGATAAAATTGATCAATTAATTAATAAATATAATGTTCTTAGGAAAACAAACAAATATTGGAGAACCTTATTCTTCTATTTTCTTGAAATTGCTAGGGTTAACAGCTATATAATTTTTCATGAGTGGAGAAAGGATCATCCTGATGTTGAAGAACAAGAAAGACCAAACCGTTACTTTCAAATAGATTTTACGGAGGAACTAATTAAGGAACTGGGTGGACTTGAAAAGCATCAGAATATTCCTTAATCATAAAGTGCCAGCAAAAATAAAATCAGCACCACACACTCAGTTATACCAGAATGAACTGCTATAAGACAAAATTGTAAACATTGTTTGGCAATTCTAGGTACTGATAAAAAAATGGAAACAAAATGTAGTGCATGCAACACCTTTCTTTGCTTCCTGAAAAATTGAAACTGCTTATTTGAAAACCATAAGTCCTAAAACAATCTAGATATCTTCTATTTCTTTATTCAACTAATATGATACTCGTATGATAATGAATTTTTTTTCCTTTCAAAAATCTGTTTTGTTTTTTAATTTAAAAGTTTCAGTTAATTCCGATGAACGTACCAGTATTAATTATTTGTTAATTAATTTATTTATTGTCAGAATCTTTTAATTTTTTCAAAATATGTACACTCTTGGATATCCTTTTAAATAAAAGTACATTTGTTGTATTATTTTAATGAGCTAGTTTTTTTTACTCTTGAATATCTCAGTTTATGTACATTTTTATGACCAATTCTGCAACTATTTTACCTTGGATAATTAAATGGGACCCAAAGATGCAGCAATAGTGAATGCAGTCAGCGACCCATAGCTTGACTGCTTGCATCAGGACCAGCGAACCAGAGCTGGTCAAGACCGTACTCCACCTCCACGTGGTGGTCCTGGAAACAGTCTGCAGCAGTGCAGTCTGGCTGAGCGAGTACGGATCGAAATGGGAAGGCAAACCCGGTCCCTAAAAAATGCCGTGCTGAAGTCGGATGTGTCGACCGAAAGGTGCAGATATCACAGCTACGGCGTAAACAGACACAACGCAACCACCGTCCTTTTCAGGGCGAACGAGGAAGAAGGAAGAAGAAGGATAATTAAATTGTAATAGGGACCTCAAGACGCAGCAATAGAGACCGCAGTCAGCGACTCATAGCTTGACTGCCTGCGTCAGGACCAGCGAACCAGAGCTGGTCAAGACCGCACTCCACCTCCACGTGGTGGTCCTGGAAACAGTCTGCAGCTGTGCAGTCTGGCTGAGCGAGTGTGGATCGAAATGGGAAGGCAAACCCGGTCCTAAAAAATGCCGTGCAGAAGTCGGATGTGTCGACCGAAAGGTGCAGATATTGCAGCTTAGGCGTAAACAGACACAACGCAACCACCGTCCTTTTCAGGGCGAACGAAGAAGAAATTGTAATAAATTATTGCTACAAATACTACAAACACACAGTTTATTCATCTTCTAACATATTGATGATTGGTTTCATGCATTTTTAAAGATTTTAGAGGTTATTTTGTAATGTCACCATAATCATATACAAATGCCCAGTTATTACCCCTTTCTACCTAAAATTAAATACGTTTTTTTTTATTAATTTAATTTATGACCAGATTCGTCTCATTTTTTTCAAATCTTATACAAAATTGGACATACTTTTAAATAAGAGCCACTGTTTTGTACATTTTGCAATTGCTAGTTTTGTTCCATCTTTGAATATTTCAGTGTATGTAAATTTTTTCTGCATTTAATTAGGTAATTAACTTGTTACCACTCAACCAAGGTTAAACAAATACCAAAATAACTACTAATATATTAAAGTACATTCAATTCCAAACACATTGTTATATAATACTAATAGGTTTAATATATTTAAAAACATTTTACGTGCTTTTAAAAAATGTTACCGAAAAACAACACAAAAAATCTTAAAAAGTCAAGAATTGAATAGAGTTAAACACTATATTTAATTGTTCACTTTTAAAACAAAAGCACAAAGGCAGTGGCACAGCTTTATAAATAGTAAAAATTACCTGTAATTTTGATAACAATCATAGAAATCAAACCACATGACTTCATCAAGCGAAATACGTTGCACTGTTTCGTAAGGCCTGTGGCCCAGTGCGACAGGCATCAATGTCGGGTCGCCTTCCTTAGCCGGTGATTGTCCCCAGCCTGTCACCTTCGACCTGTGCAATTTAGGAGACCCTGCTAGTAGCTGTGCTACTGCCGACATAGCTCTTGGGATCATGGCAACCCTGCACCAGTCACAATAGATTAAAATACTACTCAACAAGCTAAAGATAGAAATACTGATGAGTGAAACTACGACACTGATAAAATGACTGCTGAATATCTGCTGCAAATGTGCTCGACATACAAGGAACAGAGAAAGCACATATGGCGTCACCACCACCATTTTTCGATACACTTTCACGTGATGTTAACAGTAAAAGGAAAATAGTAGCAATCTCTGATTGAAAACATGATGCTGACTGACTGTTCATAACCAAGGCAGATCTGACAACGGATAATACCATGGCTGAATGTTATTATTTTTAAGTAAGAAAACCTGTTGATAGCATTACAAGGCAGTCTTTGTTCTTGAATCACCAGGGTAGAGGGAGACTAAAGAACACTTTGAGAACTTAACACAGACATGAAGGGGATGAAGAAGACATAGAAAGACCTTGAGCAGATGGCACGGGACAGGAAGACGGAATAAGTGTGTTGAAGGCCTTTGCTCCTTGGGGAACTGAAGGGTGGCGGATAAAAATTTGCAGCACTATTAAAATAAGTGCAACGATAGATGACCAAGTGTAAAAAAACACACTGAAACAAAATGCTACAAACAAGCAGAATTTAAATTGGCAGCACAGCACACAAACACTTATTGCAGTATTTAAAGACTATGATGCAGCAAACAACTATGTACTAGAAAACGTGTCACACCACATAAACACGGTGCCATAACACTCCAAATGCCAAACTGATACAACAGGTGACATGAGTACAAAAATTAAAATCCAGCAATATACTACTTTGTTTTAACCAGACATAACGTTTAAAGGTTAACAAATATCCTACATGTTCTGTCACCATAAAGACCTGGTCTTTAACTTCCTAAAACGAACTAATCTTAAGTAAACCAGTTTGGTCTACAAACCATTTATGAAACATGAAGTAACTGCCACTTTTCTGTGTTTTATTTTTTTCTTGATCAAATTTGCAATTACATCATGCTGAGAGTATTTTTGTTAGTTGGGAAAAACATGAATGTCTTCTTAAAATGTCTGAATATGCGGTGGAATGATTTCTATAAAATAAAACTAATATTCTGTAGATGAGATAGGAAACTCTATACAGAGCGATACAACAGGAGGATCACCAGAAAAAAAATCACCCCATCGATCAAGTTTTTTGGCCCCTTAATCTCCTTTACACTCTTAGGGGGGGGCGCCTACTTAGGTCATAACTCCCAAGTGTCAGCCTCCTGTTGTCTAGTGCAGAGAATTGAACCCACTCCACCTTGGTTGCAGCTTTAAAATTCACTCCTATTTTCTGCCAGCTGGAGGCAATTGTGAAAATAACCCCTATGTTGAAAACAAATTGCTGACCCGAGTTCCATAGCCCGTTGCGGTTGTTCCACAGCCAGCACGATGCCTTTTTCACAGTTTTGCTGAGCCTCTTAAGTACCCTTGTTCTTGACTGTCCCCTCAAGATAATTACTATACTGTATATATTCCTTCAATTAAAGATTTAGTGCCTGTTTGCTGAAAGATATTATCTGCACTTTCATCCATCCACAATTTTTAACCTTACATCAAGATGCTCTTGTCTAAGTGTAATTGTCTGCTTGCTGTAACAGCAGTGTGCCCTCTCACATAAAGCCAATGCCACAGCACTTTATGTGACCTTACAGAGGTGGTTTCAGTAGCCCTATGTTTAATATGTGCTTGCTATCTTCCTCAGTCATCTTTTATGTTATTATTGGTAAGATGCAGCAATGCTACATTTTACTACTCTTATATTATCTACACATTTAAATTTAAGCACTACTGGTTTAATAAACCAGTTGTACACATCAGAGTTTAATAGACTTCAAAGTGATACACAACGAAGGCACATGCACCTGTGGCAGCTATCATTAAAACATAAATAAATAAAATAATAATTAAAAATTTGTCACATTTTATTATTATTTGCATCTGTAGTTTCATCTTCAGAGCTGACATAGCTGAATACCTACTACCAGTAACGTAAATCAAAATCTAAAGTGTCATAAGTTTAGGAACACCAGGTGGCAGCAGCTTCATTTCACATCTGCTTTTGTCAAACCTCTATCTGATTCTAAACTCAAGACATGAAGTATTGTTGTATTAATCATTACTTTTTAAATAAAATTTTGCCTAGTATTGGCGAGGCGCGCCCCGTTCAACCTAGTCAGGTATATCAGGGCGTATGTCCAAATATAAAAGACCTTTAGGTCTGATGGAGTTAACAGTAATGTAAATACTGTTTCACCACGGTTTCTGAACTTACAACAGAATTTGAGAAGTCTGACTTTGTTTTTAAATCAAAGAGCGTCGCAAGAAGAAGAAAGAAGACGGTTTATAATTTGAAAAGTAACTTTGTTTTTAAAAAAGGTGGACGAATTAAAAAAAGAAAAGAAAAATGCCATTTCAAATTATAATGCCCAAAATGCCAATGACATTTTCTTACAAATCTAATTCTAGACAACTTCAGACAAGAAGTATTATTTTATGTCTATAACTGTTTCATTCGGGTTTTACGGATCTGGATATTACTTCTAATTTTAAGAAAGATGGAGGAAAAAAGAAAAAAAAAAACCTTCCAAAATGCCCCTTCACAATAAGCCCAAAATTCCAATGACATTTTCTTACAAATCTCCATGCCAATGTTGCTGGAATTGTGGTAAGTTGCTAAAAAGGGATATAAAATACATGTATCAAAAAGAGATAGTTAACGTGGTTGATTTGGCTTCAATAGATTCTCTGAGAACTCTTGGATTTTGTCAACACCTCTGACTTCTTCTGGCAATAGAGGAAGCTTGGTTATATGAAAATCTTCATACAAGTCGGTAATCTGTGGATGAATAAGTCAAAACACATAATGTAACAGAACTGCTAAAATGATGGATTGCTGAAATAAAGAAGACTTTACACATATATAAATAATGTCCAATGTTGTCTATGTTTGACATCATATTTAATACATTCTATTTATCTATATGCAACAAGATACTTACAATTTCCAGCTCTATCACATTTAACCACTTCAGTTTTAATTCTTTTTTTTTTTTCAATTTATAACTTTGAGCAGTATCCCAATTATATTCTGAATCACATTATTTCAAATACCTAAGCATGGAAGATGCATCTCAGAGCTGTGCTTTATGTACCAATTCTTTTACATGATGAGGTTCTTCTTCTTCTTTGATCCTTAGCCGCCGACCGTCAAAGCAGTCAGTGGCCATTACACCTGGTGGCGTCTTGTAGGGCAACAACAAATTGATTCCACTTTGCTCGGTCGGCGGCCATCCTTCGTACAGTGCCCCAACTCAGGTTCATTCTTTGCATCTCAGCCTCCACAGTCCTCCGCCAAGTTGTTTTTGGTCGGCCTCTCTTTCGTTTTCCTTCAGGGGTCCATAGCATAGCTGTTCTTGTGATGGCATCGGGGTCTCATCTGAGGACATGGCGAACCCAGCTCCAGCGTCTGCCAGCTATGATAGTGTGCATGTCCTCTTGCTTGCTCCGAGTAAGCAGATCTTGGTTGGCGATGGTATTCGGCCAAAAGATTCGGAGAATTTTTCTTAGGCATGTTGTGTGAAAAGAGGACAATTTCGACATTTCCTTCTCTGTAACTCTCCAGCTCTCCGCGCCATAGAGAAGCACAGAAAGCACACAGCTCTGATATAATCTTAATTTTGTGCTTGTGTTGTACTGAGAGGACTTCCAGATGTTGTTTAGACTAAAAAAGGCTGTTCTTGCTTTGTTCATTCTGTTGTTGATGTCTTTGCTTGCTCCGCCGTCTGGTGTTACTATGCATCCTAAGTATGTGAAGGCATCTGTCTCATATTAGTCACCTCTTAAGATAAAGATGGCGATGGATAGGACACACGTTGAGGAAACCTGTTGAAGGCAGCAAAAGACAGTCCTTGTTTTGAAATCTCCAGGGTAACAGAGGTAGAGGGAGACTAAAAAAAAACATATGGAGAAGGGAACTGGAGGCAAATGAAAGGGATAAAGAACAAATAAATGGAGGGATCTTGAGCGAAAGGCACAGGACAGGAGGACTTGGCATGAAACTGTTTAATGCTTAAGTTCCATGGGGAGCTGAAGTGATGATGATGATCTTCCTTTAACACTCATAATGAATATATGACACATAATAACATGTCTCCTATTACGATCTTCCTTTAACACTCATAATGAATATATGACACATAATAACATGTCTCCTATTACGATCTTCCTTTAACACTCATAATGAATGTAGCAAAGTGTGCAAAAACACGCTTAGTTAATGGACTGATAGAACGAACAGAGAAAGAATAAATTGTGATGGTTTCGGCAAGAGCCTTGAACTGTATGAAAACAAAACGAACACCGTATTACCAGGATTAACACGAAGTAGGAAATTTTTCTAAGCATTCTTAGAATAGTGGCAGTCACGCATGCACATTCGTTTATGTTATCGGAGAGAGGCAGGTATGACCAAATCCACAATGGCGAAAGAATAGTGTCTCAAGTTAGGTAGAGAATTTCTTTTGAACTGGGACTATGTATCAGTGAATTGTGATAAAAGTTATAGATTTTCACAGAAGGAATATGCAGGAATGGAAATCCAAAAAGGAAAGTTGGAAGAAGTATGTATATATTAAGATATTTGCAGTTTTATTTGACGTTCACATCACAGGTCTAACCTAGTGATAGACTTTATAAATTCGTAGTAAATACATGCCATACCCGATTGTAAGTTTAAGTATACTACTGGACAAAAGTTAAGGGCCGCCATTCAGTTTAGACAAGGTTTATATAATTCTTCGTGAGCAGGGTTGATTTTCCAAATGTCCGGTAGCTTGAAATCTCTCAAGAAGTCTCTGAATGGTAGAGTGGGACACTGCTAAACGTCTTGCAACATGAAGAACAGATTGACCATCCTGAATCCATGCCATGGCTCGACCACGGTCTACAGTGCTGAGACTTCTCCTTGGTGGCATGGCTAATGCAGTGATCATTTCGACCACTTGTCATACTGATTTATTGCATACCAACGGTGAACATTCTTTACCGATGATCATTTTCCACATGCATTCAAATTCAACTCACTTTTTCACCTTTTGAACTAGTGGGGCGTGTTGCAAAAACCACGAGTTTTTGCAGCAACAATGGCAATTTTCACGTGCGGGTTAAAGTGACCCAGTTTTTGGACATTTAAAAAAAATTAACCTAGTGCACACAGAAATGTATAGACATTTCTCTGAGCTCAGTTTTAATGACATTTTCACTTGTCTTTACAGTTTGCCAATCAATTATATAAACCTTGTCTAAACTGAATGGCGGCCCTTAACTTTTGTCCAGTAGTATATATGAAACGGAAGCTTCCAGTCGGGGAAGATAAAGGAAATATAAGACAACGTGATGGATAAACTTGGTTGAGTGTGTATTGGAACGATTGCTGGGACAGTTACACATAATACCCTAAATGAGAGAAATGCTGGAAAGGGACAAAACATTGGTGCTCCCCAAGACGCCCGCCCGCACAGTATATAAGGCGAGAGCGCTCAGTTCAAAATACACACAACTAAAAACCCAGCCAGAAAACGAAGTAGAGTGCTGTCTATACTACATCAGTTACCACTGCATGCAGGGCAGACATTCTTCACAAATTATAGTCTTCATAAGAGCTTGGAATCGATCTTAGAGGGTGTGTAGGTTTACTATAGATATTTATGTCAATAATATCAATTTTATTTAAGATTTTAGTGTGTTGTGAATGTACCGGACATATTGTTTGTGTGGATATGATTGCTGAAGATTGGAAAACCTCAAATATAACCTCTACAGTCCTTGTCAGGGCTAAATATAACCATTCTGGTTTTGTCTGGGTCTATAACCTACCAGCAAGACCAGTACTGGCGGCATGTCCATATATTCATACTGCTTTGATTATTCATGTATTATTATATTTGAGACAATGTTTTGCAGTAGACACCAGTCTGTCTCACTATATCTAAATCATACAAGGCCATGTATCATTTATCATACATGCAGACACCTGATGACACCCTCATCTCATAAACACCATAGGATGTAATAGGTCTCCATGACATCGCCTAGCCACTTGATACTCCTTGTTCCAGGTTCTATATTCGAATTTCAAAAACCCTGAAGTCAAGTGGACCTTCGATCCTGCTACCTAAACATAACAGGAGCCAAGAGGTTGAAGTGTTCCATAGCTTTTTTCCCCCTGATTGCTGGGGTTGGACTGAAGTGTGACTTTCAGAACAACAGTGTTATGTGTCAACCCATATCTGGACAAGTGCTGATTAAAAGCTGAGTGACATAGTGACTATTCCTGTGGCTAATGTGAGACATTCAACGGTCAGATGATGAGAAATTAGGGAATATAATAAAAGAGACAGACTAGTATAAATAACAACAGTGAGAGAACATTTTTTGGTGTAAATTAATTTAAAGATCCCATGGGGACTTTTTCTCTGTGTTTAAACTTCTAAATACATTATCAACTTGCTGTAAATACATAACCATAATCACCATCGTCCAACACTCACCCTTCATTACATAATTAGATAGGTGTAAATAATAAATTATGAAGTTGTACTCAAGTGACTTGTTAAATTTTTTACTGTTTAAGTTGAGTTACTTTTTCTAATTTTATTATAATACATGGGTTACTACACCTAAGGTGGCAAAGTATATTTCTGAAGCCTTAAAATATTGTCTAGCTCAGAGTATTCGCAGCTGTAGCTCACTTGTGATACCAGTGCTCTTCTCTGACACTGGGACTTCATACATTCTGGAGAGAATTCTATTTCTTCCTAAACCTTATCTTCATACGAGAAAATCTTACACTACAATGAATACCATATATATTTGAGTATAAGTTAGTCTGACTATAAGTCAACTCCTAAACTTTAGGACTTAAAAAGCTTCCAAAATGAATTACCCGATTATAATGCAAAATAAAAAAAAACAGATGCAAGAAATTTTGATATTTCTGGCATGTTGCGCTATATTTCATTAAATTGTTTTTCTTCACTCGACTATAAGTCGAGGGTACACTTTTTAACACTTTGAGTACCAAGGCTTCTCAGTAGCAATTACCTTCAAGTACCATGGGTTTTTAGGAAAAATTTCCCATTTGGGGTGATGAAATTAAAAAAAAAATCACTGAGACCTAATTAGTCAACAGATTGACATGAAACTTTCAGGATGATATGGGAAGTGAATAAGGTGTCGCGTGGTGACCTAGTTTTGTGTTCAGGTCATGTGATCATTGAATATTAATGAGGTAATAGACAAATACTGGCATACACTATTGAAAAATGTATAAAAAATATTATAATCAACTCAAAAGTCATAAGACTTTCCAAGATATAATATTATTGTACATTCTATTTCTAAAAATAGGAAATATAATATGCTCTTAAAATGATATTGGGGTTAAAACGCTATTTGAAATGGACACAAAATTCTTCATGCAAAAAGAATTTTTTTAAATACATACTTATCAATTTGCTTTAGCTGGGTGTGATAGTCTAACATAAAATATGGTCACAGATGCAATTATTGTTGATTTTTCTCTGGCCCTGGGGGCCAATTTCCTTCCTGGCGGCAGCATAGTCCTCACTCTTATAAAAAATTGGGGACCCAAAGATGCAGCAATAGAGAATGCAGTCAGCGACCCATAGCTTGACTGCTTGCATCAGGGTCAGCGAACCAGAGCTACTCCACCTCCACGTGGGGTCCTGGAAACAGGCCGCATTACTGCAGTCTGGCTGAGAGAGTAGGGATCGAAGAGGGAAGGCAAACCCGGTCCCAAAAAATGCCGTGCTGAAGTCAGATGTGTCGGCCGAAAGGCGCAGATATCGCAGCTCCGGTGTAAACAGACACAACGCAACCAACGTCCTTTTCAGGACGAACGAGGAAGAAGATAAAAAATTGAAAAGCAGGGCACAACACAGAGTGGTTTTTCACATCCAATACAAAAGAATCTTTTCTGGACTCTCAGTCCAGCAGAATTACAAACAATGAATCTTGGTCGCTGTCAATTGTCTTCATACTGCTGTCAGTAACATTGTTTGCGTGGACTGTGCTGAACAAATTCTATAATGCCACATACAAGCAACCATGTTTCCCGACTAGCAAAAACAGACGAACGGCCATGCTTCATGTTATGTTTTGTTTTTCTCAAAATTACAGGAAACCTTCTTCAACTGTCTGTAACAGTCTAACCCTAATCATAACGCTCACATAGGGGTCATCAAAGCCAGACAAGTACCACTGAAACTAATCAGCTGCTTCTTTGCCACAACCCCTCCTAGTAGCAGGTCTTTATCTACGCCCCAGATTCTCACTATGGCCCTGAAAATCGCTATCAACATCTCTACCAGCTTCACGAATGCTGGAACTAGGGCTGTTGCTGTCTCAAAACTAGACCAACTGTTGTCACTTTCAAAGGTCAGCTGAGAGCCAGAATCCAAATCATTGCAATATTCACTAGTTTCACACATTTTTAAAGAAATTTCCACCTAAAGATTAATCAAAACACGTGAAAAAATTTTCCGGCCGCCATTGAGCATTTCTCAATAAAATTGAGTTACTTCCCTTGATATGCGTTATATTTAGACACTTGCCGTGATGACATTTTATGCTGATGCTATACTTACGCCAAAAGGCGACATTGGTACTCTACGGAAAATAATGCTTGTCGCCAATAGGCGCCCGTGGTACTCAAAGTATTAAGGTCCAAAATAGGAATAAATTTCTCGACTTATACTCGAGTATATACAGTATATAACACATAATGACATTTCTCCAAACACTTTCTGTATTGAACATGTTACAAAATGACAGTGATTCAACGCTACCTGATCCAGATATTTTGCCTGAATTTTTTGCCTCGCCTCACACAAACAACAAGGCTTTTCCCCATTCCGTACAAAGTTCAGCTGGTTGACTACAATATTGTGGGTGTCAATGCCAAACTGAGCCAGCTCTTGTACCAGTCGCTCTGTCTCATACAGAGAAAGAAACTCCGCGATACACACGCATATGAATGTGGTTTGATCCTGTAAAAGGCCAAGACGTAATTAAATCAGGACAGAAAAATGTTATTAAAATTACAAGACATTTTAAACGAACGAGCGAACACAATCTTTATTTTTTCTAGCACCGGCTACTCCTAACACAGGCTGGAAAACACAACAGGAGGCTGACACTTGGGAGTATAAAGGAGATTAAAGGGCTGAACACTTGTTCAACAGGGGATCACTTCTGAGGATCAGATTGCATCCTGTTGTCATGCTCTATTATAGTTTCCTATCATAGGAATAGTTACCATTTTACATTTCTGCCCTTCTCAAAGAATTGTTCAAGTTAAAACATTCTTAATATATATTCTTCTTCTTCTTCAGGTGCCTGGTCTGGAACAGACATTGGCGATCATGACCCTCCAATCTTCTCTGTCTTTTGATAGTCTAATGAGGTTGTTGTTGCCCATGCTGTTGTTTGTTGCCCAGTTGTTTAAGCTTTAAACACACATCTTTCTCTACCTTCCTCTCCTACCTGGTATTTTCCCACATAAGACTAATTCCTCCTCCTCTTCTGTTAATATGTCCCATAAATTTCATTTGTCTTTTCCTGATGGTTTTGATGAGCGATTTATTAACACCCGCAGATGTCAATACCTCGGCATTTGTTTTCTTCTCTGTCTACGATGTTCTCAGTATCCTTCTCAAAAACCACATTTCCGCTGCCTCCAGTTCTTTCACCATTTGGTTACCCGGGTGGGTGGGTGGGTGGGGGTGGGATCTCTCTCTCTGAAAAGACAAAGAAAGAATAGGACTACTGCACCCTCATGCATGTCATACAAGGCAACCGGGACCCCAAGATGCAGCAATAGTGAATGCAGTCAGCGACCCATAGCTGTACTGCTTGCATCAGGACCAGCGAACCAGAGCTGGTCAAGACCGCACTCCACCTCCACGTGGTGGTCCTGGAAACAGTCTGCAGCAGTGCAGTCTGGCTGAGCGAGTGCGGATCGCAATGGGAAGGCAAACCCGGTCCCTAAAAAATGCCGTGCTGAAGTCGGATGTGTCGACCGAAAGGTGCAGATATCACAGCTTAGGCGTAAACAGACACAACGCAACCACCGTCCTTTTCAGGGCGAACGAAGAAGAAGAAGAAGAATACAAGGCAACCAATAAGAGGTTGTCCATGAGGCTGACAACCTCATCATGTCAAACAAATTGCCACAGAAACCACCGCTACAACAAGAGCATGTGAATGCTTGGTGCAGGCTTCCTGTAAGGAGACCAGCTGTAATGTTGGCTCCAAGCTCCCGTAACGAGCACAAAGGAAAATGATGATGACACAAGTAGCAACTGGTAGTAGACAAGCTAAATGTGGAAAAAAATGACCTCTCTAACAACATGACAGAAATGGGTAACAATAACCCAAAATGAAAGCAAGTGACAGAAATCATGTCAAACTCGCAAGTGCTAATACATAAACACTTAGCTCAAAGGATATCATTCTATATCAGACCTGACATGTTTAATTAATCTATCAACGAAATTAATGCTGGATCTTCTAAATAAAGCAATGACACGTTAGACAGCCTGCCATAATTAGACAGACATACATATATTAAGAGCGTCCGATTGACTGAGTGGTGAGAGCGCTGGTCTCTCGCGACAAAGGTGCCGAGTTCGATTCACGGTATCACCACACTCCAGTCTACTCAGCTGTAAATGATAACCTGACTTACCTCTTGAGTCAGGGAAGGAAAAGGCTGTGAGGAAGTGAACTGGTCACCCCCACCTCTCGATGCTGGACTTAGTATAGTGAAGTCTCTAACACTTCACTCCCCTACAGCAGTATCTGCTATGGGACTACCTTTTTTACATATATTAAATAAACAAACAATATAACTATGTAAGCCCCCGGTGGGGTGGGGGGGGGGTCTCTGAAGAGACTACTGCACCCTCGGGCATGTCATACTAAGCAACTAATATGAGGCGGTGCATGAGGCTGTACCTGAGCTGTGCATGAGGCTGTACCTGAGGCTGTCAACTTCATCATGTAAAACAAACTGCCACATAAACAACTGCTGCAAGAGCACATAACTGCTTGGTGCTGAACCAGCAGAAGTGGAGTGGCTCCATGATCTGTCACAAGACCAAAAGAAAATGATGATAACTATGTAAGTCAAAAGTACTTTCGTTTTCACAGCAGCCAGACATCAAACAATGTATCACATGAAACCTTACCGCATTTTTAAACTGTGCATTAACTTGCCGAATGGTGGCTAGCATCTCTTCAAACTTACTGGACATCTGGTCTGCATTCATATCTTGCATACCAATTAAACCTGCCATCTAAAAAAAAAAAAAAAAGTGATACATACGAACTTTACAATAAAACTAACATCACAATATACTTTATGGGAAGAGTAGCAGTGAATTTTAAGTCATAACAGAAAAATATAACGATTTAGATTCATCTATTTTCTGATAATTAAATCCTGAATCTAATTATGTCAAAATCAATAGTCACACCTAATTCTAAGCTGTGTTTTGAAAATGGTATTCTCTTAAGAAATTGTGTACGTTCTGTGAAGAAGATCATGAATCTTCTTTTATGTTACTAATTTTCTTAAAACTTGCACATTTTCTCATCAATCAACATGACATTAGGCACAGGTACCCCCAACTGCATTATAAAACGTTTGTTACATCACATTTCTCATATCAAATCAAAATTTTGATTCACTGCAAAAAATGTTGAAAAATTCAGCAAAATCTGCTACTATTTTTAGATGCTAATTTTAAAGTTCCACGGCTCATGATCTACTATGATTATAAAAAATGGAATCCAAGAAAATGTTTAAAATACAATGATGAGGCTTCCAATTCAACTTTGATGCTTATAACTATAAAAATGAAAATCCCTTAGTGAAGTTAAATATAGGATTAAAATCAAATATGGCCACCGCTTCCATAGCAACCAATAACAATATACCATCAAATGCTTTGTATGCACTTTGTTATGCATAACTATTAGTGTTATAAGTTAAGCCTGTGTATTTTAATTCAAATCCTGCAATTAATATATGAAAATAGCAATTCACTGTAGCCTTCCTTACTTAATCGTTACTCTTCTACACTGGGGTGTAGAGGTTTGCCAGAGAGAGTGCCATGCTGTCCTATTGCTGTCTTCCTTTTGGCCTGGTTCTAGTCCAGTCCTTGTCCTTTAGAGATTGTCTGATATCCTCCAAGCAAACTCTAGGTCGTCCTGGAGGTCTGGATCCCTGGCTCTTAGTTTCCCATGCTTGTCACAGTAGCTGGTCTTCTCCCATTCTGCAGACATGGCCAAACCATCTTAGTTGGGACTGTTCCACTCAGGTCTGCAGGGGCTGGGTTTCAAGGCTAGGACATATTGTCTGATTGCGGACCCTGTTCTTTCTTGTCACTTGGACTACCTTCCTCAAATACCTCATATCTTAGGTTTGGAGCTGGCTTTTGGGGGTTGTAGTCAATGCCCCACATAAACTAATACAGACGAACAACCTATGGCAAGGCACAAGCAAAGAAACAAAGTTACAACTGATCAGAGCATGTATATTTCCAGTAGCAACAGACGGCTGCGAGACATGGACACTCAATAAAACAGTTGCAAAATAGGTTACATCATTCGAAATGAAATGCTACAGAAGGATGTTGAGAATACCCTGGACAGAAAAAAGACCAACAGAGAAGTACTGCACTCACTAAACGTAGTGGAAAATTGGCTCCTAAATATCACAATAAGGAAGCTGAAATTTTTGGTCATATAAAAAGACATAATAGTCTGGAAAAATTAGTGATGGAAGGCATGGTCCCTGGAAAAAGGGGATATAGTCGACCTAGACGATGGTGGACTCAGGACATCACAGAGTCTGAACTTGTCTTTGGTTGATGCAGGTCAACTTGCCCAGAATCGTGATGCATTCAGAGCAGCTGTAACGGAGACAACGTTCTGGAGAAAATATGTCACATGATGATGAGTCAATACCCATGACTCACATCCATAAGCAAAGACTGGAACAATAAGTGGAGCAGTATACAGCCATCTTTGCCTTCTTGCCAATTTCTCTTTTGCTGAGGAAGCTTCAATTTATGGCCTGAAAAGTCTCCCAGATGCTGCTCTTCAGGTAACAAACTCTTCTTTGATTCCTGTCTTCCAGTCTATGACAGCTCCAAGGTATTTAAAGTGCTTGACCTGCCCCAGGACTTGTTATCCCAGCATAATCTGATGCTTTTTTTCCCTATTATCATATCACCATTGTTTTTTTGTTTTGGAGCTGCTGATGACATCCCTCTTTGCTCGAGCTCGCTCTTCCTTCCAGACTTGCAGGTTGGACTGAAGATGTGCCTCTGATTTAGCAATCAGGGCAACATCGTTGATAAAATGTCAGCACTGAAATACAGACCTGTTTCATCTTCCAGTACCCTACTTAATGCTTTCTTGTCCTCTCCTTACATGCTTTGATGACATCATCCATGAGGAGTATGAAAAGATAAGGTCTTACACCAGTGGTGGTCCTGAATGCTTCTGACTTATGGTTTGCTGTCCTCACATAATTTCTGCAAGACTTGATGACATCATCCAGTGTCTGCTCAGAAGCCACACTGGACCTCATCCATTTGTGGCTCAGCCAGGCGTCTGAGTCTTTGCTCCAGGATTCTAAAGTAAATTTTACCAGAAACACCAGGCTGTAGCCTTCCCCATTCATGTGAGAACAATTAATTATATTAAAAAGATGCACTACATAACATATACATTTTTTAAAGAAGCTGGTATAACAATTCATGGAAAAAAAAAACTTAAAACATAACTGTAACATTAACTCTGGCCGGAAACATTTTTAAAAAAATGTATATATACCTGACTGATGAAAGGGCTAATCTGATTCTTCAACCTCATTAGTTTTCCTAACCCCTTCTCTACGACAGATGGAAAAGACAGCAGACGCAGGGTATGACCTGTTGGCGCTGTGTCAAAGACAACCACTGAAAAATTCATGTTCTTCACTAATCTGTGAACAACACCAAAAACAATTCATTCTTCAGTAAATATTTACGCAAGAAAATGACTTAGACGGTGATTACAAATGCATATTCACAAATTCTTCTTCTCACACTCTCAGAGGTCTACTTGAATATTTTGAAAGAAAGCAGTGGTCATTAGTTACTGTAAAATTGTTTTCCATCAGAGATATTAAAAAAAAAAAAAAGCATGGGAAACAAAGAGCCAGGGATCCAGACCCCCAGGACGACCCAGAGTCCGCTGGGAGTACAACATTAGACAATCTTTGAAGGACCGAGGACTAGAATGGAACCAGGCCAGGAGGAAGACAGCCGATAGGATAGTCTGGCGCTCTCTCTTCCAAACCTCTACACCTCACGGTAGAAGGGGAACGACTAAGTAAGTAAGTAAGATATTTAAAAAAAAACCAAAAAAAAACGTAAATTAAGAGGATTTATGAGAGAAGTGTTAGAGCTAGGCACATATGACACACTTATATAAATGTGTTCATCTATTTAATGTTGTGCATGTAGTTCCTTCTGATGAGACAAAGAAAGAACAGGACTACTGCTGTAACAGGCATGTCATAAGAAGTGATTAATATAAGGCTTTGTATGGGACTGGCAACCTCATCATGTAAAACAAATTGCTATGGAAACCACCACTACAAGAATACTGAGGCTTTGATGCAGGCTTCCTGCAAAGGGGTCAACACTAATAGTGGACGCATGCCTTGTAAGGAGAAGAAAACCAAGCATTTTACCATCTTGGAGGTGAAGTAACAATTTCAAGTACTGCATTGCCAGAAAGCTAACAATAACATCTACAGGTTTCTGAACCAGATTTCCAAAGAAGCATATCATTCTTAGGTTGGTTGCAAAGAAACAAAATTTAAAAAAAAAAATAAAATTTTGCCGCATTTTGACGAGGTGCGCATCGTTCAACCTAGACACAGGGTCCTTTGATTATATTAGGACCCCATGTCCAACTAGAATAAACCTTGCTGTCTGTTTCAGTGATATGGCTGATGTGCACAAAATGATGTTATGACTAACCTCATCACTTCAGCAAAGCTCATAGCTTCATCAATGCCAGGGAAAGCTCCTAGAAGTTCTTGAACCATGCCACGACCCATGGACATCATGTCGGCTGGAAGGATGATACACAGAATATGATCACAGGAACTTCATGGCACATGTAATATACTTACTTACTTAGTCGTTCCCCTTCTACCGTGAGGTGTAGAGGTTTGGAAGAGAGAGAGTGCCAGACTATCCTATCAGCTGTCTTCCTCCTGGCCTGGTTCCATTCTAGTCCTCGGTCCTTCAAAGATTGTCTAATGTTGTCCTCCCAGCGGACTCTGGGTCATCCTGGGGGTCTGGATCCCTGGCTCTTTGTTTCCCATGCTTGTCGTGGTAGCCGATCTTCTCCCATTCTGCAGACATGGCCAAACCATCTTAGTTGGGACTGTTCTACTTGGGTCTGCAGGGGGTGGCATTTTAGGCCTTGACGTATCGTCTGGTTGCGGACCATGTCTCTTCTTGTTACTTCAACCACCTTCCTCAGATACCTCATTTCTGAGGTTTGGATCTGGCTTTTATGGGTTGTAGTCATTGCCCATGACTTGCATCCATATGTCAAGACTGGGACATAGGTGGAGCGGTATACAGCCATCTTCGTTTTCTTACCAACCTCTCTCTTGCTGAGGAATCCTCGATTTATGGCCTGAAACAGTCTCCCAGCTGCTGCTTTTCGAGTGGCCAACTCTTCTTTGATGCCTCCCTTTCGGTCTATAATAGCTCCAAGATATTTAAAGTGGTCGACCTGCTCCAGGACCTGTTCTCCCAGCTTAATCTGATTTCTTTCTTCTCGTGATATCACCATAGATTTTGTTTTAGAGCTACTTATGACCATCCCTCTCTTCTCCAGCTCTTTCTTCCAGACTTGCAGGTGGGATTGGAGATGTGCCTCTGATTTAGCAATCATGGCAACATCATCAGCAAATGCCAGCTCTGAAATACATACCTGTCTCATCTTCCAGTACCCCACTGAATACTTTCTTGTTCTCTCCTTACATGACTTGATAACATCGATAACAAAGATAATATGATCACAGGAACTTCATGGCACATGTAATATAATAAGTTATTATGAACTGTCAACATCTCCAATATCTTCTGGTAGCCACAGAAGATAAAGGATAACAAAGAGAATATGATCACAGGAACTTCATGGCACATGTAATATAAGAAGTTATTATGAACTGTCAACATCTCCAATATCGTCTGGTAGCCACAGAAGGTAAAGGATAACAAAGATAATATGATCACAGGAACTTCATGGCACATGTAATATAAGAAGTTATTATGAACTGTCAACATCTCCAATATCTTCTGGTAGCCACAGAAGGTAAAGGATAACAAAGATAATATGATCACAGGAACTTCATGGCACATGTAATATAAGAAGTTATTATGAACTGTCAACATCTCCAATATCTTCTGGTAGCCACAGAAGGTAAAGGATAACAAAGATAATATGATCACAGAAACTTCATGGCACATGTAATATAAGAAGTTATTATGAACTGTCAACATCTCCAATATCGTCTGGTAGCCACAGAAGGTAAAGGATAACACAGAGAATATGATCACAGGAACTTCATGGCACATGTAATATAAGAAGTTATTATGAACTGTCAACATCTCCAATATCGTCTGGTAGCCACAGAAGGTAAAGGATAACACAGAGAATATGATCACAGGAACTTCATGGCACATGTAATATAAGAAGTTATTATGAACTGTCAACATCTCCAATATCATCTGGTAGCCACAGAAGGTAAAGGATAACACAGAGAATATGATCACAGGAACTTCATGGCACATGTAATATAAGAAGTTATTATGAACTGTCAACATCTCCAATATCGTCTGGTAGCCACAGAAGGTAAAGGTAGCTACTACAGGTAAAGGTAGCCTGACAGCAGATACTGCCATAGGGGAGTGAAGTGTTATAGAGACTTCACGATACCAGGTCTCATCTTTGTGAAGTGAGGTCGCTGGTTCCCTTCTTTACTGCCTTAGCCTTCCCTAACACGTCAGGTACTCGTCTGGGTAGACTTGATCGTAATGCTACCAAGTTTCGAATCTGTTAACCCTTCCTCGAGAGGCAAGCTTTCTAACCACTCTGCCAATTGACGCTCCTCAAGAATTCATAGGAATCTCATAAAATATTCTTGCAGTACCTTTTTTTTTGCTCAGTCAGAACAGTTTGTCTACTACTGCAGTTGACCCCTTCTTTGCAGGAAGTCTGTGTCAAATAAGATGCGTCAAATAATTTCATGTGCTCCTCAGTGTAAAAATCCATATTATACAAATACAGTTGCTAGCCCCATAACAACCCTCCTAAGTTACCTTTCATGACATTGTTGGCAGGCTACACTGGCAATAGCATCCACACAGTTGTTATGAATTATCTTCTTCTTCTTCTTCACATACCATACCATATGGCATAGGTGATCATGTTTCTCAGCAACTTCTTGTCCCCTATGCTGTTTATCAATTATGTTATCGACTTCTTTCCATGCCATAATGTTAAACTGTCCAATACCCACTCTCACTGTCTTTATGTACATCTTTTCTGTTGTCACAATATGTTCTGGCTTTCCTCGCCCCAAAACATCTAACCCCCCCCCAAACAACCCCCCCCCCCCCCCCCCCCCCCCCCCCCCCCCCCCCCCCCCCCCCCCCCCCCCCCCCCCCCCCCCCCCCCCCCCCCCCCCCCCCACCCCCCCCCCCCCCCCCCCCCCCCCCCCCCCCTTCCCCCAATGATTGCTTCCTTCTATTACGAGTAATAGCATACATTTGTGCACTTTCCTCTTTCAGGACTTCATCATTAAATGTGGGATGAATTATAAAATATAAGAAATGAAGATACAAGATAGCATTACAATTTTACATGTTAAAATTCAGAGCAAGATATCCAGCACCATAGGATAATTCACATCAATGTCAACATTCTTGACTTCAATTATAAAAGAAATGATCATTTTTTTTAAAACTGATATACTTTTGATCATAAACTGAACACTTACTGCAAATGAACACTGCATATTTAAATTACTACATTTACCAAGTTGTAGGGCAAAATGAATATCAATCAATACCCTTTAGCTCCCCGAGGAGCATAGGCCTTCAACAAACACATGCCAAGTCGTCCTGTCCCATGGCATCTGCTCAAGTTCTTTCCATGTTTTCCTCATCATTTTCACCTCTGTTTCCAGCTCTCTTCTCCGTGTGTTTTTTGGTTTACCTCTGCCTCTCTTTCCCTGTGGATTCCAGAACAAGGACTGCCTTGTAATGCTATCAACAGGTTTCCTCAATGTGTGTCCTATCCATCGCCAGCGTCTTCTTCTCAGCTCTTGTTCCACTGGCACTTGTCTGGTTCTTGTCATCAATTCCACATATGTGACTTTGTCATACCATTTCAGTCCTTCTATTCTACGCAAGCACCCGTTTATAAAAGTCTGTAGCTTTTTAGTTGTTGTTTTTGTTGCTCTCCATGTCTCAGAGCCATACAATAGGACTGACTTGGATTCCATTTCTGTTGTGTGATGTCGATGTTTTCATAACCCAATCTATTGCTAGTAAGAAAAGAAATGGAGACAAGAGGCATCCCTGTCTCACTCCCGTTCTAATCCTAACGTTTCTGTAAGTTGTCCTTCATGAAGAACTCTGCATGTCATGTCTTCATAGGTCTTCTTTATTAAGTTAATGATCTTCATGGGAACTCCATAATGCCTCATCAATTTCCAAAGTGATTCTCTGTCTACACTGTCAAATGCCTTTTCACAGTCCACGAATCCGATGTATAGCGGTGAATTCCATTCCAGACTTTGTTCAACTATTATTCTCAATGTGGCTATCTGGTCTGTACAAGATCTGTTTTGTCGAAAACCTGCTTGTTCATCTCTCAGTTGCTTGTCTATGGACTCTTTTAATCTCTCAAGGATGATTCTGTTTAATACTTTTCCTGGCACTGATAGTAACGTTATTCCTCTCTAATTTGTGCACTCTTGTAAATTTCCCTTCTTAGGCAACTTGACCAGATAACCTTCCTTCCATTCTGCTGGTATTTCCTCTCTCTCCCAGACTTTGCCAAGTAGTTTGCATAATATCTCTGTAGAGGTATCAATATTTGTTTTGATGGCCTCTGCTGGAATGCAATCTGGACCAGCTGCTTTCCCATCTTTCAGAAGCTATTTGGCTTTCTTTATTTCTTCTCTACTTGGTCGTTCACAGCTGATTTGTAGCTCCTCTTCTGCTGGCTGGATGTCTGGGGGATTAGTTGGAGCTGGTCTATTGAGAAGTTCCTCAAAATGTTTTGTCCATCTCTTCATTTGTTCTTGTATATTACTAAGCAATTTTCCATTCTTATCTTTTATGAGGGAAATGGCTTGCTTATATTTCCCTGTTAGCTTCTTTGTGTTGTTGTACAGGTCCTCATATTTCCTTTGGCTGTAGCTTCCTCTGCTTCCCTTGACATCTCTTCAATATACTTCCTCTTGCCTCTTTTGATGTTTCTTCTTACTTCTTTGTTTGCTTCTATGTACACTTCATGAGCCTTGGCTTTGGAGCTTCTGGTTTTGCTTCTGTTTAAATCTGCTTTCTTGCTTTTCCTGTCTTCTATCTTGCTAATGGTTTCTGTTGTTATCCATGCTTTGTGCTGATGTTCTCTTTTTCTCAGTACTTCTTCACATGTCTCGTTCCATATATTTTTTATTTGTTGCCAGTGGTCTTCCATACCTGTTTCATCTTCCAGCTGTTGGAGTACTTGGTATTTGTTGGATACTGTGATTGAAAATTTTTCTATTATTTTCTGATTTCTTAGATATCCCACATTATTCTGTTGTCTATAACTATATACTGTTGTGAATTTCTTGAGTTTTAATTTTGTTTTAGCCAACAGAAGATGATGGTCTGATACCACATCTGCTCCTCTACATACTTTTACATCATGCAATGATGATCTAAACTTCTTACTTATGCATATCTGATCAATCTGATTCTCAGTTCTGTCGTCTGGTGATATCCATGTTGCTTTATGTATTCTTTTATGTGGAAATATGCTTCCTCCTATAGCTAGTTGATTTGAAGCACAGAAGTTAGCTAATAGTTCCCCATTCTCGTTCATCATACCTGATCCATGCTTTTCCATGATTTCTTCAAAGCCAGTGTTGTCTGTTCCTCTTTTTGCATTTAGGTCCCCCATCAAAATTGTGATGTCCTTTCTTTTCTTTTTGTCCAAGACATTTTGTAGCCTGGTGTAAAAGTCTTCTTTCTCAGATTCTTCTTTATCATTTGTTGGTGCATAACACTGGATGATGTTTATATTTACTTTCTTTTTGGCTGATTTAAACCTTGCTGTTATAATTCGGGGTCCCATTGCTTCCCATTCTATAAGTGCCTTCTGTGCTTCCCTAGACAGCATTAGAGCCACCCCTTCACTGTGGTGGGCTCTTTCCTCCTTATGTCCTGAGGACAACACCATTTCTCCTGTGATCAATCTCCTCCTCTCTATGCCCTTCCACTGTGTCTCGCAGAGACCCCAAGATATCAATCCTGTAATTTGTCATTTCTGCTGCTACCTGTGCAGTTTTCCCTTGTTCACACAGAGTGCGAACATTCCAGGTGCCAATTCTGGAGATTATCCTTGACGAAAAAAGGTTAGTCGGCAACCCAAACTCCTTTCGGCTTTCTCTGGGTTGCTTCATGCACCTCCTTTCCAGAGGACTTCTTCTGTCTTGGGCGGCTGAGTTGATTTATATTTTGTATTTGACTGGTCCATGTTTGTTGAAGTTTTTTGGCAAAAGTTTTTTACGGGATGGGGTAACCAGCCCCATGCCCAACCCTCCTTAGTTGCTTTTTACGATATGCATGGTAAGGTACAGTGTTACTATTCTTTGCTCCCCTTTCGGGCCCTGGTAACACACGGGTGACACCATACAGCAATGAAGAATGTTTATAGCATCTGATGATTGTCAGTTTGAATTTATGAGTTGTTTAGATGTTAGTATCTGTCTCGTGTTGTTGAATGTAGCTTTCGCCATTCCTATTCTCTTCTTGGCTTCTGTTTTGCATCTGCCATCTTGTTATTATTTGACCAAGATATGAGAAACTCTTGAAATGCAACACAAGTATTCTATTCTTGCCCAGTTGGTAAAGGACGTTGTCTCCTGCACTGACTCTATTGAACGACACAGATTCTAGGTCATAGCTCTTTTTTTTTTTTTTTAAATTAGAAAATATACAAAAAATATATTAAAAACTTCCATTCAGTAAATATGGTGAATTATAATGCATTACCTTGTTCATAGTATTCATCTGGTAGTTCTGAAAAACCTAGGTTTGGGTCTATTTCCTAGAATAAAATGCAAAAAAATGGTTGTAATTGCATTCCTCTCTTATTAATAATTTAATCAGAAAACCTAAATATTTTCATTTCTTGCACTTTTATGTGGGATTTGGTAATGCTCAAGGAATAAAAAAAAAGGACCATGCAAGGCAAAAGGAGGCATTATTGAAGTTTATGAATGGTGTTTTATACATATCAAGTATACAGTTTATAAAAGTATGGACAACTGTATTTATCTCCCCTAATATGAACTATGTGTTACATTATTAGTAAATTTCAAGTCTTAATGCATATGTAGAGTACTGTATTCATCCTGCAGTTTAGGTAAATGTAACTTTTGGTCTTTGTGTATGATAAACCAGATATGGGGGTCACCCATTCGTAAATGGCCAGACTGTTTGGGGGAAAATGACAAGCCGGTGAATGAATGAATGAATGAATGTGAATAACTAGATCTATGAGTCATCAATCTTTTTGCAGAACATCGAGAACTAGCACCTAGAAAGTGATTATACTATATGGAATCATCTATAACCATAATAAGGCAGTCTTTGTTCTGGAATCACCAGGGTAAAAAAAACAGAGGGAGGCCTAGAAACATATGGAGCATAGAACTGAAGACAGACAAAAGAAGGAAACAGATAACATGGAAAGAGCTTGAAAAGAACAACTGACATTTGGCCACACCAAGTAAAGAAGTGACAAGAAGCTATACTAAAAAAGAATGTTTACATCTCCAGGCGACATGGACATAAGCATGTCTGCAACAGGACAAGGTATTATAGAAACCCAGGGTATTAAAGAAAACCTGAGATGCCCTAAGCATCGCAATATCATATGTAAATTGTGGCTATTTTTATCAAAGTCTTACATACGGGGTTACTGAGTATTAACAAACAGAACTTCAAAGTAATAAATGTTTAAACCTCATGTTTGATATTAACTGAGTATCATCATCATGCTCAGGTACATATTACATTTCCTTTTAACACTCTGCATTAATTTTTTGAAATCTCACAACCAGAATCTGGTATCTGCATTACTCTTACCATTGCATATAAGTTGTCAAATCCCTTCACGAGCGATGGAACTTTAGAAAACTTCTGACTGAAAGCATCTGAGATGTTGTGAGCTGGATCAGTTGAAATTATAAGGACTGACTCTCGTACTTTTGCCAGCTGTACAGCAAGACAGCAACTAAAACAAATGTATATGTAGATATAAAACTCATGGTCATAGAGCGATGGTGTTTTAAACAAAATATCTGGAGCAAAATTTACTAATGCCACATGCAGCATTAATATGCCTCAATGGGCGTGTAATGGGATCCTTTACCCTTTTTTTTACATGCAGCATTAATAAAATAACACAACAAGACTGCTTGCATGAAGGAAAATGTAAACAACTACGGAATTCTTGCTTCCCATTCCAAACTGACAGATTTCTAGTGGATGGACAATGTCCTGCACAGAGCCACTTCTCAGCTCCCCCAGTCTATCACTGGGTCCATAGTGTGATCCTTCATAATGCAGTCAAGCAGGTCAAAGCTAAAGAATCCCATCTGGGGCTCAAGTGACTTCTCCAAGCTTAGTGTGCAATGCTGGGTTCTCAACAAGTTTCACCACAGGGGGGAATCTCTAGAAGTGTATGGATGATGTCAAGATTCATCATCATCATCAGTTGCCATCTCCACAACGAAGGTTGGCTGTAATGGATCTCCAACGTCTTCTATCTCTTGTCTTGGTGATGCACTCTTTCCTGGCCATCTCTTGATGTTGTCTTCCCACTTATAGCGCTGTCTTCCCCTTGCACGTTTGCCTTCGACTCTCCCTTCTGTTATGGTCTTCTGCAAGGTGTTATGCCTTTTATGTGGCCAAAGTATTTTAGCTGCCTAACTTTGATCTCCCTCATTAGTTCTCTTTTCATACCTAGATTTTGTAGGACCTCATTATTTGTTTTCTTCTTTTTCTATAAGATGCGCCCCATTCTTCTATATACCCACATCTCAAGAGTCGCAATTCGTTCTTTCAATTGCTTATTCATCATCCATGTTTCTACACCATACAGTAGTGCAGAATATATATATAACATTTTATGATTCTCAGTTTTAATTTGTGAGTTAACTGTTTAGATGTCAGTATATGTTTCATGTTCTTGAATGTAGCTTTGGCCATTCATATTCTCTTCTTAATTTCTGTTTCACATCTGCCATCTTCTGTTATTATATGACCAAGATGTACGTAGCTCTTGACTTGTTCCAGGATTTTCTCATTTATGCTTATCTTTAATGTGGGCTTATCATCTGTTTTGCTAATTATCATAGTTTTTGTTTTCTCAATATTAATGTCCAATCCATATTCATGACTTATACTGTTCACTTGCTTCAATAGTTCTTGTAAATCCTGTTCTCACTTTCAGCTAACAACACGGTATAATCTGCATATCTAAGGTTGTTTAATGACCTTCCACTGATGTTCAGTCCTGGCATTTCCTTTATCTGTTTGAAAATTTTTTCGGTGTACAGATTAAATAGGCAGGGGGACATCACACACAACCTTGTCTGACACCTCTTTTTATGTCTATGTTTGGTGAATAATTCCTTCCAGATCTTACTGTAGCAGTTTGCTCCCAATAAAGTTCAAGACTCAATGAGAGCCTGACAGACAGATGTTCACTTCCACATATGTATATTGTAGCACTGAGCACAGCTGGTGGTAATATAAGGATGACTCCAGATATGCCTCCATGCATAATTAGGGAAGGTGAAGGCAGCAAGAAAAGCAACTGGTCAAAGCCTCTCATAAAGCTGAGACCTAGTATGAGTGAGGTCTTACTTCACTACCCTACAGTAGAAATCGCCATGGGAAGACTGTTACCTTTATTGTAGAATACTGTAGAAGGTGTTATTATGTCTAAATAGTTGCGATAGGGGTGTCAGGTGACAAATCAATGAGCGAATGCGTATAGTAAGACAGCAATGATCACACACACCCAAAACACATGTAATATTCAGGGAAATTGTTGGAAACGACTGTGGCATACCTGTCAACCTGTACGAATTTTTCGTACAATGTACGGATTTTTGATACTTTTAGCAGTGTACGGCCGTACAGACTCGTTGTACGGATTTTTCTCCCCGCCCAAAAAAAAAAATTTTTTTTTTTTAATTTTTTTTTTTTTTTTTTTTTTAACATTTTTTTTTTTTTTTACAATTTTTTTTTTTTAAATTCGAAAAATATTTTCCAACCCAAGTTTTTTAAAATTTTAAATCAGAAAATATTTTCTAGCCCAGGTTTTTATTTAACCATTTTTTTTTATTTTTTTATTCCGGGAATCTCGGCGTCCGTTTTTAAACTGAGGTCTCTCCCAGCAACCAATCAAATCCTTTCATTCCCAACAATTCGGCAAAAACTTTGAATTCGGCCTCAAACGCTTTTGGTTTTCAGCGTGACATGGCGTATTTTTAAAGTTACCTGTTATCAACGACCACGTTTGCTTGCCACCACACTTCGACGCCATTTCGTTTAAAAAAGCTAAGTACTTATAACTTGGTTAAATATTGCTGTTGTTTTGCTTTGTTGCAATTTAATCGCTGTCTTAATCTTTCCAGTTATATCTTGCCCTTCAATATATTTCCGTTAAATTGTCATAATATTCTGTGTAGGCCCTACATAACTAGATTAAAAAAAAAAAAGTTTGTTTTGCGTTGAGTAGGCCTACTTTATTCCAGCACTCAAGATTAGCTGCTTTATTTTTTAATAAAGTGGCAATCTGTTATCACTTTAAGCTACCAACTCGTAAATAATAATTTTGTAAATTTTTGGTGGTACGTTTTTTTTTTCTAGATTTGGTATTCTGTTCATAATTTTGTTTATAATTTTTTTTTTTTTTTTTTTTGCTGTTAGCCGTTTGCTTTTTTCGTAGTTTTTTTTAATCATTTTCTTCGTCTCCAAAGATTATTAGTTTAAATTTTTCTCCCCCTGAATGATGGCTGGGCCTAATTCAAAAAAACAAAAAGCTTGCAGGTCATGGTAAGTTTCAGGTCGAATGGGTTAAACTCTTCCCTGGCATTGTAGATGCATCCAAGTTAGGATCAACCCATGCTTTTTGTAGATTATGCAGCAAAGATAGTGGTTTTAAAGTAGTAGCTTCATGATTATATGAGCTGAAAGTACATTTTAAATCAAAATTGTATGAACAAATGTTTGCAATGAAGAAAAGCATCTATTAAGAACCTTTTTTTTGCTCAGCCTGTCACAAAGCATACAGGTTGAGAAGAGGGTGGCATTATAAGTCGTCTGAAGTTTTATTTGCCAATTTCATTGGCCCAGGCATAACTTATAACTGCATCTTTTGCTGATCACTTTTGTGACTTGGCGCCTGTAATAATTTCCTGAACAGCTGTGATATTGCCAGAAAGTTCCAGTCGAAGAGGACAAAGACAACACTTATCATTAAAAAACTGCCTGGCTCCATCTGCAACAGAACCAGTGATAAAGCTGTGCATGACTTGATAACATCGTCCATGAGGAGTATGAAAAGATAAGGTGACAGGATATCACCTTGTCTTACACCAGTGGTGGTCCTGAACTCTTCTGACTTATGGTTTGCTGTACTCACATAATTTCTGCAAGACTTGTAGAAGCTCTGTATAGCATGAATCAGAGGTGCTGGAATATTCTTCCTTGCCAAACAGTCCCAAAGTTTGCTCCAGGGGACCCTGTCAAATGCCTTTTCCAGATCTATGAAACAAAGATGGATCTCACTCTTATACTCAAGGGCCTTTTTACTCAGCTGTCTGAGTGTGAACATTAGGTCCTGAGTACTTCGGTTTGCTCGGAATCCGCACTGGACCTCATCCAATTGTGGCTCATCTAGGTGTCGGAGTCTCTGCTCTAGGATTCTAGAGTGGATTTTACCAGGGACACTGAGAAGGGATATGCCTCTATGGTTTCCACATTGTCGATTGTCATCCTTTTTGAAAATTGGTGTTATGATGGCAATCTCCCAGTCCTTTGGTATGGTCTTGTTGCACCACGCTGCCTGTAGGACCCTTAAGAGTAATAGGTCGCCTGATGCTCCCATGTACTTAACCATTTCTGGTGTTATACCATCATGCCCTGCTGATTTTCATATCTTGATTTTCTCCAGTGCTGCCTTCAGTTCTTCCATCTTTATGTCATCTTCATCACCATTTGTTTCCTCTTCTGTGCTAGTGGTTATCATTTCTGATGCTTGACCTTGCTCACCATCAAGGAGTTCTGAGAAATATTCTTTCCATTACTTCCTTCGGGGCAGTAAGCAATTTGCCTTGCTTGTCCTTTATAATTTTGAGAGGGCATTGTTTTTCCTTCCTCATGTTCTTTAGGGTCTTATAGAACAATTTCTGGTTTTCTTGCGCATCGTTTTCTAGCTTTTCTCCAAATTCTTTCCAAGACTATTGTTTTGCTGCTAGCACCTTGTTCTTTGCTTCTGTTCTGAGTATCACATATTCTCTATATTTCTCCATTTGTCCTGCTGTGTTTTTAGCTCCTAAGTATTGTTTCCATGCCATTTTCTTCTCTCTTATTTTCTCTTTGACTTCCTCTGTCCACCAAGGTGTCCTCTTTCTTTTGTTCCCAAGTCGGACTTCACCACATGCTTCTGCAGCGGATAAAATAACATTAGAAGTAAACCTAGAAGACAGTGCAAGCCTAGAAAGTGAAGAGCACGACTCAGTGAATGCGTTACTGTTTGCAGATGATCAATATCTAATGTACGAAGAAGAACGTAAATTGTAAAACCGTGTTTTGTTTCGGTCCATTCTCGACGTGTGTAGCATTGACAGCTGTGAACACGTGTTGTAGGATTTATATAGTGTTGTCTATCCATCTGCTACTTGGCCTTCCCCATGCAGTGAAGCCAGATCTTCTGTTTTAGGCGCGTTGTAGTAAAAGATAGGGCTCAGTTCTCGTGAGATGGTCAAACCACTTGATTTTCTGTCTCTTTATATGCTCGATGCAGGATGTACGTCCTACAATTTTGTTATGTCATCTTTTTCATTCTGTCTTTCCTGGTAATATTAATGTTTTTTCTTAAACATCCTATCTCACATGATATTATTTTCCTTTCCTAAACTCTGGTCAGGGACCATCTTTGACAACATAATATAATATATATATAATAGCCCTTTCAGTCATAATTGACTATGGGAATGCGCCCCTGAGGTGACAGCCTTCAGCTTCTTATTTTCCTGGTGTTCCTTTTGACGTTTTCTCCTCTCTTCTGCTTGTCGTGAGAGCTTCTTTTCGCCCAATCTGAGGTGGTGCCGTAGAGAGCATCGCCACTTGGTGCGATCGGAAGCTTCATCTTCCCAGGTTGCTGGATTTATGTCCAGTGCTGTCATGTATCTCTTGCACACATGTTTGAACCTCAGCTATGGTCGCTCAACTGTTCCTTTGCCATCTGCCAGTTGTCCGTAGAAGATATCTGTCGATAATATCTTTTGACAGTGATAGCATAGATTTGGTAAATATATACTATTTATTAGCTGTTATTTAGTTTCCATACTGCTATTCAGATGTTTGGTTAGTGGTGTTAGTTGATATGTCACAGCGCTGGCTTTTTAATATCTATTTCAATTTCTCTATCAAGCCTTCCGTTTTCTTTGAAAGTGCTTCCAATGTATTTTAAGCAAAACCATATCAATAAATAAATAAATCTATCTATATATTTATCAGTCAGTCAGTATCACTAATGGAGAACCCAAAGGAGCACAGACCTCAAACAAACACACGCCAAGCCGCCGCCCCCCCCCCCCCCCTTCCCCGTTGCGTGCCACAAGCCTCAGGGCTTTCCATGTCTTCCTCATCATTTTCATGTCTGTCTCCAGTTGTCTTCTCCTTGTGTTCTTAGGTCTGCATCTACTTCTCTTGTCCTAGGATTTTCAGAATCAGGACTGCCCTGTAATGTTATCAACATATTTTGTTAGTCTGTGTGTCTAATCACTCGCTAGCGTCTTCTTCTACTGGCACTTGTCTGGTTCATGTCATCAATTCCACGCTGGTGATCTTGTCGTACTCTCCTATTGATCGATAGAATCCATTTACGCAAGTCTGTATTTTTGTTATTTATTGATTTTTTTTTTTTTGATTTGCACTTTTCAGAGCTATACAACAGGACTGACTTGACATTTGAGTTGATGATTCTTTTTTTGTGTGTGTTGAATCTAATTTTTATTTATTTCCATAAATTTTCCAGTGCAATGAAAGTCCATCTTGCCTTTTGTTTCCTTACTTTGATATCATTGTCTGTCCTTCCAACTCTTTATATAGCTGCCAAGATGTTTGTATTATTTGTCTTGTAGGGGTGTTTCTCCAAGTGCAAACTTGTTATCTTTTCCCTTTGTATTTTCAGATCTGTGTGTGGGACCAAAAACGTTTGCAAAAGAGATGAATGCAGTCAGCGACTCATAGCTTAACTGCTTGCGTCAGGGTCAATGAACCAGAGCTGACCAAGACCCTACTCTACCTCCAAGTGGTGGTCCTGGAAACAGGCTGCATCACTGTAGTCTGGCCTAGAGAGTAGGGAGCGAAGAGGGAAGGCAAACCCGGTCCCAAAAAATGCCGTGCAGAAGTTGGATGTGTCGGGCCGAAAGACGCAAATATCGCAGCTTCGCCGTAAACGGCGACACAACGCAACCAATGTCCTTTTCAGGTCGAACGAAGAAGAAAAAGATCTGTGTGTTGTAGAATTGTTTTTCTTTAATCTCTGTGTATCCTAGGAGTCTTTTTATATCTTCTGTGATCTTTGAGTCTCTTTTACATCATTGTGTGTGTTTTTTTTTTTTTGGTGGTGTGTTCTTGAATTCATATTATGTCTCCCTGTTTTTTTTTAAGCATCTTTGTGTTCTTGGACACTTTTTAAAATGTCTGTGTGTTCTAGAAGTTTAAAAAAAATTTCTGTGTATTCTTGGAGTTCTTTTTATGTCTCTGTGATCATCGAGTCTATTTTTTGTCTGTGTGTTCTTGGAGTCTTTTTGCGTGTTCTTGGGGTCTTATTATGTCTGTGTTTTTTTTGGTGTCTTTTTTATGTCTCTTTGTGTCCTTGGAGACAAGTCTTTTTATGCTCTTTGTGTTGTTTGAGACTTTTATGTCTCAAATAGCAGCCTATTTACGTTTGTGTTCTAGAAGTTATATTTTTTATCTTTTTGTGTATTTTAGGAGTTTTCTTTTAAATGTCGTTGTGTGTTCTTGGAATTTTTTTTTTTTTTTTTTTTTTGGGACCTAAAGATGCAGCAATAGAGAATGCAGTCAGCGACCCCTAGCTTGACTGCTTGCGTCAGGGTCAGCGAAACAGAGCTGACCAAGACCCTACTCCAACTCCAAGTGGTGGTCCTGGAAACAGGCTGCATCACTGCAGTCTGGCTGAGAGAGTAGGGATCGAAGTGGGAAGGCAAACCCGGTCCCCAAAAATGCCGTGCTGAAGTCGGATGAAAGGTGCAGATATCGCAGTGTTGCTGTAAACAGCCAACGTCCTTTTCAGGGCGAACGAGGAAGGAAGAAGAAGGAAGGAATTTTTTGTTATGCCTTTGTGTGTTCTTGGAATCTTTTTTTTATGCCTTTGTGTGTTTTTGGAATCTTTTTTTATGCCTTTGTGTGTTGGAATTTTTAAAAATGCCTTTGTGCTTGGAATCTTTTTTTATGCCTTTGAGTGTTCTTGGAGTCCTTTTTATGTCTTTGTGTATCATAGGAGTCTTCTCTATGCCTTTGTATATCCTAGGAGTCTTTTTATATCTTTGTGTATCCTAGGAGCTTTTTTAAATGTCTTTGTGTATCCTAGGAGTCTTTTTATGTCTTTGTGTATCCTAGGAGTATATTTATATCTTTGTGTATCCTAGGAGTACTTCTTATGTCTTTGTGTATACTTGGAGTCTTTTTATGTCTTCATGCATCCTAGGAGTATTTTTTAAAATGTCTTTGTGTATGTTAGGAGACTTTTTATGTCTTCATGTATCCTAGGAGTATTGTTTTTTAAAATGTCTTTGTGTATCCTAGGAGTATTTTTTAAATGTCTTTATGTATCCTAGGAGTCTTTTTATGTCTTTGTAAGCTCTTGGAGTCTTTTCGAGTCTCCGTTTTCTTTTGCTAGGAGTCTTTTTTATGTCTTCATGAATCCTAGGTAAAGGAACCCGTTACACGCCCATTGAGGCATATTGGGAATATGGTGTTAGGACCATATTATCTTGACCGTCGGCACACGAGGGGTGATGTGGTCAGCATCACACCGGCCGCCTTAACCTTCCCAGAGTTGCTCTGGTACCAATTTGGGGCTGGGTCGACCCAGGAGCCGTTTGTGGCCTAAAAAATTCCAGCGTCATCTGGGGATCGAACCATAGACCACTGCGCTAGGAAGCCAGTGCACTAATCACTATGCTACCGCGGCTCCTATGAATCCTAGGAGTATTTTTTTAATGTGTTTGTGTATCCTAGGAGTCTTTTTATTCTTTGTGTATCACTGGAGTATTTTTAATGTCTTTGTGTATCTTAGGAGTCTTTTTATGTCTTCATGTATCCTAGGAGTCCTCTTATGTCTTCATATATCCTTGGGACTGGAGCTGGGTTGGTCATGTCCTCAGAAGAGACCCCGATGCCATCACAAGAACAGCTATGCTTTGGACCCCTGAAGGAAAGCGAAAGAGAGGCCGACCAAAAACAACTTGGCGGAGGACTGTGGAGGCTGAGATGCAAAGAATGAACCA